>OX442360.1:27654288-28119288 GCA_949357725.1 Hyperoplus immaculatus
CAGTAATAGTCTGTACAGTAAATATTCTATTCAGTTACAAGACAGAAGATAGTTAGCCTAGTCTAGCATAAATACTGGAGCAGGGGTAAATGCTAGCATGGTTCTCTCCCTTTATTATCACATTTTTATCAGTATAAAAATATGATTATAAATGGTTATTGGACCAATTATTTGTTGTGAGGAGGGACTTCCTGGATTCTCCACTCCATAACCACAACAACACACCACAAATGATATACACGAATAGTTCCACACCTAACCTTTGCTACTTTCGGACAGAAACAACAAGCTGTTTCCCCCTCTTTAGACTCTTTATGCTGAGCTAGATTAACAGCAATTTATTGTTATATTATTTTTCGTACAGACTCAGAGTGATATTACACTTTTCATCTAACTCTCAACAAGAAAGCAAATATGTGTATGTTCTAGAATGTCAAACTATTCCTCCAATTCAAACTATTTATTGAGTTTGCTTCTATTGTTGCCATTCTTTATGACCCATCCACTCCCTCTGTCCTTTACTGAAACAATGTTTATGTTTGTCTCTTGACCAGATATCCTTTGAGTTCCGCTCCTTGCTGCACTCCCAGTTAGCCACCATGTTCTTCGACGAGGTGGTGAAGCAGAATGTAGCTGCGTTTGAGCGGCGAGCCGGTAAGCAGTTCGGCCCAGAGACTCGAATCCCGCGAGAGTTGATGTTTCACGAGGTGACTCAGACGTGATCTCGGCTGCTGTATGTCCACACCTGGCTTTACAAACCAACATTCAGCCCCGCAATCCACAACACCTTGCATGATGCTGCCTAGTCGCTCATCACTTCAACTCTCCACCGCTACGTAAACATCATGGCTCCTACCAATCTTAGACACCCAACTCGTTTAGGTATTGTAATGGAAGTCTCTCCTCAAGAAATCCTTCATTAATCACCTAGTTGTGTTAAGTTTGCAATAGTATCCAGCTGCATCCCCGGAGAACAATACTCTGGCGGGGCGGAAGTTACCTAATTCTTCTTTTTTCTTAGACAAATAAACGTATTCATCGCTGAAATTAACTTAACAAAAAATTACATTGTTTTGGCGATTATGTTCAGATATCACAGCTGGGTGGTTAGGGTCAGGGCAAGGGTACAGGGAGAGGTTAGAATATATATAGATAGAACATTAGATAAGGTTCAGGCATCACAGCTGGGTGGTTAGGGTTATGGCAAGTTAGTGACGTTATCAGCCGACATGTTATGGAAGCTAAATAGTCAAAAATCACGTCTGTCACAACACTTCCGCCCAGCCACAGTACTTCCGCCCCGCCAGGGTATTGTTCTCCGGGGCTGCAGCTAGACTCTACTCTAAGTTTGTCCACTTTTTGTCTACCTCCACTTCAAGGGATCTTTGTTGAGCAAAAGGAACCCACCATTACTCCCGCTCCATGGCAGTTACAAGCTGCATATATGTAAACAAAACAGTAAACATTTGCAACATCATGTTACCAATGGTAGTGAGTTGACTATTATTTTAAAGGAACAGCACATTTACAATGGAAAAAAAAAAAGAATACACTTCTACTCTTAACTGGGATCAAATCTTCTACATTTCACTGTGATCTCAGGTTAATTGCCATAGTGACACATTTTCAAGTCAGTGTGTCTAGTGCAGTGCTCTGATCATCTTATTATACTGTATTAGGAAAGCTTATTCTTTGCCTTTTTATTTCAGAGTCAAAGTTCTAATATATCTTTTGACTGATAGTAGTGAACTTGGTGCAGAAAGATAATTCATTTAATCCTTTTTTTAATTTATACATCGGTGGTTAATGTACGCACACTTTTACTGTTTTATTGGAGTTCAAATGAAATGTGCCATGTTTAAAGCCCTGTGACAATATAATTGATCAAAAGGCCATTTCTTCATCAGTTAGCTGCGCCCTCTATCAACTTTGAGGTTTGGCAAATGTAGCTTTAACTTGGCCGCTGTTGTGCTGTAAGACTTGTGTTTTTGGACATTGACACTTGGCCTGCTCATTTTAATTATGCTTTATTTTACAGCCCAGCTCTAGTAACTATCACAAGATTAACTGACATGGGTGGGGGATCTAACTTTGTAGATTGACCGACTGGAAAGTACTCTAGATTGGATTACAACAAGAATATTGCAGATAGTAGATGATCACTATACATTTGTATTTTTTGAATATATGTTTTGATAAAATAGACTTACAAAGTTAAAGGTTAGACATTAAATATGATCTGCTATTAAATCATGGAACATGTATTTATAGTAATCTGATGAGGTTATAGTGAACTAACAGTTTCCATCCTTTATTACTTTTTGTATTTTATGGTCCATTTTCTGACGGCCAGCAGAAGGATGTAACTCTTCCGTCATGTACATTGTGCATATAAAATATTCTGGTGGGCTATAGAATAAAACATTTTCCTTTAATACCATTGTCAATGGGTTTCATGCTAATTTCTTATGGATATTTGACCATTTTATTTATACATTTTGATGCATGGATGTAATTTATAGGGCAAATATGATGGACAACTTTAGCTGATGTTTACGTGTTGCTTTGCTAGGAAATGACTACATTCAGTTGGGATTTCTATTTATTTTCCATGAAAAAGCTCTCATTAAGGTTGTTGATTGTATTTGCCGTTTCTTAAGTTGACTGAAATGTCCCAGGTCAATCGAAGAAGTCACTAGCGCGTGACCTTTCTCATAATAGACAACGGTCCATTTTGTCCCAAGTCTCATACTCCAATAAAAAATGCATATTTGTAAAGCTGGATCTTGGCTTCAAAGTTTTATTTTATTTTCTGTTGCTACTATGATGTGATTACAGATGAAGGCATACTAGTAGTGAATCATTTATGCATGAAGAATGTTAATGAACTCAAACTGGGCCTGCAAAGTCACTGTTATATAAACATAAAAAGATCACAGTATAACTTATTATGAGATTGTTAAATGCCATCTTGTTAAATCTTTAAGCAAAACAATTGATTATTTCATACATGTTGGAATTGTATTCATCCACGGTCTTCATATATTGTAATGTTGCATGGTGTAATAATGCATCTCCAATTCTATTTTGGTTTTATTTTTACTATGTTGCATACAGATTGAATTTCATGCTATGTTTTATAATTGCAGGTGCAAACAGTGTAAATCGAAAACATTGACAAATTATTTTAACAGACAGAAGATACACAAGCAATACTTTCAAGTATTATATGATCACCCGAGGCCTCCATCCTCACAGTAAGCTTCCAGTGTCAAATTAATGAATAGTGGTAGCTTAGTATGTAAATACAGGGATGGAGATGTGTTGCCATCATTGAAACGTTGCTACAACTACAATATTTTGCAGTTCAATAATTTATTTTGTTAAAAGCTAAATTGTACCTTTGTAAATATTGTGGGTGTATTTCTGAGCTTTATTTAAATAAAATAAAAAAGCTGTTAGAATTTATTTCCATGTGTGAACTTTTTTATGATCGTCAAATTGCTCACCAAATTCCTTTATGTACATGTTTTTAGTGACTTGATTGCAGGCAATTTTTCTTTTGATCTAAACAGTAATTGTAGTTGAAGACATTGCCATAACCGCACTCAGAAGCAGTGGGGAGTGGGTCTGTATGGTGCAGGGGCAGAGGTATCTGACCGACAAGTAACCAGAGTGGGGTCATGGTATGTGGGCCAGTTATTAATAACGGAACAGGAGAGGTGGTGTATCTGGACAGATCAAGCCGATTGCTTTTATTATTAGGTAAATTCAGGCATTGCCAGACGTATCATGTCAGAGTGGAAGATACAGAACTGAATAGTGGCCAAATGAAGCCATGTATCAGGAGATGTAAGACATAATCAGAATAATTGATTAAAAAAAAATGTTGTGGTAAATGTACTCGCAAAATGTAATTGTCTGATGCTGTGTGTAATTGTCTGTTTACAGTGAGAATGTGCGCATCAACACGTCGTAATGTCATAAAACCCATCATAACAGACAAGACAGGAATTTCCATAAAACTTTACTCTTTCGTGGTTGTGTATTCAGCTCTATATTTCTTTATACATTTTGAATTTCCACATCAGATAGTAACACAAGGATCCGGAGTCCTTAAAACAAATGACTTTCTTTATTTTACTGGTACTTTTCTATTCCACAGACAAAATAAGACCAAGAAAGTGATAATAAAAACCTTTATTTTTTTATTTTTTGTTAGGTTTTCCGATATTCGTTCTTCAGGCTTTTTCTTGCCCGTTTGACCCATCCAGCCCCATCTCCCAAGTGTTTCTCTGACGAATTCATATGCAATGACTTCTCCCAGTTACAACCTTAACGCTCCTCTACGATCAAAATAACCAAATCCCTAGGCATAACCCACCACATAGAATACTATAATAAAACACAGAGCGCTTGCTAAAGCCAGAAGAAAGAGGGTAGAAGAGCGGAGAGATTCAAATTGTTCATTCTGCGTTGACTACCGACTAACATGGCAAGAGCAGTTCGGAAAAAATAAAATAAGATTGCAAGAGCTTTTAACTACACAAAAAACGGAGTGTTGACAAACCCGTAACTTAAGAGCAAGCTTGAAACATTCAAGTGAAACAGCACCGACTAAGCCCACAGAGATAGGCAAGAAATTGTGTATATACGCAAGATAGCTGCAGTTTTTTTCTTTTTGTTCGTTGTTGGAAATTTGACAGTGACCAGCGAGACTGAACATTTACAGTGACACCGGACACCTCTACTACACTGCTGTTGGTAAACTACGGTACTCATTGTGGTTATTACAAGCAAGTGATCGCACAGAGCTTATACATTCAAGCTATACATATATATACCTATGTACACAAAGTATAAATAAAACCACAACATGAGAACCCAAAGGTTATAGTTTTTTACATATTCAACACCAACAAAAAACTCTGTTAAAAGGGACACAATCAACCAGGGAGAGGTTTTCTACTGCAACAAATTAGGAAATCCTATCAAGCAAGTGCTCATTTTTGGAGTAGTTGATTAAATCAAAAGCGCTCTCTTCTGGGGATGAATAACATACACACACTCAAATAAGACAGGACTTTTATATATACAAAGCCCCCCCCCCCCTATATCCCACTTTAAATATTCAAGCTTGCTCTTAAGGATCTACTACAGGCTGCCAATTACAACACCCTTTGCTCAAATCTTAAATCATGACTGTTACTGTACATTATTCTTGTTTCTTTACCATTCGGAAAAGCCTTTGAGCAGAGAGACCCATTAAAATAGCTAGGAAAGCATTTTAACAGCGAAAGAGCGGAATAAAACAATTTCTATATAGACAAGACAGTTATTTTGATCATAGAGGGAGTACAGATCATCATTTAAAAGAAAAAAAACCCTAAAAGTTGAAAAAAGAAAAGGGGGAGACCAAAGATTTAAAGGGGCAGTATCTTTTAACAGATGTTCATGTTAGTTTAATGTAGTATATCTTGGACAGCTTGTTAATTGTACAAGTGAGGACCTTTTTTTCCTAAACTGGAGTGTTCATAAATGGGAGTGAAACATGTGGACAGACAGGGTGGGATCGGGGAAGATTGCATAGAAGAAACTAAGTTGAGTCTTAATTAGGGGAAAAGGTATTTTACTTGGGGGGGGGGGGGTATCCGCTAAAACAAATCACTGCATCAGCCAAAAACAGCGTTAGGTAGTTAACTTTTAGATCTTTCAAACAAATACAAAGGAAGAGCAATTCACTCCCACAATTCCCTTTAAATGCCATTGCCTACTGATGGGACAGATCCAGTGCCCAATGACAAACAGGCAGGCACTGCACAGGGGGACATTTTAGCGATGCTAGCAGACGTTCTAATGGTACATAGTTTGAGCCAACTATTGATTACATGTATGCTTCCTCTCAAGTTTTCACCTCTTGTTCAAATATGGAAACATGAAAAGGAAAACTTGTCAGTGTTAACTAAACGCACTCAAACACTAATGGTGTGACAATTTTAAAAAGGCCCTTTTTCTTTGTGAATTGACATTAAAAGCGTACTGTCTCTTTGAATCCCATTGAATCCCTGGGGTTGGAAATGTCAGGGGGTCAACTTATGTCTGCGTTTTGATATTTCTCCACCTCCTCCTCCCACCCTTCACACTAACCCCCAGCCTCTCTCAGTCGCTTTGTTCAGCCTGATTTGACTCCCACTAGTTTCATCAGTCCGTCTGTGCTCATGGACTTGGGACGCTCCAAGGGGAAGCCCAGAGCTCTACTCCACACCATCTGGGCCAGCACTCCCAGGGCTCGGGACACACCGAACAACACAGTGTAGTAATTCATCTCAGTCATTCCGTAGTACTGAAAAGACAGGGGGGAGGCACGTCAGGATCTGTATTAGCAACTATAGCTTTCCACAGGGTTATGTGCTACGATATATAAATAAAACATCTATCATTTAATTTGATGCAATTTCTGTATTAAAGAGGATGTAATACATCTTGTACCTTCTAGCATGTATTAATATATAAATAAAGTTTGAATCAAATACATTTATTTTGTTGCGTCCCGAATCAAACCATTTTCGGCATAATGGTCATGCCCAATGTATGATTAACAGCCACTACGTGTCTTACCTGCAGCAGCACTCCGCTGTGTGCGTCCACATTGGGCCAGGGGTTCTTGGCCTTACCCTGCTCCAGGAGCACATTGGGAACAATCTTGTAAAGCTGGGCCACCATTTTGAACATGGGGTCGTTGGGCAGGTGCTTTAGGGCAAATTCACGCTGGCAGGTGTAACGGGGGTCAGTCTTCCTCAGGACAGCATGGCCATAGCCTGGAACAACCTACAAAGAGACGACAACTTTACCTCAACTTTTGAACTAAGAAGTTTCAGCTACTTGTAATTTTCACTCAGCAATGCTCATTAAAAAGAGAAAATTTAAATAATGCATTTATGATCTGTCCAAAGCCAAAATAACCCTTGTACTTAAGGCCACCCTGACAAAACAATGGCAGTATGGCAGATAAAAGCCCTGACATCCCTACATGCTTTATCCTGACATTACTACATTTGTGTGCAAACATGTGTTGATGACATAATTGGTTGTTGAAGTTGTGTCTTTACCCTTCCAGACTTCAGTGTGTTCCAGATGTGATCCCTCATCTTCTCATCCGTCACCTCTCCGCCCAGATCCTTATTCAGGGCCGTCAGCCACACCAGCACCTCCTGTGAGATACAGCCAAAAAACACAATGATGAGATATATCTAGGATTTTTGAGACAGTGCTTAATAATACATATTATGATTCCCTTGTACATTACAGAAAGTATACGATTATGACTTTTTAATGACCTGAGCCTTTGCTGCTTAACAGTGAAATACCACAGCAGGGCGTGTAGCCAACAACACTTAACAGGTTCACACAGGCTCTGTGTGTGTTCAGGAATTTCTTTATTGTCGACATTATGTTTGAATCATATTTGTTCCTTGTGAAACGTATAAACCGTAATGGCTGTTGAAGCAGACTGTAAAACAGATAATCGAATCATGCATTTTCCAATAATGACCAAAAACTAAAATTGACCAAATGTATTCAAATTGTCATAATATAAAAAGCACAGGTGTTACTGATAAGCTACATTTACAAAGGATCTGTTGTATTCAAGTGTCCCAACAAGACGTGACAGAGAGCAAGCATGCACAAGGCCAACACCTTTACCCCAAAGCAGCTAAATGGCATTCAGCCAATAAGTTTAATATTAACACCTGTGCCTTTCCTACCATACTGGTGAAAGTTTACTCTTTGAAAAAGTCCTATTAGAACACTGCCTGAGGGAGGCCAGTGTAAAATTGGACTGAAACTAAATTATTTGCTCTGGGACAAACCTGATTGGCCAGGCCATGGAGAGGACCAGCGAGACCGTTCATGGCAGCACTGAAGGACAGGTAGGGGTCGGACAGAGCGCTGCCAACCAAATGGCTGGTGTGGGCACTGACATTGCCTCCTTCATGGTCACTGTAACAATACATAAAAAGTATTAAATAATAATAATAATTGAAAAACCTATTAAATTAGTAACATGTTACTAATGTTTCAAACAAAAGGATATTAGGCTAACATAACACTTTTCTTTTCACTTGTGAATATCTGCATAATTAGAAGCATTATTATATCATGTCTTAATCCTGGTGCACAGAAAAATATCCATTATTCAAAGTGGTTTCCAGTTCTTCAAACACTTAAACTGAGTTTTACTTCAAGCTTGACATATTTAATGAACATTAAAAAAGCATTACTTCCATTTAAGTGTGACTAGAACCAGAAGGGAAGCATAAATCCTCCGAAAGGGCTGAGAAACTAAACTCAAAAATCAAAGCTAGTTAATAATGTGATAGGTATGTTTAAAGTATCACCTGTGGATGGTGAGGTAAAGCCTCATCAGCTCAGTGAACTGGGTGTCGGTGTAGCCCAGCATGTTGCTGAAGTTGTGGGACCAGTCCAGGTTGGAGTCGATGGCTCCGATGCTGCTGCCTTCACGGTACAGGTTGCGGTAGATCTTGGCAGCGATGCAAGGCAGCTTGGCGATCAAGTCCATGGAGTCTTCATAGACGTACTAACAGAACCAACGTAAAAAGGATTTAGAAAGAGTCCGTGAAACCACACCAAAAGTCTACCGCCATGTTAGCAGCCCTGTGAGGCTCTAACACAACAGAGAAAATTCTCAGATTGGTGTAAAAAAAACATAATTTTTGGACCATGAATGTTCACAATTTAACAGCACTTAAAATAGACATTATTTGAGTTGTTTATTTTTTTGCTGTCGTTCCTGTTTAAAATAGATTGTTTATACGTTTTAGTGTGTGTGTGTGTGTGTGTGTGTATTATTTTAAAATGTTCAATAAATTGACTAACCATCCATCTATACATTTCTATCCTAATGCCAAGACACACTAGTGCCTGGTGTAAGATGAGACAATGTGTTTTGGATGTAAACTCACCTCCCAGTACTTGCTCTTGTGGACGCCCTCAGAGTAAGCGCGTGCAAAGCTGCTCTCGCTGTTCAGAGCGGTGATGGCGGCGCTGAACTGGGACATGGGGTGGAGGTTTGTGGGGAAGTTATCCAACATGGTGACGACGTGGGAGGGAAGGGCTGCTCTCTTTGCCCACTCTTTGGACACCCAGTTCACCTGGAGGAACAGCAGAAAAGAAATATTAGTGGGCTCAAATAATCTTATCTACTATGCTCTAGGTGCAGTCAGCGATTCTTGAGAATGCTCATTGTCAAAATCAGTGCCATCTGCTGACGATCTGCTACCTGTATGTACTATGTGTGCTCTGAAAAATCCAGTGTTAGTACACAGCCTAGGCTATGTAAACGGGCATGTTGCTAGCTACGGTGGACACCCTTTGTTTACATACCAGTTTACAGAGTCTAGGCTTTGTATTACCACTTTTTTTTCTCAGTTTGCACACACTACAGATCCAGAATCGCTGACACCACCTTTTATAGTGCATGATACAGACACAAAGATAACGATTTTCTTCTGAATACTATGTACAACAAAAGTGCAAAGAAGGGACCTGAGTGGTCAATTCTACAGTTGAGTTTAAAGTACAATAAAAAGGAAGGTAAAAGATTAACCCAATTTATAATCCTTAGCCGACCTCTTTGAGCATTACAATTTACAATATCAGAGAACGAAGGTTAAAGAAGAACCTCTCTTGCAGTGTTGGAGTCAGCTCAAAGGAAAAGGTTTATCAGTCAGGTTGTCTATATATCCCTTTTCAAAAGAGACAGTTGGCAGCAATGCAATGTCCAGGGGTTGACACTAAGGTTCCAAAAGCACTTGCCCATAGGGCAAGTACAGGTAATGTTTTACTTGCCCGAATGTCGTGTTCACTTTCCCAAAAAAAAACAAAAACAAATGTTAAACAGTGATATATGCTTATTAAAATATACATTTTAGCAAACCTTATCTCTTAAATACAAACACTGCTTACTTGTTTCATCCTGACCACATACAACCAACAGCAATCCATATAAGCCTAGATATCATGACATCACACATACAGCCAAGAGTTTGGTCCTGCCGCAGCATCCTGAAAGGGCCTCTTTTTACCAGGCACCTGGCCTGGTTTTGGGGGTCTCAGAAAACTCAGTCTAGCTCAGAGTCAAGCTGAGTGTTAGCTTCCACACAAATGTGTTCAGAAAAATTTGACTTATTTGACTTATTCAAAACGGTCACATTGTGCCAAAAAGTGATCATCTGCCATAAAATGATTAAAATCCACCATGTTAAAGCTATTGCCCAGTTATACTGTAAGTAGGGAGGGGGATCATTCATTTCTTTTCATATTGATACCATTATAAAGACTCCACAAACCAAATCTTTATTGATACTGTTCTATTATTTTGTTAAAAGAGAACTGGTATTATTGCTTTAATTGCTTATAAGATGAGCAGAGCTAAGGATAGGACTTTAAACATGTCATAATTCTATATTTAGGCCTAGTAATTATTTTATATTGCTGGGAAAACAAGTTTTTCACCCAACCTGTATTATTCAAGCTTCTCGCGAAAAACAAAAAAATCTTTTTTCTTAATGTTACATTTGAACACATCATGATGTCCTTTTATTGACCTTTGCCTAATAATCATTTTACTGAGCCGACCTGAACACATCACATTTGAACGTTTGCGATTTTTTTTAAAGCTAACTAGTTATTATCCTGCAGATTTTAATATGGATTTAGGGACTTGCTAAACAGTCTCTCGTTTGGTGATCACCGCCGTTTTGAATGAATGATGAGACGGTGCCGAGCCCGTCTGCAGCAGCTCAGCGGACGGGGGTTTTTTTTTTTTTTTTTTTTGGAGACGGAGTTGAAGCGGGTTGAAGGAGCTTCTTCAACAGAGTCGAAGGTACAACACTTTAGTTGAAGATGACCAGACTCGATATTTAAAATTACATCATGTGCCCTACTGGACTCCATAGCGGTATCGATAAGCTCAAACGTTAGGCCTATTGATTTCTGGGTTTTGAATATAGCGGAACCAGGTCCGTATAGCCGGCTTTCGGAACGTTGACAGCGAAACTGCGCGCACACAGGCTGTGTGTGTGTGTGTGTGTGTGTGTGTGTGTGTAAGTGAGTGAGTGAGTGAGTGAGTGAGTGAGAGAGAGAGAGAGAGATGCTGCTAGCTGCCGCGTGCAGCTGCTCAATTGCAAATATAGCATATCTATTTTGTGTGGGTTAGCGGGAAAAAAATAGTTTTGCGGACTCTAAAACACATGAATAAATAGCCTAGACTACTGACAACCCCTCAAAAATCCACTTGCCCGTCCGGGCAACCAAAGAGCATACTCAACTTGCCCGAACATTATTTTCACTTGCCCCGGGCAAGCGGGCAACCGTTAGTGTCAATGGCTGAATGTCTGTTTAATAAAAAGTTACAGTACAGACTTTGTCTTGTTTCAAGGTTATAAAACAATCTCTACTTTATATAATAAGGTTAATAATTAAAAACAATCTCTACTTTATATAATAAGGTTAATAATTAAAAAGGTCCCATCCTTTACTTCCACTTCCAAACATCTTATTAAAATGCAACAGGAATCTTCTCATCTTTTATATAGTATTATAGAGTTCCTCTTCAAACTGACCAAAAGCTAATACATCACCCTTGCCTATATTTAAATATTCTGCATGAATATTTTATTTTGAAAAATCTGACATCTGAGACACCTGCACTGACAGATGGATGGAGCACATGAACAGCTGCCCAGCCTTCCCTCATCGTCACTCTATTGTTGGTTAATGTATTCAGCTCCAGCGCTCACCTGCTCCTCGGTGGGCACCTGTCCTGTGATCAGCAGCCAGAAGAGACCCTCGGGCAGCGGCTCCGCGCCTCCTGGAGCCTTAGGCAGCAAGTCCTGACACTCTGGAATGCTGTAGCCGCGGAAACGGATTCCCTGTGCATCAACGTAAGAAAGAGATGTTGAAAAATACCTATTCAAGTGATGCTAATAATACATTTTATTTGTAAAGGGCGTTTCATGGTTACTCTGGGACAATTCACATAACAAAAACAGCACATTAAAACAAGTGCATAGAAATCAAGTGAATACATGAAACCAGCATGTTTAAAAACAAGTGCATGTTGGCCAGCTCTAGATTTACAAAATCATTTGGAATAAAATATCTTTCATGCAATGTGGTGACCTTATAACAGACTGTATGAGGACAATGAAATCTGCCAGTGAAGGACCACCGCTTCAGTGAGAATACAATCAAGGGAAGTGCCTGGAGACACTCTAATCTCCAAAGTGCCATGGGCGATAAAACTGTATAACCACTTCAGCAATCACAATACATGGTGCCAATTGTGAGGAATACTGACCTCATCAGGATCCAACACGGAGGTCTCATACACCAGACCCTTCATCCCCCTCATACCACCATAGACCTGTGGGTGAAAACAGTAGAAGAGAGTCATGAACAACTGTCTTGTTTACACCACGCAAGGATGTACGCAGTAACAACAGTTAGGTCAAAATGGACCTTTAAAAGACAGAATCAACTGAGTGAAGCACAACTATTTCAAAATTTGCTCATCAATGGTTTGGTCATCAAGTATTTTACAAAGAAATTAAAAATCCTACTTAACAAAGTATGTAATACCATGCAGGGCTGTACGCTTATTTTTTTAGGTGGTAGCACTGGTGCTAGCAAGCAAAAAAAAAATCAGTAGCACAAAAATAAATTCAGTAGCACACAAAGTATGATCGAAAATTTGCATAACCTTAACCCATCCATTTCGCTCTAATTACCTTTTAGCCTGTCATCTTGGTCTCATTTGACATTCAGAATTATTCCTCCCCATAAAATTAATATCTATATATTTTCTGTATATATACATATTATTATATTCATAATAATATTTTTTTTGTTAAATGTCCTTCTATTAATTAAAACATTAAACATAGCCTATTAAATAAATAAGTAGGCCTATACATATTGGTAAAATTTGGAATAAGTTAAATAGGTTGTTGTGAATGTGTTGGGAGTAGTTCTTCAGTGGCTTATCAGTTATTTCAAACTTTGTTTAAAAAGACTACTGTTGACTGCTCTCTGCAGCTGAAGCAGTTGATTTTCAAGCTAGCGCACTGCAGGGCTGTGAAGCGCAAACTTCTTGTTCTTACCGGCTTCAAAATAAAAGTCAACTCACGTTTGGCTAGTAACATACTTTTAATGTGAAGGCGCACAGGAAATGTTCTGTTTGCACACGCGCTAACTTAACTGTGTGCCGTCTCCTTCCGGTTATTACCGTTGGTGAAGTGTATTAATCGCCGCGCAAGCACAGGTCCCGAGCACACATCTTTCACCAGCCAAAGTGGAGGGTGGACTCAATAACTTACTTGCCTAAGACTACATTTACCCGAATTTGGAGAGTGTTAATGTAGAGCAATCTAAGCAGTGTTGTGCAGCACTCCTCTGTGTCTCAGACGGACAGCATCTGCTCATTAGCACTTGTGCGAGTGGACTTGTATTCATCATCGCACGTGATCAATTTCAGTAGCAAATGCGATCAAAACTGTCGCACTGTACAGCCCTGCCATGCCCTGCCATGCCCTGGAATAAGAAAATGCACACAAATAATAAATACATTTACATAACATGGATGGGCCACAGCTAAATGCTTCCTTCTTGTTGTTGAAAGTGAAACGGACTCACGTCAGGACACAGTAAATTCTGCTAAAATCCCCATGGTATTGGCTACTGGCCAGAGGTCAGGTGAGGTATAGTGAGATAAACGAAGAGGTCGCAGCTATTTCATTGGTGTGTGTGTGTGTGTGTGTGTGTGTGTGTGTGTGTGTGTGTGTGTGTGTGAGAGAGAGAGAGCATTTATAGGAGCAGTGTTAGTTGCCAATGTACAGTAGAGGTTTTTAGGGACTCAGCTAAAAACGTCTGTGTTGGCAGGAAGCGTTTGAGCTTTATATTGTGACCTCACAGAGAGCAGACAGAAAGGTTGATACCTGGTACAGTTAATAAGTCTAGGCAGGCCTAGACGGATTAGGGGAAGTTAACTTGCCACATCCAATCTACATCACGGTCCATGACCTTAACATACACATTCTTAAATAGCGGATCAGAAGAATTGGGGGGCCTTATTTTATTCAGATTCATTGACACATAAAACAAATAATAATAAGACTCACTCACCATATCAACAGTAACCGATCCAATGTTGGTTTTGCCATGCTGTTGTTTAAAGTTCTTAATCCTGGTCTGTTCTTTAGGGATGAGGTCTGACAGAATGTCCTTCAGGTTCTGTAAAAAGACACAACAGC
Organism: Hyperoplus immaculatus; assembly: GCA_949357725.1. NCBI lineage: Eukaryota > Metazoa > Chordata > Actinopteri > Uranoscopiformes > Ammodytidae > Hyperoplus > Hyperoplus immaculatus. The sequence continues at coordinate 27,668,622 of OX442360.1, forward strand.
ACTTAATCAGTCATGCACCTAAACTAAAATAAGTTCATATACAGTAGTTACAGTATACCTTTTAGTGTTTAACCCCCCCACCCTCCCCCCCAAAAAAAAACCTTGCACAAAGTTTATCACCTAAACTGGGAAGTATGTCAAAAGGCAGACAACCTTGTAGTTTGTAGTGAACAGAGTAGAGAGAGTACTTACTGTTGTTGATGCGCTGGCATTTCTGGCAGCCACAAGGAGGGTGGCATTCTGTGGAATAGACGACAAAATAAGAAGATTTTCAGTACAAGTAAGCACACACACACACACACACACACTTTTTCTGAAATGTCTCTGCAGCATTTCTAGGCCACTATAGCTCCTCCATGTTAACTGAAACAACCTTGCACTGCTTAAAGTATGTTGGACAACGTTTGAAACATCATACATAGAGAACTTGTTGTTAATGGTCCTCCAGACAACATTTCTGAACTAAATAAACCAAAACATCAACAACCTCAGTTAGTATCTGAGTAGCCTCAACATCTACATAACAAAAGCCTTCCCAGTTTTATGCATTATAATAACAGGTGGTTCCTATATCTACCATTTAATACTGAGCTGAGACTATTCCCCCTGCAGTAAATGACGTTACAAGCGATTTATAAAAAAGGATCTAAATGATTAATCCTTCTTTTCTTTTATTGACAAGCACTACATTTCTCCCCTTCGCGTCGCCTAAATTATTTTGGTTGCTGGTTACTACGTCTTCAATTCTTCAAAAAAATGTACACTGATATAAAACCAGATGTGAAAGCTAGGCAGTTAACAGCTCAAAAAAGTCCCAACTGCTGAGGACTACTCTGTCAAACAAATCCATTCACAAACTAAATGCCAATCATATGAATATGTTCTTAGTCATACAAATATTGCTTCACAATGACATACACACACACACACACACACACACACACACTAATCAGTCTACAGTGTCAATATGAACAATTGATTTGTCAGAAACAGGACTTTGTTAAGCCGGGACATTTTTTAATACATGTTTAGGCCTGTCTTTACAAGCATCCGAGGATTAATACAGAGTGAGTCACAATTTATGGATGTGTCAGGCTAGTGGAGTAATACAATTATAATTTAAATGTTTCCCATTTAGTTTGGCATGTATGAGAGATTGCCCATATGAGGTATGTAATGTAAAAACAAGCCAACAAAAATCACAAATTATACTTCGACAGCAAAAAAAAATTCTATCTAATGGTGCTTGGGGGTTTTAATCCTTGAACTGTTGCTGGAACTGGGACAAGAAGACTGGTGGAGTCAGGGGAGATTAAAAAACTACGGGCTCCGATTATGAAAGTGTTTGGACTAGAGGCTAGTAGTAATCTTGAAAGTGTTTGGACTAGAGGCTAGTAGCAATCTTGTCGGAAGTGACGGGAGTGGAAAGTGGAGCCTGCCCCGCTGCTCCTGCTACCCCCTCCCCCCACAGGGACTCCTCTGTCAGTTTATTAAAATTATCAATGGGAGAGGGAGGAGTCTGTGGGAAAGCTGGCTGTGTGTTCCCAATGGGATCACCAAACCACAACTGGTACAAGTGGATAAAGGGCCGACTACTACCATTGTGAAACAAAGAGGTAGGCTCTTGCGTCACCACAACCCCCCACACACACACACACACACACACACACACACACACACACACACACACACACACACACACACACACACACACACACGTCCCAGCTGAGAGAGAGATTATGTAACAGCCTCAGGTCTTAAATATAGAGAGACAGCTTCACCTAGTCACTCCTTACTTCCTGTCTGGGAGAAAGGGCAAGGCAACCACGCTGCACAGAAGGGTAGAAGAGTCACCTCACAGGCTCTGATATGAAAGGGCTTTAAGGTTAACCAAAGTAAACATGGCAAGCAACTTGGCTTGAGGAAAAAAAAACATTGTTGACACAAACCATTACAACCGGACACATATTTTCTCTAAAGTGTCATCTTAGTTACCGGTTAGAACTTTTGCATTTATCCCAAAATCGAAAAATATAGGGCTGCACTGCACCGAATGTTAGGCAGCAGAAATGATTTGTGAAAAAAGTCAAATAAAAACACTTTCAGACTCTGCAAAACGAAAAGAAAATATTTTTTTACATACCAATACCGTTTTTGATGAAATAATTTATCTATTTGAAGTTATATTTTGCTTTGTTGGTATAATGTCTGCTGGAATTAAAAATGCATTCTGCATTAGGCCAGTGGCAAAGTGCTATATTTTTTTTTGTTTCAGCCAAGAATTTTAATTTTGGTGCATTTCTAGAAAAATACAAATCAATCAATATTTGTACTTCTTTATTTTAAGCAGAATTATCTGAAGAAAGAAACTATTATGAAACCTCCACTAAGTACACTATCTGTCCTTGCTCTCAATCACATGATTTTCAGTCATAGCTCAGAGGCAAAAAAAAGTTGTGGTCCAAATCCAACAATGATCTGCAACTTAACAAAACAAAATGCTTAGTAATAACTGGCCAGAGCAAAGATTACATCTGATAAGAGAGAGAGAGAGAGAGAAAGGGTGAGTGACATAGGTTATATTTGAATAATCCTGGTTATCTTTGAATAATCCTAATTACTAGTCTGATAACAGCGACCTGATGTCCATTACCATACACATTTCAAAGTTACCATTCAGTCACTGATTCCAAGCACGATGAGAGTAAAATATAGTCAACTTATGTTATCTGAAGACTTTCAGTAGTGGATGACAGGTTGGTACGAAGGTCGTAAAGTGGTTGTGGTTGAGGGGTCAGTGGAGTAAAAAACTAGGTTACAGTCACTAAAGTTACACTCAAATTACCTAATGACAGGCACCATTATAACATTCCGATTTCCATGATTGTTAAAATGTTAAAATGGTAAGATCTGCCAACTTAAAGTCAGAAACTTTTTTTTTTTAATGCCACTGAAAAAAATCCAAGAGGTCTTTTAAAATAACCACAATTTGGATTAGGGACACATTTGGATAAAACCTTGCCAGGGGAAACATATAGTTAAAAAAGGTTCAAAATGTGTTGCTGTGTTAACATTTGCTGTGTGATTATTTGATTTCAAGTCATTCAAAATGCACACTCAAAAAGCCAATAAAAATGTCACCATGACCATATCAGCTGATCTGTGTGATGTTAATGCCAGAAGCATTCGCGATTTTTCTTTTTAATAGATGCTATCAATTTATCAAATTGCAACGTCAGAAAAAAAAGACTGCTGAAAGATTAATTTAAGACATTTTAAGACCTTTTAGGGATCTGCGGGAACACTGAGAAAGCATTCTTTTAAAATGAGTGTTAGATGTTGGAATCAACATTCAAACTCTTGTTTTGACAGTGTTATGTAACTTAAACATTTGCAAAAAACACAGAAAATATCGAGATAATTGTCTGAAATCCTAATTTGAAGGTCAACGGGAGGTGGTGAAGAAATGCAAAGTTGGAGCAGAGTTTTAAACGCTCCCACAGCTTCTGCAACCGGTTAGAGATAATGAATAGCATTCATTTCGTATGAAACCGAAATATGACAGAAGAAGTGACACCCAGTTGGCTACGTCTGCTCACTACTAGTTACAAAAATATGTCCTCGCGGTATCAACACCAGGCCAGCACAGTGAGCAACGGTCAGCACGCAAACGTAAGCTAACAAGAAGATACACATTCACAAAAAGGGCAATTCCAACGTTTTAGCGACTCTATATATAATACAAGAAATACATGCCATTCTAACACCCGTTACACTGTTTTAGCTAGTATTAGCCAATCCACGATGCGGTTAACATTACGCCGTTAGCCGGCTAAGCTAACGTTAGCTTCCAAGGTAACTATCGTTCACCCCTTTGGTAGATATAAAAAAGAAAAAAAGTGGCATAGAGGCCGTTTTATTTTCAAGTCGTTTTACCTTTGAGCTCAGGAGCTTCGGCGCTAGCCTGCTGACAGTCAGAAAGGACATGGTGTCTGTGTTAAAGGTGTTATTTCCACTTATTCGTTACAGCTAAAGGAAGCCGCTGCCAGTGAACCGCGGAGCTGGTTGGGTTGAAGGTGCCCCTCCAGAAAGCAGAAGGTTGAAGAGGGATTCTGGCCCGCAAGTAGCGCCCTTGTTGATTGGAGGATGGGCTAGTTCGGTACAACAGCGTCTAGGAATCTGATTGGCTAGACGGCTATCAGGTGCGCGCTAATTGGCTAGAGGCTCACGTTCGCTTTGTGACGACAGCTGAAGATCAGGGTATGTTCAAGAACACGCTTGAAAGTCTCTCAACTGCTTATTTTTTTTTTATAGGTCCGTCCATGAATTCAGTCGAAGCACAAATACTGTGATCATGATTACAGTTTATGAAGCAATCTTTCCTAAAACCCTTGTCTGGATAAGCTAAAAATAAATCACCTCTACAGTAGTCTCTCTGCCTAGGAGAAGTTAAAGGGCATCTTTCATGTAGCTTAACATACAATGGACTCTGAGCTTTAACCCTGAACATATCTTTCTCCACTGTATCCGAATGTGGTCGGGTCTCTATCTCAATGAGGGACTCTGAACAGAAGATATGGTGACCTTAATTGAATTATAGCTGAATATCTGATTATTATTATTAGTTGTGTTTCAATTATCTTATTTCTTACATTGCACCTAGGGCTACGCGCTATTTAGTGTTAGTGTGATATATTTAGCATTCAGAATCACCATATGTTACAATCAATCAGTCTTGACAGATACTATAAAAGAGACCCTATCTGAACTGCTCTGAAAAACCCTTTTATCAGTAGTAATGATCTTTGTAGCCATGATCAAAGTCAGTATTTACAAAGTGTTATGCCATGATAGGTAATTTTTTATATCATATAATGAATGCTCAGTTAAACTACAGCCATGGTACTGAGTGAAGGAACCAAAGCAGATTTTTTTTTTTTTTGCTGTAAAACAAAGAACTTCAAACTTTATTGTCAAGGATTGTTGAAAAAAAAGGAGTAGCCGGTTGTTTACAGTCAAGGGCATTCGTTTTCAAACCAACTGCATGCACTTTACCAGTATAGTTTGGTTGATAGTTTGATGGTCAAGCCCACAGTCCACTACCTTTGTGGACTGAAATATAATCGCTCAAAAGTTTGTCCAAAGAAATAACTTAACACTGCAATACACAGGAAACGATCAAAATGCCACGATGTATCAAAACCATAGATCAAAACAGACACATTGTGTACTGTACATATACAGTAGATAGACAGACCTACATAGACGTTCTTGCAGACATTCTTCGTGAGAGCTTGTGGTGTAAAGAAGCCTCGGTTGCATATTCATTCTCAATCACATGATGCAAGTAATGCTAATAAAACCAGTGGATAAAGTCCACAAAACGTATTTGGCACGATGAGAATGATCCTTATGCTTCATTTAACTTTACTGAAGCCGGGAACACAGTCTGTACAAAAGACCTCAAATAGCTTTTTACAATGACATCATGAAAGACAGTGGAGAGTCTGCCCAGGGCAGTGACCAGTAGGGCCAGTTTGCATTTTTGTCTTATTTCAGTTTCAGATTAGGATTGTATCAGAGCCATCCCAACTGTTTGTTTTTGTATGACTGCTATGAATCTGCATTAATTTGAATGTCATCCTGTAGTCTGAAGTGTGGTGAGCTGGTTTATACGTGAATCTGTATGGAAAACCACAGGTAAGTTTTGCAGTCATTAACTACGTTGGTAAGGCTCAGTCTTCTCATTGCATCAACATGGATCTTTTAGGTCTTATAGTGTGTGCCCGGCTGTTGGCAGATTTAGCACATTTTACCCTGATGATGGGTATGGGGATTCTGACCTGCAAAACACACATAAAATGCAATGTAAACGAATACACCGACCATGCAGCCATTACGACATGCATGTTTTAAAAATCTTTGTAAACTTTTTTTTTTGCGGAATCAGTATAGCTTTCTAGTCCACATTCTCAAGAGAGAGAGAGATCTTTGTAAACAAACAGAGCATCAAAATACAGAATAACAGCAGAAATAATTGTGTGTGTGCGACAAGGTAATACAGTACATCAATCCTTTTTTTGTCCAGAAGTTGTAGGAGGTGATGGGATGTGCTTGGTCCCCACTCCTATGCTCTTGTGCCTGGTTATCTCGCCCGAGGAAATGCATAAGATGGCGTATAGTCTGAAGAGAGTCCTTCCAGAAGAAGTGGAACGGGCCCTTGTATTCAGTCATCTTCCTCCTCCTCTTCCTCCTCCACATAGTCCATGAGCTCTCCGTGCTTCAGGCAGGTTTGGAGGTAGTTGACCACTGTCCGCTGGAAGTGCTGGAGGCTGCGCGGCTCTCTCAGGACGTGGCCCTCGTCCGGGTAGAGCTGCAGGGAGTAGTTGGCCTCCACTTTCACCAGTCGGCTCAGGAGCTCCGCGCTGTGCTGGAAGTGGACCCTCGCTTCCAAACAAACACACACACACAAACATATGTTGAAATTTAGAGGTGCAATTTTCTTTTTATGTGAAAGAGGGAAATCTCAAACTCAAAGGCAACATAAGCCAAGGCAAATTTATTTATAAAGCACATTTGGTACAAAAAGGCAAGTGAAGTGTTTCACAATAAAACATTAATCAAACAACAAAGTATACAGTTGAATAATAAAACTATTTAAAACGTTCATTTACAGGGTGGGATAGGCTATTCATACGTTTTTAGCTTGGACTTAAAAGTAGTAAGAGTGTGGTCTAATATCATCTGGAAGGCTATTCCAGGTCTAAGTTGCATAATAATAGAATGCTGTTTCACCATGTTTCGTTTTAACCCTTGGAACAACCAGTAGGCCAGCCCCATATGACCTCTGTGTTACACAAAGGTTTATATGGCACAAGAATGTCAGAAATGTATTTAGGCCTAGAGCCATGGAGGATATAATTTGAAGAATATCTCACCATCTGCAGTTCCATGTATAAGAAGGAAGTTCTTGTCTTTCAGCTTGTTTACCTCCTCCAGCAAAGAGGCAGTCTGAAAAGATATACCATCACAATAATGTGAGCGCTTTACATCTACCACGCTAAAGGGAATGTAGTTCAGCATAAATGCCCTGCACGAAATTCCACCGTCACGATAGTTGAAGTGCTTAGTTTCTGTCTAAACTGTTTGAAAACAAACAACTCATCTGGAAACAACTTTTATCTTTATTACCTTTTTAAAAGAATAGCCATTGCACAGCGGAGTGAATCTATGTTATATCCACCTTGGGCACTTAACTGCACTCACACTGCAGGCTGTTCGTTAACAATCAAGTGATCCAATCCCAGCTGTTATATGGTAATTTAGACACTTCAAAAAAGAAACTATTTGAGAAAGATGTTGATAAGCATCTTGGAGGCTATAGTAGATTGTGATGTAGTTGAATAATATTGCAGTATGCTTGGTGTTTTTTTTTTTAAATTTACTGCCAAAATTATCATAAAGTTGATTCAATAACTCTCTTAAACAGTTTCTACACAAAATTAACATTATTGTATCAGACAGCATTATTTTGGGGTTATAAACCGTTAAGTGCTGGTGAGTGTTTATACCCACAATCATTATCATTGTTAACTTATCAGAACCTTTTACACATTCCTAGTTGAAGTCGCAGCATTAGAGCCTCACCGAGTAAGCGTGCTCCTCCTTGGCTGGAAGGCCTAGATACCTCTCTGAGAATGCAGCACCTGGGAAAAGTGGAATAACTTTTACTGTAACACCCAAACTGTGTCTGAGTATTGAATAATTCATTACATTATCTGAACTTACTGTAGAACCTAAAGTCAGTTATTGGAGCCACAGCAGCCGTGCACTGAAAGAGCTTGTCTGTTGCAGCTAACATCTTGAGGGTTAAATAGCCACCAAATGCCTGTAAGGAGACACAGAAAAAGTGCAACAATGAGGTATGCAATACTTGGGTTGCTTCAATAGGAATATTGCGTTTCTAAAGTGTAAAACAAAGGGAGAAAATGCTGTAACCTTGCCATACAGGGCCATCCGACGGTCATCAATGTAAGGCAGTTGCATCAGTAACCTGTAGGAAATGTCATAAATTCCTGTCAGTACTAGTTCACAGGCAGGATTTTTTACGTTCGACTTATATACAGCCTTTTGTAAGTTGTGTAACTTTACTGACTCGACAACTCCCAGATAATCTTTGACTCTGAGTGCGCCCAGCTTGCGTGGATCCACAGCTGCGGTCTTCTGTCCGCGCCCGACCCCACTGCGGCCGTCCACCCACACCAAGGCCACGCTGTGTGTGCTGGAGAGGACCTGGGGCCAATCCAGGGAGAATTCCTCTGTCACAGCCTGACTGCCAGGAATCCCACCCCTGAGAGACAAGTAGAACAGGTTCAGCGAGCACGGTGACAGTTGTTAGATTGATTTTATTGACATTAAAAAAGGCCCTTAAGCTGGCGTTTAGGTGGCTTGTTCCTGTTCTTACATAATGACGAGGAGAGGGTGCAGGTTGGCCTCGTAACCCGGAGGTAGAGATAGTTTCAGGTGGAGGTCTGAGGAAAGCAAACAAAGGTCAACTATCCATAGACTCGTTTGGATGACAGGACACTTGCAGCTTGGTCTTAAGGGCAGTCATTACTCACTCAATAATGACCTGACTATCAAATAGAAAAAAGAACACTACTATGCTTGGTATTTAACTGTGTTTGTCCCTCCCAGGCTGAGATTACTTTCAACCAGTATCCATTCTCACTGCTGACTTTTTTTTATTCCAGAGGTTATTTATTTAAGGGTGTGTGTGTGTTTATGTATTATTTATCAATATTTTATCTTTTTCACTCCTTTTTTCTGATTGGTGGAACACAGAGTATTTAAAAAAAAATCTAGCTTGAGCAGGTTTTAATTTGTACTGTTTTATGTTATAGATTTGGACACCACAATGTAATCCTCTTGCTGCAAAGAAAATCTACCCACAGGTATGAATAGAGTAACCTTACTTTACCTTACATGAATATAATCTGACTGCTTTGGAAAAACATTGTAGGTGATCTGTGAGGGCCTTGGGCTAGAATTTGTATTCCTAAATGTCAAACCATAACAGGTTTCCTTTGTTGTACCATAGTTGTCTGCCGGGATCGTCCTGAACAAAGTCTCGGGGAGCCTCTTGTCCTCCAGAGCTTTAGACAGAGGGCTGTTATCCTCCAAGACCACATATCCTAAAGGGGAGAAAACACCAGTGTGTCAGGCTTTTTTTAAATTCTAAACATCAAGACAGACACAGTAACCTACTAGGAAGCACATCAAATGCTCTTCACATCTGAGGAAATAGCTCCAACTCAGAGCCACAGGCAGAGGGCAGTGTTCACAAAGATTAAAGGAATGATTCTACTGTACATTCTGGTGCGCTTGAATATATCGCCCTCTGTAGGCTGCTGGGGGGAACTGCAGAAAGCCTGTGTCTGTGCATAGTCGCTGCATTTCAATACCCATATTTCCCTGCTAATTAGTATGACAGAAAAAGGTTTAGATTGCCCCAAAACATGTGGTCAAATGCAGAATTCTGAAAAATACCCAGATGCCATACTACATCTGTTTGTCATTTTTTGTGTGGAAATCAGCATGCTTTTTTGGTGATTTTGACCGACAATCCACTGCGCACTGGAAGTTACGTCACATCGATTGAGGTTCCAAAGAAAACAACCAGCAATGCGACGGATATAAAGTAAAAATCAAATAACATATATATTTATAAAATAAATAAGTACAAGTATTTCCCAATTTTATGCCGACTGCATGCAAACTATTTAGTTTTTATGGTCAGCTGCAGTATATGTTATAGTAAAAATAAATAGTATGCAATTTGGAACGCAGGTAGTGAGTGTGTGTGTGTGTGTGTGTGTGTGTGTGTGTGTGTGTGTGTGTGTGTGTGTGTGTGTGTGTGTGTGTGTGTGTGTGTGTGTGTGTGTGTGTGTGTGTGCCTTTGCAAATTAGTCAGACAAGCAGATGTAACACTCACTGGTTGGGTCCTTTGTACTGTGTGCCGTCACTTTAGGGATTCCTGGGCCTGGGGAATCGATTTTCAAAAGACAAACATTGTGAAACCAACCTCCCTGAGCAGCGTAAACCTTTCATATTCTTGCGAATGTGTGTGTGTGTGTGTGTGCATGTGCGTGTGTGTGTGTGTGTGTGTGTGTGTGTGTGTGTGTGTGCGTGCGTGCGTGCGTGTGTGTGTGTGTGTGTGTGAGTGCAGGTGCCTTATACCTAAGCAGTAGAGGGTAAAGTGGGTTTGATTGGGGCTGAATTCAGCCTTGAAGAAGCGACATCCATCTATGAGGTCACAGGAGATGCACCGGCGCTGAAACACTCCATCCAGGTCCACACTGAGAAATAAAAGAGAGAAGGCATTATTGAACACACTTCAGAACAAATGCACAGTCTGATTTGCTTTCAGGAGAGGGCCAATTGATAGCTGAGAAAATTCAGTATAAAGTGTCTAGAGACAAACTAGTCAGGCAGTTTACATTTAAAAACAAATGGGGTTCAATATGGCCAAACATAAAAGCCATTATACAGATTGCTCTGTAACGCGACATCAATGTCTTTCTATGTCCCTTTTCCAGTGATTACACATTTCAAACAGGTTTAATCACACACCAAGTGCAAACAAACCACCGTCCCTTCTACGTGATGTTGTGCTATCTCCTGAAGCCCTAAGATAGTTTATGTGAGCTATTCTGGAGAAGGATTGTTTGTCAAAATCAGTGAATATCGTCTCCCAATCTGCTACCTGTCCATACTGTATTTGAGCTGAAAAGAAAATCTGGTACACAGCCTAACCTCTGTAAACTGGTATGCAAACAAAGGCTATATAAACAAAGGGGGTCCACCATAGCTATCAACATGCCCGTTTACAGAGCCTAGGCCGTGTATTAACATTTGCTTCTTTTCCTCAACACACAGTAGGCTACATCCAGGCAGGGCTGTACAGTGCGACAGTTTTGATCGCATTTGCTACTGAAATTGATCACGTGCGATGATGAATACGAATCTATTCGCACTTGTGCGACAGCTTGATAATGAGGAGAGGCTGTCTTTGAAACAGAGGAGAGATGCACAACACTGCTTAGAGGGCTCCACATTAACACTGCGGGTAAATGAGTCTTAGGCAAGTAAGTTATTGAGTCCACCCTCCACTTTGGCTGGTGAAAGATGTGTGCTCGGGATCTGTGCTCGTGCAGCGATTCTAGGTATAAAAACTTCACGGCTTCAACGGCAATTACCGGAAGGAGACGGCACATTACCGCAGTTATGTTAGCGCGTGTACAAACAGAACATTTCCTGTGCGCCTTCATATTAAAAGCCTGTTACTAGCCAAACGTGAGTTGACTTTTATTTTGAAGCCGGTAAGAACAGGAAGTTAGCGCTTTTTTCTAGCTTGAAAGGCAACTCCTTCAGCTGCAGCGAGCAGTCAACAGTAGCCTAGTCTATTTAAACAAAGTTTTAAATAAGACACTGAAAAGCTACTCCCAACACATTCACAACAACCTATTTAATTTATCCTAAATTGTACCAATATGTATACTTATTTATTTAATAGGCTATGTTTAATGTTTTAAAGTTTGGTTTTAATTAACAGAAGGACATTATAATAATAATTCTGAATCAGCAAAAAATTGCAATTGGCAGGTTAGATTCTTTTTTCTAAATTGCAATCAGTGCACCCTATTCATTTTTCTATAATTATTACTGCACACACTAGGATATCATATTAATTGTGAATCTCAAATGAGACCAGGATGACATGCTCAAAGGTAATTAGAGCAAAATGCAAGGGTTAAGGTTATGCAAGTTTTCAAATCATAGCCTACTTTGTGTGCTACCAAATTTATTTTTGTGCTACTGAATTTTTTTGCTTGCTAGCACCAGTGCTACCACCTAAAAAATAAGCGTACAGCCCTGCATCCAGGCATGAGATATTAACTCGTTTTGACTAAAGTCAATTTGACAACAAGTCTTCTCCAGAATAGCTTACTGCACCTTTAAATCCTGGGAGTTTAATGAAGGAACAGGCAAGTGTATTTATCACAGTGAGGGACCATATGTCTCCGTGGTTCGGGCCTCAGCAGTACAGAGAGCCTGCGTCCATTAAGTTGGTTTTTCCGCTGTTACTTACAGTATCTCACAAAAGTGAGTACACCCCTCACATTTCTTCACATTTTTCTTTATATCTTTCCATGGGACAACACTGAATAAATGACACTTTAATACAATGTAAAGTAGTCAGTGTACAGCTTGTATAACAGTGAAAATTTACTGTCCCCTCAAAATAACTCGACACACAACCATTAATGTCTAAACTGCTGGCAACAAAAGTGAGTACACCCCTTAGAAAAAATTTACAAATTGGGCCCAAAGTGTAAATATTTTGTGTGGCCACCATTATTTTCCAGCACTGCCTTAACCTTCTTGGGCATGTAGTTCACTAGAGCTTCACAGGTTGCAACTGGAACCCTCTTCCACCCATTTATGACAGCATCACAGAGCTGGTGGATATTAAAGACCTTGCGTTCCTCCACCTTCCATTTGAGGATGCCCCAAAGATGCTCAATAGGGTTTAGGTCTGGAGACATGCTTGGCCAGGCCATAACCTTTACCCTCAGCTTTTTTAGCAAGCCACTGGTCGTCTTGGAGGTGTGTTTGGGGTCGTTATCATGTTGCAATACCACCCTGCGGCCCAGTTTACGAAGGTTGAGTGCACATGGTCAGCGTCGTACACAGAGGTTGGCTTTGGAAAATAGACGTATGAGTGCTGCCAGCATTGCTGAAGGGCTTGAAGGGGTGGGGGGTCAACCTGTCAGTGCTCAGACCATACGCCGCACTCTGCATCATACTGGTCTGCATGGTTGTCATCCCAGAAGGAAGCCTATTCTAAAGATGATGCACAAGAAACCCCACAAAAAGTTTGCTGAAGACAAACAGACTACGGACATGGATTACTGCAACCATGTCCTGTGGTCTGATGAGACCAAAATACATTTATTTGGTTCAGATGGTGTTAAGAGTGTGGAGCGGCAACCAGGTGAGGAGTACAAAGACAAGTGTGTCTTGCCTAGAGTCAAGCATGGTGGTTGGAGTGTCATGGTCTGGGGCTGCATGAGTGCTGCCAGCACTGGGGATCTACAGTTCATTGAATTCTAACATGTACTGTGACATACTGAAGCAGAGCATGATCCCCTCCCTTCATAAACTGGGCCGCAGGGCAGTACTGCAACATGATAACGACCCCAAACACCCCTCCGAACGACCACTGGCTTGTTAAAGAAGCTGAGGGTAAAGGTTATGGACTGGCCAAGCATGTCTCCAGTCTTAAACCCTATTGAGCATCTTTGGGGCATCCTAAAACGGGAGATGGAGGAGCGCAAGGACTCTAATATCCACCAGCTCCTTGATGTCGTCATGAATGGGTAGAAGAGGGTTCCAGTTGCAACCTGTGAAGCTCTAGTGAACTACATGCCCAAGAGGGTTAAGGCAGTGCTAGAAAATAATGATGGCAAAACAAAATATTGACACTTTGGGCCCAATTTGGACATTTTTTCTTAGGGGTGTACTCACTTTTGTTGCCAGCAGTTTAGACATTAATGGCTGTGTGTCGAGTTATTTTGAGGGGACAGTAAATTTACACTGTTATACAAGCTGTACACTGACTACTTGACATTGTATCAAAGTGTCATTTATTCAGTGTTGTCGCATGGAAAGATATAATGAAATATTTGAAGAAATGTTAGGGGTGTACTCACTTTTGTGAGATACTGTATGTGTCAATTTAGCTCTTTGCCTCCACCATCTACAGCTACAGTTACTCTTCCGAGATGGCAGAGTTAGTTAGCCCACAGCTTTGATCCAAACTGAGTAGTTTAAACATGAAACAGATAGATTGCACAGACATTCCATGGTTGCCCGGTGATCAATCCTAATGACTTTAATGATCCCTATGTTTTTATTCCATAAGTCCACAGGGAGGTTCACAATCGTGGCTTTGAGTGAAACGTCTGGACAACATTTGAATGGATTGCCTTTATATTTGGTGCACACTCTCATGTTCCCCTCAAGGTGAACTGTAATAACTTTGGGCAATACTCGGACATTTAATTGATTTTTTAATCTGTTCGATTCCATAAACCTGCAGGACTAATGGCCATTCCATCAGCCTCGGCGGTGCTTTGTGTTTGTTTGGTGCTAATTATCAAATGTGAGCTTTACTGAGACGCTCAATATTGACCTTTCAAAAATGATCCCATCCAAAAATCACATTAAGAAATGTAGAAATCGAGCACAACTATTACACATATTTAGGCTGGAACATGAATTAAATTGTACATTCCGGCATGTATGTGAATGAGCTGAAAGAGAAAGAGAGAACGTGCTTTTTATGCCTTATGAAAAAAATCCAATTCGGACCTGACTCCAAATTCTAAATTCAGTAATAGACCCAATAATATTTTATGTAGTGTGAGTGTGAGGTCCATAAACCAGCAAAGAGCTCCATAAATGGGGAAAAAACATCCACTGGAAGCTCTGTGTGCAGAATTGTGTGAAAACAAACAAGAGTTTGAGACAATAATGAATGCAGGGCATAACTTAGCCAATACCCTTTAGTAGTAAAATTCCAAAAACGAGTCATCAAATTTTATAAACACCACCAATTTGGCCTTTACACAGCCCTTCAGTGCCAAGAGCTGGACACAGACCAGAGTGCCCTCCTTGCCAGCTGGTCCTGAAACTGTATGCCCCCCCCCCACACACACACACAGTAGGACTAGAGTACACACACCAATCTATCTGGCCTTGAAAAATCACCTCAAAACAACAGGAAAATTATATCCAATATCCAATCCAATAGAACAGATTCACCAAATCACAAGTAAATCAGTTTTATATTTTACCCATAAAAATTGTCCATGGTGGAAGTGTGACTGTTAAAAAAACCGAAGGAAAACGTTGACAGTATAGAGACTGCAGGGAAACTGCTCGACCATAGAAACAGGCTGTCACAGGCAGAATGGGCGACCCGGGGAGGACAGGCTGTGAAAGCTTTGTCATTGAGTTTTTTGTTGAGACTAGGGATGGGACACTATAACATTTTATCACAAACCCTCAATAGACCAGTCCCACAACACATTATTAATCGTAGGGATAAGGTCTATACTGCATTCGCTTTATAGCATCGTCGACAATCTGTGTTTGGTCAAGGTTATGCTGTTTCTATCAAAGGGACAAAGCATTGTTTACCTGTATAGGTGTCTGCTCTGTCTGGATGCTTCTGTGCTCAGGAAATAGCTGATGATGAGAAAAAATATTTAAAAAAAACTATTTACTCCATGCTATTCAAGAACTCCAGATCACCTTAGGCCATCTTCTTCACTTCATCCCGGTTATTCTGATCATCAATTATTCATGAAAAAATACATACATTTACATACATTTACTTATGTATGCCAACAAAATCATTATTACATTCAATTTGTAAAGCATCATATGCTATGGTGATTAAAAACATTTGTGCAGTGGGACATCAAAGTATGTTGACTGTGTGAATGTTAAAGGAATATTGTAAATTATGAAGACTGGTTTGGAGGCAAATAGCCGTATCAAACTATGTGCTTCAGGACTGTAAACAACACACTAGATTAACAATTGACTTCCCTTGATTCTCTGCTGCTCCCACCTCCTCAGTCAATCAGTCCATGAGGGCTTTCTGCCCCCAGCAGGATAAAGACAGAATTAAACAGTAATCTGTTTCTGTTTCAAGTGCAAGTAATCCTTTGCCCTCTTCGGCTAAACGCAAAGGCAGAGTCAAAGCCATTTCCTTTGGCCTTGGAACCAAGATTAATCCCACATGAAAAAGGGTCTTTATAGGTATTTCTTTGGCAAGATAATCTTATTTTTATATTGACATTTATTTTAGTATCGACATACAGTCATAGAGGTAGTAACAATATCTATTAGTATTATGTTATCTTATCTCATTTCCCAAGTCTGAGCAATTTATTTAAAAAAAAGCAAGATCTTATGTGTACTACTACCAATCCAGAGTCTGACTACGAGAGTGAATTTGCTCTCTATTAGCCGACATATCAAGATCTCAGCTTAAAGCAAGAGATGATTATTTGGTAACACTTTATAATAACTATCCGTTGTAACTCGTTAATAGATCATTAGTAAACTCTTAATTAATGATTATTAATGGTTTGTTAAGTGTTTGTTAGCAGTTTGTTAAGGATTTATAACAATGGTAGATAGTTAATATCTTAATAATTGAATCAGTTCATCTGGGAGGTAATCCGAGATTAACTGATCACGTCACGTTCAAGTCCATGGCATGCACAATGTGTATTGAGTTTATTTAAAAATATTTGAAAATGGGGCTGCCCTCAGTTGCCCATCCACTGTGTATAGTCTACAGTCTATTTCAGCCTCGTCGGTATCTCGGATTACCTCCCAGATGAACTGATTCAATTATTAAGCTATTAACTATCTACCATTGTTATAAATCCTTAACAAACTGCTAACAAACACTTAACAAATCATTAATAATCATTAATTAAGAGTTTACTAATGATCTATTAACGAGTTACAACGGATAGTTATTATAAAGTGTTACCGATTATTTTAATGAACGCCACTGTTCTACTCCTGTACATTCAAAGTAAGGAGCTGCATGCGAGCTGTTAACAGTGCTGAAGGGTGACTCAACCCCGGCCCCTGTATACGTACATTTTCCGAGCCTTCTCGTCCAGGGCGCAGAGCAAAGCGACGTCCCAGCTCCCTGATGTCAAAAAGCGGGGAGGAACGGAGGGGATGGCGGGCTGCGTTACACAGAGAAAGCGGATATTAAGAGGCAGATCTAGAGAATAACAATAGGTAAAACAACACAGCAACCATGTGTAAAAGGATGTGTAGAAAAATAAAGATAAATGTATTCAGTTAAAACTAAACAAACATTGTTTTTTCCATCACTGTTCAGTTTTGAGATTTGGCTATTTTGCTCCCAAAACTTGTTCTGTAAAAATGTTGGACACTTGAATGTTGTAAATATGAAATAAAGATTTTAACTATGGCTTTATCCAGCATCGAGATTTTTGATTTTTAAATATGTGCATATTAACGCATTATTAGTTAGATATTGCCAAATTTCAATATTTATTCAAACAAAAAATTGTAATACAAAAAAACAATTGTTTTAATGTCAGTAATTAACTGGCAACGTTTCATGATGTATAAGTCAAAATAATATATTTTTAATGACTGTTTATTCTGACATTGGGACTCATTTAGCGAGACACAGGAGAGAACATTTGGGATTTGCCAAAGTCTTTTCATTCTTAAACGAGGATCGGGACAAAAGAAACACAATGTCATTCCCCTGTGTACAGAATATGTTTACAAAAGAAAAAAACATTGTTAAAAACTCTTTTAATTGCCTCAATGGGGATTAATTCATTGTTAAACTGAAATGGCCAGAACTAAATTCCCTCAACAATGCAAATGGCAAACCACAATTAAAGTATTAATGAGTAAAAGGGTTGTTTTGGTAGTTAGGGAGAAAATAGATAGGAAACTGCTCCTATAGTGTGGAAGGAGAAGGACAGAAGTAAGCAAACTACACTTTAGTATCTGTGCTGCTGAGTTCTGTGATCACACTGTCTTATGTTGACCCCTGTTGAAACGTTAATGGCCAAGTTTGTCAAGGGTGACACTAGGGTGTTAAAGTTAACCGCCTTCAAACAGACCTGGGATGAGAGAGCGGCAATGTGGTGAAACTCCCCACGAGCGCCTTGCTTTGCCGGCAGGATGGTATAAAAGACAGAGCCGTCTGCTGAAAACAACGGCACGTCCTGTTGGAAGAAAAAAAAAAAAAAAAGTCAGTCCAGGAAGGAATAAAGAGACAGTAGCTAAGAAAAGGTGTAAACATATTAAACATAAGTGATGCATACCTGTCGTTGGTTTTGCATTATGTCGATGGCCCTTTTCTGTTTCTGTTCATTTAGAATCACACAGCGCAGAGAAATATATTAGCCATCATGCCACTTACAATGCACTTACATCAACAGCTAAAGCTAAATCCAAGTTGCATCGTACACATGAAAGTTATGATGTTTAATGTTTATTAAATACACTTAAAGCATTGGCAATGGCTCACTGCAATCTGTGAGGATTTATAGGAGCAGTAAAGCAATAAAACACTTTAAGCACTGCATCAATGGAAATTCTTCCAATGCAGCAAATTACCTTAAATATTAATCCCGCTCCGTAGACATTATAAGGAAATCAATCCTAACTCCCGACCACAGAGTAAAATAAATTCTATTAGGAGCTGTAAATTGCAGCCGGGGCCGTGTGGAGATTACTATTGCGGAACGACTGATGACCACTCACCTCTGAGCATGCCCCTGTGGTGGCCTCGCACACGCACAGCACTGATTGGTTCTGGGCGCGATTCAGCCAGCGCACTGCAAGGCGAGTGCTGCCGATCCAAGTCACCATGGAGATGTAGCTGTCCCTGAATAGGCCATGCAGAAAATGATAGCAGTTAAAGAGGGTTGGGAGAAGTGGTGCAGTGAAATGGAAGAAAAAGAAAATAGCAGAGAGGAATTTGAGATATGCGTAATCATTTCTGACAGGTAGTGTCCCACGTCTTTAAAGGTTTATTCTGTTTTTTTTTTTTGCGTTCACAGAGGTGTAACTAGGCTATACCTGGTACGCAAGGAGTCAGGAGGAATCATCTCCAGAGTGTGGGCCGGACCGTACAGATTCACCACAAACAGACTGGCTGATGGGATACTGGAGCCCGCCTTGTGAGCGCAGACACAAGAGGAAAGACATTATTAAATAAAAGTCCGAAGTTATCAAAGAAAAGTGAAGAAAGTTTCAGATAAACTTCAGATAAAATATATTTAGCCAAGCTCTTCTTTCTGTCCATCACATTCGTCTTGACTGTAATTTCTCAACAACTACTTGGCAGCTGATTTTTAATGACTTTTTATCCCCCCTGTCTTTACAGCTATAGCTCCACTAGCAGGTTAAACTTTTCACTCAGTTCATTCAACACAATGGCACCAGATTTTGTACATTCACGGTGCATGAAGATAAATCCCAGTGATGTTGGTGATCCCATTATTTTATCTAGCGCAACAATCAGGTTGAGTTTTGAGTGTGATGACTCAACAATTGAACGAATTGCCATTACATTTGGTACATGAGTTTGTACATGACTCATAATGACTTTGGTGATCCCATCACTATTTCTTCCACATTATCTTTTTCATTTAAATTTTAACAACATGAAATATAACCTATTACATATAGTTTATAGTGGAACCTCAAACTGCATTGATAAAAAAAAATATTAGCAATAAATGTGCATGCTTACTCTCAACTAATAGAGTACATGGTAAATGCTACATCTGCTCAGTTAGCATGCTAAATCAAGCATATATGCTGGAATAGATTTTTACCTTGGGATATGGGAAGACCACATTGGACGGGTAGAGACCTCCTAAGAAGTGAGGTATCTCCATCACTGGTGTAGCAGAGTTGTTGATGCTGAGATACGCCAGCCGGGCCCCGTCCATCGACCACCAGTGGGCGACATACGTCAAGAGCACTTCCTCTGTTTTAAAACACAATTGCTGTCTGTCAATCTAAAAGCATACAACTGCTTGCAAGGAGTCGGATCCGTAATTCTAACTTCCTACCTCCAGTTGTATGTCACTTTTAATAAAAGCGTCTGCTAAATGACATGTAATGTAATTATTGTTGTTGTCTACTTGGGATTTTTTCAGGTTTTTTCAAGTGTGAAACAGTTAATGATGACAGAACACTTCCTACCTTCATAGGTCCAATCAGAAAGCCCATTCACCACACTCTGTTCCGGGTCGGCGGTTGTGAGACGCAGGGCTCCGCTGGTCACACTCTGCTTGTAGTAGATATCTCCGTCCGACACATAGGCCTGGCATGAGCAAGCACAGACAGACAGCGCCAATCCATTATCAACCACTGCACAGTTGCAGCAGCCCCTTAGCTGGCTGTTTGAACTGAGCGTCGGACACCTTCCAAGTGTGAGCGAATCACGGGCCAACATACACACACACACACATACTGTAAGTCAGAGCCAAAGCATATTTACAAGCCAGGTAATATGCTGCGGATGAGCACCGACATAGCAGCAAAAAGCAATTACATTACGGATAGGGTAGATGAATTATATTATGAAGTGTAAAACAAGCCCCATTATAGTAACACAGCCCACTGCACACTATGCTGGAGTTCATCTCATAATGACAAAGAATTTAAATCCACTGATGTTATCCTGAAAATAATTCCAACACAGGCTGCAGTATAATGGATCATAATAAAGGTTGAGAAAATCTGTACATCACTTTGACAGATATATTCAGGTGTATCTTATCCGACAAAGACACAGGTGACACATTGATGAATAGGCAAATGAATAATGGCCCGGCTTACCAACTGGTTCCCCTGAGGCCCCCAGGAAGCGTATTGTAGCGCTGCCTTCTGCCTCTCAGGATGGTTGAGCTCCAGCAGATCCCTGAAACACACACAAACACCCAGACATAAGCCCTTCCTTTAGGGACCATCGTTTAAAGCTCCTCCGAGGTTTGTCCATGCTCTGGCCTTGAGCCTAAGTAGATACTGGATTGTAAAGACAAAAAGAGCAAGATGCAGAGAGGGGGAAACGAAAACAGAGAATGGGGTTGGTTCATGCAAGAGTATTTCTAGCCGCACATATTTTCTTCCCTCCTAAGCACACTCAGGCAATGATAAACACTGCAGGTCCCCCCGAAACACCTTTTCAGAACCGTCCCTTCGAAGTCCACAGAGTTTTCCCACTGATAAAATGCTGAATGAGTATCAGGCAGTGAAATCTGAAGTACAGTACAAACTAGGGGTGTAATGAGGATACATCGATATATATCGAAATATCGATTAATTGCCGAAAGATCGAACCATATCGATGCAACGCCCCAAACATCGATGCATATCGTTGTCTTTATATATACGCTTTGATTTTGACAATCTTTCGTCACTCTATGTGTGACACTATTTCCACTAAAAGAATGGATTGTTTTTCATTTAAATATATGGAAGAAAAGAAATTGGTTCAAACATATTGCAGTTGTTTTTTGATACAGTATAAATGTAAATGGGCATGTGATATCATCTCATATCTATCACAAAGCTCTGTATCGAATCAAAGTTGTTTTGAAAGTTTTTGTGATATCAGCAAATATCGTATTGTCCAATGAAACGATCTAACATCGTATCTTGATGAAACCAGCGATTTACACCCCTAGTACTAACCTCACCTCGGGGTATGGAACCTGGAAAGAAGAACACCAACGAATGAATGCATGTCGGACGGAAACATGAGGCTCTAACTGGACGAGACACACTCTGGGGCGGGGGGAGAGTTTGTTTCAATCCGCCGGTCTGCTTTGCTTACATTGGTTACGCTCATGCCTGGTGCAGCCCATGCAAGAGCATTCATGATTCCACCTACCCATTAGCCACAGTGAAGATAGCATAGGAGGCTGTGAAGGACTGAGAGAACACCTGAAAGAGGTAAAGGATATCATGCACACACAGTTGTGCCGAATTTAGATGACAACACACACACATATTTTAGTGCTGACACACAGAAACGTGTAAAGAAAGTTAAAGGTGCAGTGTGTAATAATGTAGATGTTGGTGTCATTTAGTGGTGAAAGTTCTGGAATGATTTGTGTCTACCCCTTCTGTTAAAATAAATTAAAGATGCTGCGGTGGCCTTCGAGGACAATAAGCTAGTTACTAAAGAAGGCATCATCCACCACTGCCTCAAGTCTTTCCACAAAATCAAGCAATGAGGTTCAATTGTATTTAGTTATTTATTCTAAAGTACTTCTCCTTCGTCTTCCAATACAACAGGTGCATTTCCGGTACCCACTTAATATAAAAACGCATATGGCTGTGAAGTTTGTCCGTTCTGTCCTACTGTACTGTTTTAAAAGAAATAACTTATATTTTCAAGCGATTATATACTTATTTAAAGATATTATGAATATTAGCCTATATTCCATTTCTACCAAGTCTGTTCTGAAAAACGCCAATTCCCTTTACACACTGCACCTTTAAGGGGGAACAAAGGCTATGAAGGACACTGCTGAGGCCGACCTTAAAAATGAGCAATATTCAACAGGAAGCTGTGTTTGCTGAAATTTGGCTCATTGCTTTTATAAAGGGGTAAGCAACACACCATTATAATAAAAAAAAAATTAATCAAGGGAATGTTCAATGAACCCTAAACTTAAAATAATGTAATCTAATTATTTTACCCAAAAAAAAGTAGCAGTGGCAGCAAAGTGCCTCATACTGTAAGAATATGTAAATGTGGTAATCTTCACCACACCGTATTTTAACGTGGCTTGTGCTTGTTACAGAACCAACTCCCAGCACATTCAATTCATTTGGCTCATTGAATCACTGGCGGCACATTTCATCCATATTACATCAGTTTTGTGGTCACGTCTGAACAACAGAAAATTGGGACCACAGGGACTGAGTGAAATAGACAACATGAAAAAGATGTGAGGTGAAAGCAAGAGCACAGAGACTAAGAAAAACATTCCTATTAAATGTCTTCATTATACGGCTAATATCCTTCCCACTGTGATCTACTGTGGCTGGCAACTCTGTCGCAAACCTGAGCATCAGTGGCTCGATGATTAATTAAATGAAGAAGACTAAGGGACCAGAATAATGCGCACCAGAATAAATGAATGTCTCTCTGTCTCTCTGTCTCTCTCTCTCTCTCTCTCTCTCTCTCTCTCTCTCTCTCTCCCTTTCTCTCACAAGCCAAGAGTTGGAAGCAGGCTATTTTCCCATTGACCCCTGAAAGCCCAAACCTGCTGTAAAAACAGTCCCTAAAGAAATGAAATGTCACATCCTCTACAGAGCACGCTTAGCAGTGAAATTGGATTTCCGGGTTGTTTGTCTGTTGTTGGAAAATGCAAGGACAGAGTTACGCGAGGGGGTAAAGCCGCAGGGGTAAAGTAAGGGTAAAATGGATTTTAGGGCCGTCTAAATGAAATTGAAATTTGATTGCGGTATAAAGTCTTAGCACGAGGGCCAAAGGGGCGTAAAGGGAAAGAGCTGGTTACAGCCAGTTCTGAACAGAGTCTATTTTCCCTTTGTTCTCTATTATCAAAATGTCTTATGTATACACAGCATTTACAGAATACATGTTACTTTGAGGAATAGAGGAAATGTAATGTTTGAACTGTCCGTTAAAGGCAATGAAACAAGGATTCTTTCATGTAAATTTAAGTTACTCATATTGAATTCAATATTCAGCCAAAATAATAATAAGTGTTTTTCTGTTTATTATTTTTCATTGTCCAAGCCACACTTTTCTCCACCGTAAGATAATAAGTCACAAATATTATGCCAGAAATCCTTCACAATACAGCACTGCCAAAATAAATGTAGGCCTACGAAATAAATAATCAATATCTCTTTTAAAACATTTGTATTACAGTTTAAGGCTGGGTATAATCTTTGAATGAGAAATAGGTAAATTCTCGTATTTTGTGTTTTTGTGTGCTTCTACTTGATTTACTAAACTTAAAATGATTTGTTCCCAGTTTAATGTCTAGAACGGCCAGAAAATAACTGCAAGAACAGGAAGAGGAAGAAAGGAAATGGTCAAAACACCAAAGGAAAAAGTAAGTGAGGGAGATAGAGGGAAAGAAACAAAGGCAGGAAGGGAGGAAAGGATGCTGACAGACAGCCAGAGTCGACAGCCACTCCACACTGAACTGAAGGCCCACTCTTGAGTTAGAGGGAGTATCACTCACAGCACCAAAGGGGGCAGCACATGGCACCGGCACCATGTTCTATCAGCTGTTCATGATTTGTTAAGGAAAACCCGGGAGGTTCTGCCCGTGATTTATCATTAAGAGGCCGGTGGCGGAGGCTCTACGTTACTGTGTGTCTGTGTGATAAACAGACACAGCCACCGAGAGCATCTGTCTTTTTGGAGAGGCTTGGAGAGTGAATACAGAGTGAACGTGGCTGCCAGTAGCATATCATAAATCCTAAAGAACGCTCTTCTGCTTCCCACACACACACACACACACACACACACAGACACACACGCGCACACACACACACACACACACACACACTCACACACACTCACACACACTCCTCCTCCTCTCGCCCCAATCCATGCAGCAAAAACCGTGGGTTTGGGGGCAAAACACACAGATTAAACACTCATAAAATGGCATGACAAACGTATCAAGATTACAACACCCCCTTCGCATCAGCAGCCCAGCTATCGGGATCCGCCATACTGTACATACTGCAAGATGCACTAAATAGAGATAACCTCAATTCCCTCTTCAAATTGTAGCATTTCTAAGCAGTCCCACAATGCATTGCCTCTTAGCAGAACCCATCGGCGCTTGCTTGCTGCAGAATGCACACTGCACACACGACTCGGCTTGGCATTTTATTTGCCCCTAAACTAAACTGTCTTGGCAGCTTTCTCATCCTTATCTCATCACTCCAGGAATCCACCATCTCCTCTAAACTATCTCGCGATCACTCTATTAAGTATATGAATAGCTCTTCTCATTCATTTGCCATCTCTCCTCTTTTATGCAAACCTTTAATTCAAACAGGTTTTAAAGGAAATACATTTTCCCCATAGGGAGTATGCTTTCTCTTGTTCCCATGTGGCCGAGTCCCTAACTCACTCCTATGTATACCCTCATCCCAAAATCCATTTATTTTCACCCAGCAGGCACAAAACCCTCCCTTAAGCCTTCAAAGCTAATACGAAATCCAGAGAAGCCTTTTAACTTTACCCGCCGCCTGCTCATCCATTTCTTTCTACTGCAGCTCTCTCCTTTTAGTACCTCTGTCATTCTTTGATAACCACTCTGATTCATTGCAACTGGGCAGTGCATCTAAGGGCAAATGGTGCATAACCCATTCTGCCCCCCATTCCCTTCCATCACATAGGCTCTGCTCTGTACTGTTCTCAGCTGAGTTTCTGCTCCTCTTTCCAAACACCAAAGCCAGTGCCTTGGCGCAAACTGCTTCAGTCAGCACAAACCCCCCCAGAGATAGACAGGAGAAATTGAGTGAGAGCGGGGAAGATGAAGGAGGCTGGAATGGCCCCCAATCCATGCGCACAACATGTCAACATTTGTCACACTCAGGCAGAATAGATCCATTTTAAAATATAAGAATGATTACAGGTGGCATTCCCCCCACTCCCACTCTGATTTCTTGGAGAGTGAATACAGTACACACTAGGCATACAAATGAGAGATCGACCATTGCTGCTGACATCAAAGGAAGTATGCTAACGACATGGCAGACATCCACCAAAGCAACCCACGCTTTAGAGATCTGAGATATCTGAAAAGCGATTGAACGTATGTTAACCGTTCAATAATTCAGTCGAAATTGACACAGCAACAGGCACCATTGGTCCATACATTCCCCCTAAGCCCCAAACACAAACATACAGAAAATATAATACGCAGTGTTTGGAGCAAAAGCAGATCTCTTAAAGGTGCAGTTAGCCATTCTGGAGGACGCTAGTTGTCAAAATGACTTTTTGTCAAAATAAGTGAATATCTCCTTACGTTCCACTACCTGTCGGAATCTGGTGTTAATAGACAGCCTAGACTCTGTAAACTGGTATGTGAACCAGGCCAACTGTAGCCAACAAAAAGCCTGTTTACAGAGTGTAGGCTGTGTATTAGCACTGTTTTTTTTTCAGCGCATACACAGTACGGACAGGTATCAGATTGTGAGGAGATATTCACTGATTTTGACAAAAAGGTGATATTGACAACAAGCGTCCTCCAGAATCACTTACTCCATCTTTAAGGAAACCCAGGGAGATGGAAGAGGCAGAGAGTTGAGAGTACGGGAGGGCTGGGAAAAACTGCTTTTTTAATAAAAAATGTGGAGAGATTGTGCTGCTGAGGGCTTTCATTTCCTCCTAATTCTGTTTTCTCTTCTCTCGACGATTACTTGCACATCACACAAGCTCGCCTGCCCTTTGAGGAATGACTGCACTATTTATTAACGGTGCGGGTATTTACAGAGCGAGACGGCAGGTTGGTTGGGAGGGGGGGTTGGAGGCGGTGAGCTGAGCTGTGCGGTGTTAATGTAAAGGGGAGAAATAGATCTGTGCTCTGTGTCGACCACCAGTGCTTATCTGAAACCACCTGCGATTGTGATTCTCGTCAGCTTCTCATTAAAATTCTCCACCGATGTTACGTGGCCGATTCCATTACCCCGGCTCCAACTTTACCTCTCCATCTCCTTCACTTGCCCGTTCTCCATCGGCACTCGCTACACACAGACACACAAACACCTACACACCTACACACACACAACCACACACACACACACACACACACACACACACACACTTCACACCGCTCACTCACTCTGAGCTTTTCCTCAACCCCCCTACACCTTCTGCCATCAGCCAGTTTAAATATTCAACTCCCAATATGTCATCCCAGTCATTTGGCGGGCGCTGTTTTAGAGCCAATTCTGCTGCAGTAGCAGAATGAGAACACGACACACACACACACACACACACACACACACACACACACACTCCTCAATCTCTTGGTTTTATTTCTGTAAGACTCTGATTAGGATGCATGACACTGTTGCTTCGCAGCCACTACTGGCCTGATAGACGTGGTATGTGGAGCAGTAACAGCTTGTCTTTGATACTTGTAGATAATTTATGGCCCTGGATGTTTTTCTGAAGGTAAATACACTTGACGGTGCCTGTCTGGAATAAATGTGAGTCATCTTGGCATTCAGGAGAAGAAAAAACTTACCGGTCGAATGTTGTACGCCAAGAGGACAAACATCTTATCTGCGGACACTTGGAATTTAGTAGTGGTTAAGTCCTGTGGAGAAGAATGAATAAATAAATAAAAATTATACAACACATCATCAGCAACCTCAATTTGTTCTTGGGTTGGTGTGGTGAATGTTAAAGTATTTTCGTTTGCAACAAATTGTACAATCTGACATGTGGAGTTCCTCAGGGGTCAATCCTGGGACCCGGCTTATTACTAGGAAACACTTGTTGTTAGTTTGGGCTCCAATTGCTATGCCATCGCTATGCAGATATTTTATTGGCAAATTCAGGGCAGCAGAAACACAATGAGAACACAAAGTTTATTAGTTATCACCTTTGAAGCTCACAAGGCTTATTTGCATTTGAACATCCAGTTCACACCATGAATAGTAAATAATAGGTTCACACACACAGAGCAACATTATTATTATTCATTTGAAGTCGTGTTTGCGGACACCTTGGGAGCGTAGAAGACCAATATTCACTCTCTTAATGATCTCTACCAAAACCAGAGGGAAATATCTTGCTTTTTATCTGCTAAAAGCTCCACTGTGTTCACCAGCAAGTCTCTAACTGTATTATTCTTTTCTGTTCTGGTTGGTGCTGAGCAGGTAATACATATACAGTGAGTTTTTTTTTTAGAGCTTTTTAGCTGAAAACCAGCTGCCTGCTGCGGGTGAAAATGACTCTGTGAGAGCAGTGAGAGTGAATTCAAACCCCGCTATATTGCTCCTAAAGCAGCTGAGGGGAGCGTAAGGTTGGAGTGATATTCCTTGGAGGGCTCATAACTCATCACTGCGATACAAGCGACACCTTTCACATCTTCACAAATCATCATTGTCATTTGATTCATCGCTTTTACAAAAGAAATATGAATCATTAAGATACAGCGGAAACTGAAGTGAAAGCTCCCCTCTACACATCGGCATTGTGACATATTTTTCCAAGTGAAACTGAAAGGCAGTGTTGCTTAGTTACATGAGAGATTTCTATTCTGATTTGCTTCCTATTCTTTTTAACAGTTCTTGCTTCTTTTTTATTTAAATATTCAAAATATGATTTGTTATATTCTTTTTTCATTATAACACTGCAGTTGAACAGTGATACACACAAAACACGTTTCATTTACTTGCTTTGTATCTTAACAATTGTTTTTTTTTAGGGAAACCCCATGTGCCTCTCAGTATCTTCTAGACAACAAAATATGTGTTTATGTTATTGGCAACAACAGCAATTCCTAGGAGACTCGTTCCCAACCTGACAACACAACCGTGCTTTAAGCTCCTCCGTGTTGACCCATATAATTGTTTCAGTATCACGCAGAAGCAGCGTTCAAAACGATACCCTTTCCTTGCATGGAAAATGCTCTTTGAAGGGACATGTTTAGGGCTCACACAGCAGCCAGATTTGGGGCGAGATGATGGTATACTGTCACTGTGTCGAATCTGTTTTTGTCTCAGCTGTGGGATGTGGAACAGCGGAACTCTATACTGCTTGCTTCTCTCTCTCACAGTAACTGCATCCCCAGTCCATTAAACCTTCTGTCTGCCTGTTATCAGCCGATCAATCCTGAGATGTGTACTCTCTCTCCTCCATAAATCGTGTCGCTGTAACTCACCAGTGAGCTGTTGTCCAGCAGAGTGGAGGTCAGGTTGCTGTTGAGGCTGAACGATAGAACGTGCCCCTCTCTGGTGCGGATGGCCACTTCCTTTTCTAAAGGGTTTGAGGAGGATCAAAGGAAAAGGTTGTGTGTTAAAGTGTTATTAGAGTGATGACTTGATACCACAGAGACGGACACAGTAGTTAGGTCTGCAAACCAGTGGCTCGGTTTTCAGGTGGGATCATTAAAGTGGTTTTAAAATGTCATGAGTCGGGAGTAATGGGGAAGCTTACCGTTCAACCACGCCACACTGGGGTCGTGAACTTTGAACTCTTCACTCTCCAGATCCTCCATAGTGAGATGGGAGCGCAGCAACAAATGAGATTCATCTTTGGAGAAAAGACACAGACTTCATTAATTCATCAAACCCTGGTTCTGTTTTTAGTTGCATTTTTACTGTCACTGCTGTTGAAACATTTGTAAAATGCCTGCCCATATTATGTCTCTCTTTAAAGCAAAGCAAAAGTTTTATATTTTGGGAAATACGCTTGTGTCCTCAGGCTCCTCCCAGATTCAGCGGATGATGTATGATGTGGGCTTTGTTACAAATATGCCAAGATGGATACCGATCTCTTATCTGTGTCCATCCATCCAGGCTACCTGTTTCCCCCGTTTACAGTCTTTGTGCTAAGCTACACTAACTTACCGCTGGCTGTGGTTTCATATTATTATCAATATTCTCATCTAACTCTCCACCAGAAAGAGATATAGTGAATTTCTCCAAAAATTCCCACATTACAGCAGCTCTCTCTACTTTGTTGCATGTGCTCTTCCAAACAGCTCATCATACCAGGCGTGAGGACGATGACGGAGAGGATGACCATGGACATGACAGCCAGGATCACTACCATGGCAATCCCTATGCCCTTCCAGTTCCGTGGGGGACCTTCTGAACTCCCCATGTCCTGCATTGGAAAAGAGCAAACACACACATACATGTTTGTACGGCTATACTTGTGAGAGAACTCATTGATATACTGTAATGCAGTCCCTAGCCCCTTACCCTAACCATCAGAACTAAAATGCGGCAATACTACTGTAGTAGCCTCAACCTTAAAACCTTAAGGCCTGTCCCGAAGTGCTAACCAGCCAACTTTTTCCTCACTTTCAAACAATCTACTCACTGCTAAGGTCTAAAACTCAAATTGGTTCTCATAAAAATATGTACAAGTACACACTAACACACGCACGCACACACGCACACACACAGAAACACACACACATCCACACACACACACACAAAAACACAAACAGAATGATGAATGCGAGCACAGGCAAACAGTATAGGACGTTAGTGCTGCTTCATTTCCACAGTCTCACAGATTTTTCTCCCCGACAGGCATATTAGTACAGGGATCCTCGGGGGACTTGAGACCAGTTTTCAGCATCACAGAGACCTCGCTGAATTACACAGATTTTCCGTGTGAGAACTGCAAAAAAATTGTTGCATAGCAGCGATCAGACACTAATTGCAGCAGCAATTTTGGCCTACTGCGCCATCATTTTTCTTCGCCGTCGCCTCATTTCACCTGTTACACGACTGACAGGCCTTGTGTTTTCCTACCGCATAGGAGCGATGGTTGGTGGCGGTGCATTTTATAGAAAAATGTTGCCTACTTCGAATGCTTTAGTGGATGAGGATTTATCTAACAGCTCTGGATCAAGATGTTAATGAGGCAATGAAAATAAGAAGTCGATGGGACTGTATAACTGTGAATCAAAATTCAGTTATCAACAGAGCAAAACCTCAAATCTCGGATGTCGTCCTTGTATAGCCCCCTCTGGATGCGATCAGGGGGAACTGATGGAATGAGCCTGCATTGGTGTCTGTGACAATTAAACACAATTGCTTGCTGTTCCCAGGCTGGCTGCGCTCGACTCCCTCATAATGTGTGGCTGGCACTTCTGGAGCCACACAGCCGCTGGAGTGTGAGATATCAATCACAGAGCTGCTGTAACATTCAGCCTTCATTATGGTAGCCCGCGACTTTGGCTTAAAGCTTTTGAATGTCGGTTTCATGCAAGCCATCACCAAACCACTTGACACAAAGTTGATTAAGCCTTATCAGCTCCACAAAACTCTCCTTGTATTTCTCAGTATGACAGCATTTACATTTGAATCCACTGCTAAGACAAAAACTGGACGTACAGCAGCAGGTAGAAAATCAATGTGGGATCACCGACAGTGTTGTTGTCATTACTCCGAATTACTCATAAGGGTGACATAAGTTACGCTTTATAGCTTTAACCCTCACAACCTGGCTGGGTTATAATCGGCTTCCTCTGGGCCTTAGGGACGCGGGCAACAGAAATAGAGCATCTCTGTGATTCACTGGTTGACAGATTGCTGTACTTCCAGTTCCCTTGGTGACACCAGCTGTCCCTGCGGTCTGTACTTTTGGCCAAACGATACAGTAGCTCCAATATTATCACCTAGCACTTTTCTCTCTCTCCAAAAACACACACTTCTTTACCTCTCTTCACCTTCTGACTTAAAGCGCCTGGTACATGGGTTATTAAAGTGCCAACAACTGACAATATGTCTACACAACTGGAATCAAAATATCTTTAGAAACATCTTTTCAGAAAAGTGAAGCTAAACAGTAGGCTCAAGGTTGTGTCAAAGATTTCTAGACACGGAGGGGTTTCTGAAGTTTTCTTTTATGCCTCAAATCAAATTTCATTTATTTCGATCAGATAAAAATCCTTGATATACAGTTTTCATCACTTCTCAGAATTTCTTTCAGAAGATTTCACCATGGTATATTAAAAGGAGTCGGTTCACATTTGTGCCCGAGATGAATGGAAGACAAAGCCGGCTCTACCTTGAATGATTGCCAGCGGTGTGAAGCTCCTGCCAAGGTCTCATCTTTAATAAATCTTCTTGGCTGCCATACCATACCATGTTCAAATTAAAAACCTGTGCCAGTTAAACCTGCAGGGACAACTTCTAATGATGTTTGAACTTGAACTTTCAGCGCAGGCTGGTGCTGGGTGATGGATCTCCAGGACTCTGTGTCTATCTACTGGCCTTACGAACACTCTCAGTTAATCTCATTCTCCTGCTCTCTTCGCACCCAATCTCTCAGTGGACGACCACAATCATTCTGCCATCAGATAAAGAAAGCCATGTTATCTAGGATCGGTTTGGGAGTGTACAGCGTATACTGAATCATTATGCATTTTGAGAACTTTCTTTTCTTTCTTCACTATAACAAACTGGGTATATGTAAAAAATGAAAAGCAGCGGTTAAAAGTGGAGTCAGCGATTCTAGAGAATGTTTGTTATGTTGTCAAATTCACTTTTCATCAAAATCAGTGAAATCTCCTGACGATCCGACAGCTGTATGTACTGTGTATGCACTGAAAACAATCTGGTGTTAAAGAGGACCTATGATACTGTTTGACTTTTATGACCTATAAACGTTGTTACAATGATTTATAGTCATGTTTAACCATACTAGCTTATCAAATAATGACGTATATGCATTTAGACGTATTCCCTGCTGACCGTCTGGGGTGGCTGTGCAGAGCACTAAACACTAGGGCAGCCGGTGGAGAAATCACGTGTTCAAATCGGTTCAGAATTTCCTGATGTTTCCATGAATGATAATGCTGCTCAGGCAAGCTCCGGCCATGCCCCCACCTTCCTGCTCTCAAATCTCCCCGCGCGCTGCTGAAAATGTTCCGGAAGGAAGGTAACCAATCACAACGGAGTGGGGTTTCCAGGAGGGGAGGGGGTGGAGAAGCACAAAGCCAAGTGTAGTGAGAGACTGCTGTGCTCGCTAGGGTGAGAGGAAGAGTGTCCCGAAAATCGACATGGTTTTTTGTGATGTGATTTGTGTCAGGTTGCTCTATAGCAGTTTTTAAAGAGGACCTATGATGCTTTTTGACTTTTATGACCTATAAACGTTGTTATGATGATTCATAGTCATGCTTAACCATACTAAATTATCAAATAATGACTTACATGCATTTCGACATATTCCCTGCTGACCGTCTGGGGTGTCTGTGCAGAGCACTAAACACTATTCTAGCCAGTCGAGAAGTCACGTGTTCAAAGCGGTCTACCCTTTCATAATTTGTGCCGTCGCATAAAACTTTGTGAGGTCTCCACGCGGATGTTTCCATGTATGGTAATGCTGTCACTTCCCTGTTCGCGTCTGCCTCGCGTCTGCCTCGCGCCCTTATAGGTCCATGCTCGCGCTTCCCGCCACTGAAAGTGTTCCGGAAGGAAGGTAACCAATCACAACGGAGTGGGGTTTGCAGGAGGGGGGGGAGGGGAGCGGAGATGGCCGAAGCACAGGCGGAGGGAGCCGAAGCACACACACTCAAGTGTTGACAGGATGTGCTGGATCGCCAAAATAAGAGAAAGAGCTTCCCGAAAATCTACATAGTTTTTGTGATGTGATTCGTGTCAGGTTGCTCTATAGCAGTGTAAAACAAGAAATTAAGACCAGAAAAGTAGCATAATAGGTCCTCTTTAACAAGAAATTAAGACCACAAAAGTAGTATAATAGGAGATCTTTAATGAACAGGCTCTGTAAAAGGACAAAATGCTGTTTACATACCCTTTGTTTACATAACAGTTTACAAAGCCTATGTTGTGTATTAACACCAGCGCACACACACAGTACGGACAGGAAGTGGATAACTGATTTTGACTAAAAGTGATTTTGACAAAAAGTGTTCTCCAGAATCACTGACTCCACCATGGATATGGTTAGACATTAATCATGGTAAGACATCATAAAACATAAATAAGGAAGGAGACATTTGAAATTAAAATTCTCCACTTGACTGACTCCATCACGTAGTGTATTCATATCCAAGTTCTCAGTCCAATTACTGTGTGCAACGTGAGTGCCGAAACATCCTCCCAATAGCTCCAATCAGCACAGCTCCTATCATTCCCCCAGACACAAGACCATGGTTTCCAATTAAGGTTGTATCGTCGGTGTTAAGCCAGACTGGGAAAATCCCACATTTGGTTTGGAATGAGGGGTTTTTGTCACACATATGCAAATGAGGCACAGATTGAGCCGCCGAGCAGAATCCCCAGAGAGAGAGACAGAGAGCGAGAGAGAAAACTCACAAAGCAGCTCTTGTGGCGACTGGATGCTGATGACAACGCACAAGGGAACTGAAAGCACCAGCACAAACTGCTGGCACAGGTGAACAGATGAGAAGCGGAGCTGTATGACGGACAAGGCACAAACGCAGCGCTCTGATGGACAAGAAAATATTTCACTGAGCAGGTTTTTCTGCTGAGCCCGATCAAAAATGAATCACACACACAGACCACCAGTGGTGGGCT
This sequence comes from Hyperoplus immaculatus, assembly GCA_949357725.1. NCBI lineage: Eukaryota > Metazoa > Chordata > Actinopteri > Uranoscopiformes > Ammodytidae > Hyperoplus > Hyperoplus immaculatus. Next base: position 27,702,549 of record OX442360.1, read on the forward strand.
ATCTATTTTATTCAGAAGGCATAATTCCACAGGAGCTGGAGTAGAAGCCAATATGAGGTGTCAGTCAAACACCACACAAGGTGCGAGAATGCAAATAAAAAGGTATTTATGTTTATGGATAACTCTCACTGTGGATTTCCCTTGAGAGTATATTTTTTTGGCGAACCACATAGATCTGCATTACAGAATAGAAAGCTCTTACATTTGCCAGCAGAGCTATATGGGGATTTTCACTCAACCAAATGAGAGAATCGATCAGTTGTACAGTTGTACAAGATCCAAAGGGGAAACAATTAATCGTGAGAATACAGCCATAAAGGACACTTATAGGCCGACACCCTCTAGGCTTTGCACTGCTCCTTGCTGAGTGTGACATTTCCATGTGGAACACCAAGGACCTAGTGTTGTTGAGACCTTTTTATCATTTCAGCTTAAAATCATACTTATCGGACTGGAACCGTTTATTAAAACTGCACCGAAACAGATTCCAGCTAACTGGCTCAGTTTCCTCAGAGGGGCCATACACACACAATCAAACAATTCCAACTGTATTGATTCAGTTCTGCACACTAGAAAAATGCAAGCCACACATCTACTCAATCTGCACAGCATGCAACACACAACTAGGTTGTGCAGAATCCGGGCGCTGCAAAGAATTCATAAATTAGACTCCTGAGGCCTCCATAACTCCATCTTCTTCTTCTTGTGTGTGTGTGTGTGTGTGTGTGTGTGTGTGTGTGTGTGTGTGTGTGTGTGTGTGTGTGTGTGTGTATGTGTGTGTATGTGTGTGTGTGTGTGTGTGTGTGTGTGTGTGCCCATGCGTGCGTGAGTGTGTGTGTGTCTGTGTGTGAGGCATGGAGAATCCCACAATAAATGACTGTTAATGCACACGAATTAGTGAACCAGTGCAGTCTGTTTGAGGAAATATGGTTCTGAATTATTTGCATACACACTCCTTACCATCCTTCACCTAACCTTATTACAAACACCACATTGGCAGAGGCATCACTGATACAACCACCACCATAGAAAAGGGGTTGAGATCTATCGGCAGACACATACAGCACTCAATACAACCTATACAACACGCTCCTCATTTTAATGATTCACTGTAATTACTCACGGGGCAAAGCTGTAGATTAGCAACTAACCCACGCATGTATTACCGTGTCAATAATCTCTCACTGGCTCATTTCAAACAAAGGTCATCATTAGGACAGGATGTGAATACAGTGTCTTTGGAATAAATGGCGACCAAGCTGATTTGGTAGTGAGATACCGTCACAGAAAAATATCAATCCATATCTAGGCCATGTTTTATCACAATCCAGAAGAATATATCCCGTTCTCCTGTTCTCATCCCACACACCATTTCTCCCATTGTGTTACTCATCTTTAAAAAATGAAAAAGCAGTAGGTAGTATAGACACACCATATGTGACTAACTGGGCCGATTTGCCCTCCAGGCTATACAGCCAGACAATGCAGCATGCACACAAGCCCTGTGTGAAATGAAAGACTTCCCGCTTTAGCCTCCGCCACTGCAAGGCTGGCCCTACTGTCTTATTCCTTTCATGCTCCCCATCTCACATAAGGGGGAAAAAAAAATTACTGTACAAAAGGACCTTGTGTGAGGGAGCTCTTTTTCCTCAATACTCGAGCCACTCACAGTGTGTCTTAGTTGCTGCCTTAGGAAACAAGCGGCATCCATTAAACACATGTAAGAGAGCTGCGGGTGACATGATATAAATACAGTACAAATTACGACAGGGACTATGTCATTTTTCACTGGGCTGAGGTTTGAAAGGAAACACTCTGTCAGCAGATTATATCCTTCTAATGTGCTGTTTACAGTAAACTATATGAACTAGTGTGTCATGCTGTCACATTGAGGATGTATCTTAAAACAATATTGCCTTTGAAAAAAAAAAAAAAAACAGAGATCCATTCACTGTTTTTTTTTCTTCATTAATCAAAACAATGCTAAAAGCATTTAGTTATTATGGCATGAAATTGCCTTTTCTTTTAATTTATGATATAGCAGAGGCACCACAGGTAATTTTGTGCCGACTCTGCAATGCTCTTTGCTCCTGTATCATGGTACGCCTCGACACACACACACACACACACACACACACACACACACACACACACACACACACACACACACCATTTAAAACGAGCAGCAATCCATATTGTCCCCCCGGCCTAAACCATTGCATCTTCTCCGCACCGGAAGAGAGAGACTTAACAGACTCTAACCCAGTCTTGCCTCATTAATTGCCCTACTGTTCAAAGAACATTGATTGGAGACCATGGCGTGACATAATATGATATTCGCAGTTAATACATTGTCTGTAAAAGCCATGCAGCCTTGTTTGTGCACCTCTCTCAAGAACACAATAACGCTGGATTGTCACGCACACTCTTAAAGAACTCAGGTTTCACTTTACCAAGAGCAGTTGAGAAAGAGAGAAGTAAGAAGTTAAGGTTGGCATGCATGCTGTTCAATTCAAAACATTATTATGCTCATATCAGAAACCAATTAGAAAAGATTTAAGTAGTAGCTCCTCTCGTCCCTAAAACACTTTGCCCATCAGGGACAACTGTGTGCTAATGATGTCATGATTAAAACTCTCTTCCAAGAAAGGTGACAGCTTGATGAGATCTGTTAATTAGTGGACTTGGCAATGGTTTCTGCTGTTGCACTGGACAGTGGAGAGACGGAAGCACAGGAGGGAAACGATTCTGGAAAAGGATTGATGCAGCATGAGAAAGTTTTATACAAAGAAGGAAACACACATTGCCAGTTAGATATATAGGTATTAGTAATGTAAATCCCTTTGAATAATCTTCATCAGCAGCATCACTTTTATTAGGGCCTACAGTACACCAATGATAACTAGACCAGAATAATATACACTTTAAGTTGGTAAAGGTGGAGTCATCAATTCTGGAAAATGTTTGCTGTCAAAATCACTTTTTGTCATAATCAGTGAATATTTTCTCACCATCGTCTGCCTGTCTGTACTGTGTGTATATGCACTGAGGAAAAAATGGTGTTAATACACCTACAGCCAATGATTTTGATAACAAGAATTCTTCAGAATTGCTGACTCCACCTTTAATAACATGAGTGTAAAATCCAGATTCTGTCTCATAATACCTGGATCTCTATGTAAAACAGGAAATTAAATGTTTCCTCACATGTTGATTCTGACATACAGTAAAAGCTGAGCTGAACAATCTAAAATGAGAAAAAGTCACGTCGGATCTGACATGTATAATACAAATTCCCTTGGGGGATAAAGTAGCCGATCTATTTATCTATCTATCTATCTATCTATCTATCTATCTATCTATCTATCTATCTATCTATCTATCTATCTATCTATCTATCTCTGTTGCAATTTAACAGGAGAGCTGCATTTGAATAATAATTTACAGAGCATGAAGAATTAACTTAATGCAGAGTGTTATCACAAGTAATGAGAATCAGATGGATGTTGCTTCATTGATAATATACACCTCCACAGAAGGGGATAATCAATCATTCCGTGCAAGCTGTTGGAGCTCTTCTGTGCAAGTAGCCTACAGGCTGCTGGGACAAAATCTTGTATCTGATTATTGCTACTGCAGATATTATGATAATGCTTTGAAAAAAAAGTCTGCATGGGACAGGGGAAGGCAACACTATAGCCTACATGCCACACCATCCACCGCATCTGTGCACCAAGAGTCAAATATATAAGTATGCTGATTTAGGGAAGTGTGCATGGGCGAAATGGCTGAAACACTAAAATCGATAATCGTCGTATTATGGCCACATGATGAGGAATCCCCCTACTGCACATCAAAAGACTCACAGAGAGATTGCACACACACACACACACACACACACACACGCACACAAACACACACTCACTCACACTCGTTGCTGAGAATTAAGTAGCCTGGAGATCAAAACAAATTAACAAAGACAAACACACATACCGGCTCCGGGGACATGTTTTGTTGAGTTGTGGCAATCATTGTAATCCGCTACAAAGCACTGCCGCCTCTGAAGCCTCAAAACCCGCCGAGCTGCTGCACTGGTGGAGATGTCTTGCGGAGCTTTTTCTGCATGCTCTGCTTCTTGCAAGTTTGTCCTCGACGGGCTGGTGGTCTCTCTCTCTCTCTCTCTCTCTCTCTCTCTCTCTCTCTCTCTCTCTTTTTCTCTCTCTTGTTCACGCACTCGCCTATTTTCCAATCTTCTTAGAATATTGATTGCCTTAGAAATTAATCATTTCATGAGCTGGAGCTTTGGTTTTATTGCTATTCCACGTATTCTTACAGGCAGTCAAAATGGATTCATAATAAATTACCCAAATGTTTAGTGAAATATTAACAGCTTTAGTATTTTTTAAGCATGCACATTTTGTGGTGTAATTGAAAATTGATGTGCAATATTTTAAATCCTTAAACATAATTTAAACCCACTAGTTTATGTGGGCTAATACGCTATAACAACCATTGTGTAGTGCCTTAATTTCTACAGATATTAAGTAATCCTGTAGACATTTGTACGTGCCATGTCATGCACAGAATATAGGCCTACCCACATGTGAAAGCATGAAATAAATTATTCTCAAGAGGATATGGGCTACCAGGGTCCATGCCTCAGTCAAAGTCAAAACCACTTTGAAAAGATATAGGCCCATGTGAGGGACCCTTACTCCACAAGCTACATCAAGTTGAAGTTTCCCTCATTTATCATATGCACAACAAATCTCAGGCTCCCTCCAATAATGCGACAAACATGAAAAATAATGTAGCCTATAAAGACACAAGAGAATCTCAGGCATAAATAGAACCAATAGTGCAAAAAGACATATTAGTGCAACATTGTTTGGATTGACAAAATTGTATGAACATGGATGAATTTTTTTTTTTGCTCCATCAGTGCTACAGAGCAGGGCATTGTGCCGCCACATTTTCAGTTGGGCTACATTTCATGTAATGCATATTTTTCCACTTACTCCATGGGAGAAAAAACGTTTTTTCGTTACAATCACACACACACACACACACACACACACACACACACACACACACACACACACACACACACACACACACACACACACACACACACACACACACACACACACACACACACAGTTTAAACAGCTGCCTAGTGCCAGTGTTTGGTTATAATTTTTTATGAATTTGTTTAAATACATGCCCTACATGTATTCACTTATTGAGAACTTAAAAACAAACAAACAAAACAAACAAATAGGCAAAATAATTCAAAGTAGGGACACTATTTTGAAAGTTGTGACCGGAAGTCCTCTATTCCAGTATTTTTTTTTTGTGTAAATCTTTGATTGTTTGCTAACTCATAATATTATACGTTGAAACTGACATTTCAAATTAGTTTATTGTAGTCATTTCTGTCCGTTTTGTGTCTTTGTTGTAGCGTTTATGGCATAGACATATAAAGAAAGGTTTATGGCCGTTACAGATGATTTGTTTTGAAAATTCGCAGTCGGAAGTCATTACCTCACTCTGCGGTGACGCCGGAGTAGTGCCGTGTGCTGATTGGCTAGAGGCGAAATTTGAAATGCAACGCGCTCATTGTATCTGTGGCTGCGCGAGGATGCGGATAAAGGTGCAACAAGCGGATCGCTAAAAAGGAGAAAAAAACAAAGAGGAGGAAAAATAAAAAAAGATCATCGCCGAAAGGATTTTGCTATCCTACATTTCTGCGGCACCGAAACGGTAGGTAACTTCTTAATATGTCAGTACAAATAAAAGTTTACGTCGCAGGTGAAGTCGGTAACCGCCATGTTATTTCAATCATGCCAGTGTGTGTGAACAATATTCCCTGGAGATGTAAATTGTAAAATATAAACAAAAGAAGCGGATGAACCAAACTTTGCGTAGCCTATTTATGTGAGCCTGCAGGTAAAACGGGACTTAATTTATAAATCTTTTACGTTGCCCTAACCTGGATTAAACTTCCTGAAGATACACAATCGGCCCAGACTGTTGCTACCTTTTAAAACTAAACTACAGACCTTAACGTTCACCTCTGCTTTTAACTGAAATGAGCAATTGAATTGATAAAGCTTAAACGAGAGACTTCTGAGACTTACCCAATTGAATTTGCTGTTACAAAGTCTGAATTATTCATGTACATCCATGGCTTTCAATTATTTTCTCCCTATTTTATTCACATTTTTTGTTCCCTTTCTCTAAAGCATTTCATGTAAAGCACTTTGAATGGCCTCTGTGTGTATGAAATGTGCTTTGTAAATAAACCTGCCTTATGATGCATTGTTTTCCCTGCAATAACGTTTGAGGATGTGAATATTTCCGGTTAACAATTGCTAGGTCGTGCTGAAATAGCTACATTACATAGCAGCCATATATGAACTCAATCTATACAATCGTCTTCACATTGTTATAACACTTTTAATGTATTCATTGTACATCTATTTAGGGTCTTCAGTAATCGTACACCATGGAGACGGCTGTGCGGAGCCTCCAGGGCATATATGATAAGCTGAGGACGCAGGTCGACCTTCTCAACGAGAACATTGAGCCCAGTGAGTAGCTTGTGGTTTGAAACGAATGCCTTGGGTTCATTTCATAGACTGTACAGGGTTCCCAGGGTCATGAACATTCCTGGATAAGTAATGGAATTTGAAGACACTTTTTCCAGACCTGGAAATTGTTTTGAATTTACAATCATTTTCGCTACTGTTTAAAATGTTAAAACAAATTTCAAACATGTCTAACATTATGCTAAATAGTTCCTTGAGTTACTATTGTTAAAATGTTGGCTGTTTGCTTATCCACAAGAATGCCTTGAAAGTGTGTGTTAAATGATGTATGCCTTTTTAAATGACAAATATAAAATATGGCTCTAGAGAAATGCTGTAAGAGTTTCATTATTGAGCCATATTGAAACAGGCCTAAATAAGGTTATGGACAATAGGGCAACATTTCATGGAAAATGTGTTGGTAAAATTGTGTGGGAACCCTGCCTATATACAGTCTATGGTTGAAACAAATGCCTTGGGTTCATACAGATATCTGTAACGTATTCCTATCTACAACCTCTTTCCCAGACTTCATCCAGATGGCCCAAAACTTTGAAGACTGCCGTCGCAAATGGCTGTGGTCGGAGCAGCAGCTGGGCTCTTACAAAGAGACGCTCACCAAGACGGAGACAGAGAGGGGAGCCTTGGAGGTCAAACTGAAACATGCCCGCAACCAAGTAGACGTGGAGATAAGGCGCAGACAGAAGGCTGAAAATGACTGTGATAAATTGGTATGTTGGGTCAATGCCAACCTTTGTTCGTTGATGTGTTTATTTAAGCCGATAGTGCCTGACTTTTATTTTGTATATAAATGAATGTCTGAATCCAACATTCAGTATATTCAAGCAATTCCTAAACGAGTTGACACAACGTTGATAAAGCCTTGCTCCACAAAACACTCTCTGCATTTCTCAGTTTTGCAGTGTAAAACCAAGAAAGGTTTCAGTTGTTGCTTCTATCGCTTAGAAAAAACCTGGACGTACAGCAGAAGGAATAAAATCCATGTGTTATCACCGAAGGCTACGCACAGACAGTGATGTTCTAATATTTAAAACTCTTAATGGGAGCAACAGAAGTAGCGCGCTTTAGAATTTAATTTATGTGGTTCAAGGAGTTCCTCATTTGTTTCTCTTTCATTAATACAGGACCGTCAGCTCCAGTTGATCCGGGACCTGTTGATCAGTGAAGGATCCAGTAACAGCATCCAGCTGAGTGCAGAGCAGCGCTCGGCTCTGGCCTTCCTCAACACCCAGGCAGCAACAGCCAGCATGAACACCAGCCGAAGGTGATAAACCCACACATTCAGCAATTTATATCAGGGCAATGTTTATAGGTCTATACTTGCCTTGTTAGTGCTGCATCTGTTTCCTTAGCTGTTGTTGGAGCCATGTGGTGCTGTAGAGAGAACAGTGTTGATGGTGCTCTACCTTCATTTGCATGTGTGAACATCTGACACCCCTGATTTAAATGCAATGCAGAAATGTATTCACATGCACAAAGACCCTGTTTCCACCTGGCATTAACATCTGACTTTTTGAATCTGGTTACAAGTGGCCAGCTCTCAGTCCGTGTGTTCCCACTTGTATTTTCAAATGTGACTCCTCTGTCTACTTGTGATCGGATTCCATTTACCCGCGCTGTATTTAAATCAACACGTTCATCATTTCCGTTTGCATTGGTGTTTTTAACCGGTGGGGTTTAAACAAGTAAACATACAGGGCTGTACAGTGCCACAGTTTTAATCGCATTTGCTATTAAAATGCATTACATGCGAAGATAATTAGCAGTCTAGGTTGACGAGATATGCTACTGTCTCATTTAGACAAGGAGGCGCGATGCACAACACTGCTTAGAGGGCTCTCGCCAAATGCGGTAAATATCATAGATAGTATATAAAAGTAAAAACTCTTAGGCGAGTAAGTTATTACGCCTCTTTGGCTGGTGAAAGATGTGTGTTTGCCGGGCGGCTTTTCTAACGTCTGCTACACTGTTGTCACCACCACCAGTAGGCTACACGGGCGGCTTTCTGTATGAAGTTAAGATACTGTATGCGAACAGAATATTTCCTGTGCGCCTTCACATTAAAAGCTTGTTACTACCCAAACGCGAGTTGACTTTTATTCTTAAGCAGATAAGAACAGGAAGTCGTTGCCTTGCAGCTCTCCAGTCAATAGCAGCGATTTCCGTGTTTTCAGATTTACGCAGTGAAATGAAAACAGGGGAGTAAGCTTGTCATATGCAACTCGTTCATGAGGCTTCTATAAAAGCTGCATGAACGCCAGTGATGCATTTTCAACGTATTTCCGCCCAGGCAGGGGGCAGCAGTTGAGTAGGAGGTCCCTAATGTGGACACAAACCACATTCGTGTTTCCACTACCAAATGAATGCGAACCACCTCCGAATGTGGTTTTTGTGATCCGATCTCAATGCGTCTTGAGAGTGTTCTCACCTGTAGTTAGGGCTGTATTCAGGTGACTGGATCACAAAAACCACATGTTAATGCCAGGTGGAAACGGGGTCTAACTCTAAACGGGCGTACCCAATTTCCCCGTCCATTACCTTCTCCATCTGTTTATCACATGAATCATACCTGCAAACTCGTCGCTTTTCGGCGAAAATTGCCGTTTAGAATCAAAATATATGACCCACGTGAATCGTATAGATCCGAAGAGTTTTTGTTTTTGGGAAGGGGGGGGGGGGTTAGCGGCAGCTGCCAGAGAAGTCAGCCAGCGCTTCCCAGACTGGACTGTGTGGGCGAGTTACCGTAGTGTGAGACAAGGGAATATCGTTATCTTGGCAATAAAACATCTTTGGTAGACGTCATGAGTATTGTCCAATCAGCGTTAAGATCGGGCATAGTAAAGCATCACTGCTGCCGCTGTGTGTTCAGACTTTAGAATTGGCTAAAAGTCTCAATCAAAGCCCTTTTGATAATAAAAAATTAGAGGCTTTGATTAAACACTGTCAATGCTTCAGAGGTTAATGTAACAGCCTACTGAAACAGAAACTATACGGAGGGACGCAGCTCACTGTACAGTCCCTTTATTTAGTCTAGGGCTGGAACTAACGATTATTTTGATAATCGATTAATCTGTCGATTATTTTCTCGATTAATCGATTATTAATCGATTAGTGTTTTGGTCTGTAAAATGTCAGAAAATGGTGAAAAATGTTGATAAATTTTCCACAGCCCATGTTGACGTCCTCAAATGTATTGTTATGTCCAAAAAACACAGATATTTCAGTTTACTGTCATAATAGGATTAAAGAAACCAGAAATATTCACATTTGAGAAGCTGAAATCAGAGAATTTGGAAATGTTTTATTAAAAAATTACTCAAAACGATTAATCGATTATCAAAATAGTTGGCGATTATTTTAATAATCGATTAATAATCGATTCGTCGATTAATCGTTGCAGCTCTAATTTAGTCGCGCTGTCAGTTTGCCGACATGGCTCTCTGTTAGACTCGAGACATAGAAAAAGATCGCGGAAGCCGTTCCCGTAGACAAAGTTAACGGGCAGGATATCCCCGACTGATTTCATCCATCAAACCACAGAGTTTTTTCTGAGCGGCGTCTCACTCGCTCACTGGGTCTCCCGGGTCCCGGTGATTTTCACCGTCACAGCGATCGACTCGCTGCTTTGCTGGGGCGGAGACTTTGTGTGAAGGTGATTTAACATCACGGTCGTAGACGAATGTTATAACTTTATGCTGCATAGTTTGCACTGCACTGTTGACCCACACAGGACTCTTAAGTGAAGCTGACAGTTTAATGAGCGCACATTGCAGAAATGAAGTGTCTGCAGTGCGCTCACAATCAGAGCCGACCGACAGGCCCCCCCCCCCCCCCCATGTATTTTTATTTTTATTTTTTAGTTTGTGTGTTTGATATTAACATCATATTATTATATCATACAAAAAAATGAATACAATGTTTTGATCTAGATAGCCTAGTTAATAGCCCAATAATTTAATCAGTTCATCTGGGAGGTAATCCAAGTTTAACTGATCACGTCACGTTCACGTCCAGTGTGTATTGAGTTTATTTAAAAACATTTGGAAATGGGGCTCAGATGCCCATGCACTGTGTATAGTCTACAGCCTATTTCAGCCTCGTCTGTGGAAAAAAAGATAACTGGACAACAGAGTTCTTCTGCTTCATTCCTCTCACTGCATTTAAATGAATTCATTATATTGCAGAGAAATATGTCCCGTAAAAGAAAAAGAGCTCCAAGCCCAACCCAGAGGACCCTGCATAATATTTTATTTTAAATTAACATTTTAATGGAAAATCCAAGAAGCTTCTAATTCATCCGACCCAGTGTCTCCAAATTATTTGTTCACACAAAATTCCTCAGATTTAGCCTCTTAATTTCCCTCTCAAAGTGCACCAGATTCATGCATTTCACTTTAAAAAGTTTAAAAAAAATCTCCCGGGGGGGCATACCCCCGGACCGCCCTAGGAGGGTCAGGATCTCAGCTGGCTATTATTTTCACCCAGCTGGACATTGGAGGCAATAGTGGAGAACTCTGGTTGTGTGAATGATATTTAACAATAGCCAATCGTTTGGACAGCGAAAAAAACACCCGACCCCCCTAGAAGGGACGGGTGTTTGTCACCTTTTTCACCTCCTATGAGTTTGCAGGTCTGATGAATGCACCATTCCAATGCACTTTCAAAACATCTCTCCCTTTTTTTAAATTAATTTAGTTGCTTTTATTTTATTTTAAGGATAACATTTACAATAAGACCATTTTCAACACTGTTTTTGATGGAGGTACATTTAAATAAATGTATTTTTGATGGAGATACTTATTAACTGACTTTATATATTCTGTTGCTCTCAGTAGACTGACCAGGATCGACGAGTCCGCCTCCATCTTGTCAGATATCAGCTACGACAAAACCGATGACTCTCTTGTAAGTACTTTCCCTTCTCAGTTTCATGAAAAGTTAAATTAACATTGCCGGTACATACAGTAAGATCTCCTCTAGTTTAAAAATCTGATTCTGATGGGCTTGGTCTTCAACAGGACTGGGATTCCTCTAATCTGAGGACGGTGCGGCTCCAGAAACGTGAAAAAAGGGTAAGTTAAACATGTGCACCTTAAACATGTTTTTAGGAAGAATGTCTTCATTGTGTACTGTAGGTGTATTCAGTATCATGTCTGTTGTCTTGATTTCAGCGCTCCTCGAGGAATCACGTGGACGGTCCTCCCGGTGCCTCCAAACGCTCTCGATCAACAGGCAGAACTGCAGACAGGGTAGAGTTTCTTTTTCTTTCTTTTTTTCTTCACTCAAATATGTAGTGTTGGAATAAGTGACATCCACAGTCCTTTCAAATTCAAAGTCAAAATGCGGTGACCAAAATGTGTTTGTTGGAAGCTTGTCAGCAGTGCTTATACTTGTTGGACCCTGACATAGTTGGTTGGATGTATGACAGTACAGTATATTCTACTCTATCTTATCAGGGAGCTGAGGCCCTCGTGTCAAAGACCACAGTGACTGTCTCTGCGGATGGAGGACCAGTTGAGGCCATTTCTACCATTGAGACGGTTCCTTACTGGACTCGCAGCAGGAGAAAGACGGGTAAGACTCTCCACATGACGCAGTGTGTATCCTGGGGCTGCACTAGAGCCAGATGAAATAATTTTATTAATTCTTATCCGGTTAGCTTCATTCATCACACACAAGTGATCCATTTTATTAAAGGTCAAGCGGTTACTATCATAATATTTATTTTCTCTCCCTCTCGTCCTGTTTGGGACAATGACATCATTGTTTTTGCTGCCAAAATCACACAGGGAAAATGTTGTCATTACTGTGCCCTTAAATATTATCTTAATCTTGGATGACATGGTTTTGTTTTTTAAATCAAAGGCAGCATTATGTATTTGAAGCCATTTAAGGATAACTGACAAATCTAGGCCTGTGTAAAATCATCATCAATTTCCTGTTTAAAAAATAAATAAAGATCAGACGTTGCCATGCCTTCGTGCAGCCAACATAAAATCAAACCATTAAAGTATTCAAAAATGTGACTTTATTCGAATGGATGTCCTGGGCCTGAATATGCGGCAGCAGTGATTCAACAGCATAATCTCCACGGTATGTAACACATATTTTTTTTAACTCCTGTTCAGCTGCCATGGAGTGGGACTCTGAATCTGCCAAGTCTCAGGATATTTTCAAGCTTCCAGAGAACCCTGTAATGGAGATGAAAGCTCAACCCAGCACTCCAAAGAGCAACGGGGGAGTCCGTCTCCATGAGTTTGTCTCCAAAACTGTAAGGATGCGCTTTGTGTGAAGGCATTTGGTGAATTAATCCGACTAGAAAAGCACATTTTCTTTTTGAATGTAAGGCTTATGCTGTATAGTGGCATCAAACTGTCATGGTGGCTCCAACATGTTGGTTATCGTGGATATTTGTTCGTTTTATTGTGGCCGTTCTGCCAACAAGTTTCATCACACTTGGCACTTATTTGCCAACAATCTGTTCTCAGAATTAACTCATACCGATTTTACTTTCATGGATTATTTTTATGGATGTGTGTACAGAAACTTGCTGACACCAGTTTTAGGAAAATGTGAAATGGCCGCTCCTCATGTATACACTCCTTTTTATGCAGTGCATTTACATAATGTAATTTCTTGGTTGAGCCGACTATATATATATATGTATCTGTTGACCTACTGTCTTTGCCAGCCTCCTAAATCCTGTCAAACTTATTTTATAGGTCATTAAGCCTGAGTCGTGCGTTCCCTGCGGAAAGAGAATCAAGTTTGGCAAGATCTCCCTGAAGTGCCGTGACTGCAGAGTGGTCTCTCACCCAGAGTGTCGCGAGCGCTGCCCTCTGCCATGCATCCCCAACATGGGGGCCACACCCGTCAAAATCGGGGAGGTGTGTTGTCAGAATATTTTTCAAAACTGATTTTATTTCGCGATGTTTTGGATATATCTAAATGGTTATATACTCTCTGAAAATACATCACAGTGCTAACAGTTCACCCCATTTCTCTATTGTTCTTAGGGTGTGCTTGCAGACTACGTCTCCGACAGGTCGCCTATGATTCCTCCTCTCGTTGTCCACTGTATCAGTGAGATCGAGCAAAGGGGCCTGCATGAGGTGAGGAGGGGGTTTCTTCTCCTAATAACATACAGAAATGTGAAAGACAAAGAATGAATCGCTTCAGTAATTATATTTAATGTATTTTCCTTATAAGCTGAGACAGAGCTGAAATGATGATTAGACAATCTGTTCTGGGCAATTAATTTGTTATTGGGATCGTGGAAGGGCTCCAAATGTGTAGATTTCTGTGTGACTGTCCTGCTGTCTCTTCCTTCTGTTGTTTTTCCATGTTTAACTCAGTTCCTACTTTCTATTTTAATCCTATTTAATTAACAATTGTCTTGAGATGGTCATTATGAAATTATTTTCCCCCAATCTGAAACAAATAGGGGAGAGTGGCCTAAGTTGTGCATTTTGGAAGTTGTGCCACCCCTTGTTTCTAGAAAACCGTGGAAGAAATTGGAAATGTGACCACATATTTAAGAAGAGCTATCCATTTGACTCATCCTGTAAAGAAGGGAGACACAAGGAATAAGATATAAGCACATTTAAGCTCAAAAAACTGTGTTTTGCCTTTCAAAGTAAAATTTCCATGATCAAGGTTTTTTGATTATTGTGTCTGAACAATTATAGACACGTTTGAAAACATTTGACACATGTTTTAGTGCTTTGGTATGCTACACTTTGAGTCTATATAGTTAGCACGATGTCAGCCCTAAATTGCTGCATCATGCCTATTATCCAAAATTCTGGGGATGGGGTGATTTGTGCCATAGGGCCTAGGTGAGTGAAAAGTAAGTAAGTAAGTAAAATGTATTTATAAAAGCACATTTATGACAGTTTGCACTGTCCAAAGTGCTGTACATAGTGCATTCAGTAGATAAACAATGAAGGTAAAATAACAATAACCAAAATAAAAGACGTAAAGCCCATACATCCACATAAACACAGATAATAGTGCAGAGGTAAGATAGTTAATGGGGAGGAAACACCAGGGTGTACATATGGGTTTTGAGCCTTGATTTAAAGGCAGAAATGTAGGGGGAATCACATTTGTCAGGTGGCAGTTGGTTCCACAAGCACAGAGCAACTAGTGCAAAGTACATTTCTGAGAGTTGTGCCAGTGACATGGCTGTATACGCTGGTCACCAAAAGAAAGTGATTGTCTACAGTAGCTCAGACGAGAGTGACATCTCAATTCCACTTAACGACACCACTGATGAGAGTTCAGATGGCCAGAAAGATGATGATGGTGACTTTGTCATTGTGAGCTTTGCAGGCAAAACCACCTAGATCTGCTAGGCCTTGTTTAAGAAAATTGTCCTTCAATCTTTGTCAACTATTTACTTTATTTACTTTAAATACACCTTAAATAAGTGATTGTCTAATGGATTTGTCTTGCATTACAGTTTATGAGATATATATCAATGGCACAATTGGTATTCTCTCCAACCGCACAACTTACACCACACCGGGGGCAAGTTGTGCAACAAGACAACTTTTTTTCCGAAAGCTATATTTCTTCAACAGTTTATTCCAGATCAAAAGTTTTTATTGCCAGGGATGCACAACACCTTGAAATATATGTACATACACTCAACAAAAATATGAACGCAACACTTTTGTTTTTGCTCCCATTTTTCATGAGATGGACTTAAGCCTTTTATTGTGGACAGTCTAAGGCACACCTGTGCACTAATCATGATGTCAGATCAGCATCTTGATGTGGCACACCTGTGAGGTGGGATGGATTATCTCAGCAAAGCAGAAGTGCTCACTATCACACATTTAGACAGATTTGTGAACAATGTTTGAGAGAAATGGTAATATTGTGTATCTGGAAGGAATTTTAGATCTTTAAGTCCATCTCATGACAAATGGGAGCAAAAACAAAAGTGTTGCGTTTATATTTTTGTTGAGTGTATTTGAGTTAGAGACTTTACTGTCAAGGCCTTACTTTAAAGTCACTTTGAGTGAAAAGTTGCACAACTTAGGCCACTCTCCCCTATGTAGATTATTATTATAATTTTTTTTAAACTATACTCCCCTTCCCATTCCAGATAATGTGATGTCAAGGTAATAAACTGTTAAACAGTGAATAATGGTCTTTCCTCCCCTCAGGCTGGCCTGTACCGTCTGTCCGGTGCAGACCGCACAGTGAAGGATCTGAAAGAGAAGTTTCTCCGCAGTAAAACTGTCCCGGTGCTCAGCAAGGTGGACGACATCAATGCTGTCACCGGTCTGCTCAAGGACTTCCTGAGGAACCTCAAGGAACCTCTGCTCACCTTCCGCCTCAACCGCCGCTTCATGGAGGCAGCAGGTACGTGTGTGTGTGTGTGTGTGTGTGTGTGTGTGTGTGTGTGTGTGTGTGTGTGTGTGTGTGTGGGCCTGTGTTCGAAAAGCCATGCTAACTTCCTCATAACGTTCTCATACTAATTTTGAAGTCAATTTGAGTATATTGTGGTTGTGTATGCAAGTTTGTGTAGGCAAGAAATGCCCGGGTGAGTACGTACTTCCGGGAAGATTTTGTGTATAGACCGATAGGATACTTTTCCTACTCATCCGTCCCACAATGCATTGCGTCTTTTCAAACGACATGGAGTTTTTTTAAGAATTCTTTATCGATTCTGTAGACGGTCCGACGAACCTCGCATACACAATCAATCGTTAAGTAGACAGTATGGAGTATATTCATGTGAGTATGTTAGGGTGTATTCACACATGCCGTGTTTAGTTCGGTTGAAACGAACTCAGATGCACTTCTGCCTTTGGTGCGCATCTTTCAGGCAGGTGTGAATACAGCAATCGCACTCGGGTGCGGACCAAACAAACGCTCCGAGACCCAGCTGAAGAGGTAGTCTCGGTGCGTTTCCAAACGCACTCTGCTGCAGTTCGTTTGTGGTGTGAATTTGTTCAGACTCGATCCGACCCAAATGCAGGAGGCACTGTGCCTTTTCTTTCTTTTCTTTTTTAATAGATAGCCGTCAGCTTCATATTATGGGAAAGTGTTGTTGTTGTCGCCATTATTAGGACTATAAGTTGTGGTTTGACCGGGAGCCCAGAACAATATATTACATTTGATCGAGAGGACGCGTAAAAATGCTGAATGTGTTCAGCGATCAGATGAAGGAGAGGGGAGCGTCTCTCGCACAGTGCCAACAGGTTCACGCTGCGCAAGAAGTGTGTGTTTTTTATTTTGCTTCCCATGTACGGGACCGTCAATACTATCCCCGTGTCAGTTTGGAGCTGAACTGCGCCGACCCAGCTGATACACAGCTTAATCAGCTGAGTGTCAGCTTGAGCCTATTCTTCTCGCGTGACGCGCGTCCAGCACCAAAAATACAGTAAAAATGATGTTTCACATTGTAGGTTACAAGCCACATAACGTGGCATTGACATAGGGCAACACATTATAACCATATGAAACAACAATAATTTGATGTTTTTCCTCTTTATTTATAGGTTAGATGTAGCCCCTTTTATTATATTTAGCCCCATATTATATCAATGATATATATTTCGCAGTTTTAACTTTGTGCTTCCTGTTTCTTTCCACCCCAGAATGTCTGTCCAATGAATGAATGACCTCAGATCACGTGTGGTTTTGCTTCGTAATGCTGGTTCACTTGCAAAAGGGGCAATATGAAAGTGGACCACACCAAACAAAAAAAAATCAAAACTCTATTTGGTCTGGACCAAAGCAAGTGCACTAGCGGACTTTCCCAGTGTGAATACACCCTCAGTATGACTTTTCAAACACAGCTTGCGTGTGTGTGTTTAAAAAATCTGCTTGTATTGTTGCTGTCACACTCAACAAAATCAATTTATGGTTAATATTGAAACGACTTTAAACTTTGTAACTTTTTTAGTAATGGATAGCAGACTTTTGCACAACAGACCAATTAAATGCAGATTTAATTTCTTCTACTTTAGTTTTTGCAATTTATTCCGAGAAGTGATGGAAACCTCGGGTGGGAAGTTGGCAGGAACATGAAAGAGATTGATCTTTCAATTTGTTAGCAAGTTTTTAGTAATTATTTGACACTGGAATTGGATAATAAAAATTAAAAATCCAAACAACATTGCTTTTCTTGGTCTCTGCTGACAACAGTTGTTTTCCTTGTTCCCTTTTTAGAGGTTCCAGATGATGACAACAGCATTGCGCTGATGTACCAAACCCTGGGAGACCTGCCACGGGCCAACAGAGACACACTGGCTTTCCTGGTCCTTCACCTTCAAAGGTTAGCAGCTACTCTGTTGATATGACACTCCTGTATACAATAGGCTGTTTATACAAGTTATACCTGTTTCCCAATGCAGCTGATTTAAATAAACCTTTGCCCTGCTTTGATGTCTTCCATATTCCCGCTACAAATTAAGTGTTGGAATCTGCTGATGTGCACAGAAGCTTTCTTGTCTCTCTGGTCCAACCTTTTTTTTTTTTTTTTTTAATTTTTGCTGCATCCTCTAAATTTAATTGGGTTAAGTAGCTTTAGGCAAAACTGTGCAGAGAATTTTTAATGGACACCATAAATGTATCTAATTGCCTGATTTTTAAAAGGGCAAGAAATTCTGTTTACTTCACCTGAAATACCCTTTTTATAGGTGTAGTCAGCGATTGTCCAAATCACTCTTTTTTTTTTTTTTTTTTTTACAAGTCATTGAAAATCTCCTGATCCTCTTCGTGTGTGCGCGCGCGCTCTCTCTCTGAACAAAAAAATTAAGTGTGAACACAGAGCCTAGGTATTTTTAAAAACAAGTAATCTCCAAAAACGCTGACTTCACCCTTTTTAAAAGTGTTTTTTTTATGTCATATACATCAGAGGGACATTATTAAATGTAATCCAATCTTTTCAGAGTTGCTGACAGTCTGGACACCCGGATGGACATCAGTAACTTGGCCCGAGTTTTCGGTCCAACCATCCTGGGACATGCCGTTCCCAACCCGGACCCCATGACAATCCTGCAGGACACCAAACGCCAGCCTAAGGTACGCCTCATATCATATCAACCATGCATAATGTCTGCAGTATATCATGTAAATACTGTGGTTAGTCATTTAAATATAGAAAAGCGTTAATGTTTATTCAGCAACATGCATGGTAAGGTTATTGGTGGTAACAGCAGAGATGCTATCCTCTGTTTCTGCCCAGGGACTACAGATGAAAATTAGCTTATAGCTAACTCTGGTACTGCTAAAGAGCTGTGCATTGTCCCTGCTAAATAAATAAACAAATAAATAAACAGCAAGTGTGACTTAAATACTACATGTCATCGATTTCTGGGGGCAGCAGACCCTCTTTGTCAGGACACAATAGAAGAGCAGCTGTTGTATCTATTTCCAGCGTCCACAAACAAACTCACCTTGTTTAGATAAAGAAGCTGGTCAATAAATGGCCTTTTTAATCACAAAATGAGCCAAACCACAATCTGATGTTGTGCTGAGCAAGTAAAACCAGTGAGTCACCTTGCTAAGAAGAAGTTGTAGGTGCAGCATGTTGCCTGCAGCTCTTCATCTAACGGCTCTAACTTCAGCCGCTCCTCGTCCCGTCACACCTAATATGCTTTATTTAAAACCGAGCCACCGTGTCTTGTTTGGTTGGTACTTTGTGTGACTACTCCACAATAAAAGCCATCCCAGTGTTGAATGCTTTTAATGTGAACCAACTAAAGTAAACAGTGGGGCAGAATAAACACTGCAATTGTGCGTCGCTCTCTGTAAGCCCCCTGTGCATTAGGAGGCAGTTTGAATCCAGCGCTGGAATGGCCACTAACAATGAAAACAACTATATGAAGAGGTTATTATAGAAAAATGAACTGAATGGCTACTGCCGGGGATAAAAGGCCAGCAACCAATACTGTCATTGCATGGAAATCTCAAGGAACTTAATATTTCTTTTTGTTTCTCAAACTGTATTTGCATAAGGGTCTTTATACAAAATACCTTCAACTCAAACAATGGCGAAAGATGATTAGGACCAGATTTAGCCTTCAGGTCATTCATCTGTAGTCTCCTTTAAATCAAACCCTTTACCACAAGAATAAAACTCCATTCTCAAAGTCAAGATGAGATTTTAACATAAAAAAATTGAATTAATAGATTATAAAATGAAATTTAATAGATTGTTTTACACAATAACTCGCCTACCACAATATATGAAGACCACCAAAAAGCTTTCTACTACAGAAGTCACTTCAGATCATAATTACAGTACCAGTACACCTTTTTTGTTTCCCTTGTAATCCCCTCTGTGTTGCCCGAGGCCTCTTTTATAACCAGCTGTGAGATGAGGATGAGGCAACCCACTGAAATAACCTCCATCTTTTGTATTGTTCCTTTCTTCTCTTCTAATCCCTTTTTACTGTTCAGGTCGTGGAGCGCCTGTTGTGTCTACCGGCCGATTACTGGAGCCAGTTTGTGATGACAGACAACGAGCAGCCCAATTTGGATCACCTGATCATCGAGAACGCAAACTGCTACGCCACCCCCGACAGAAGTACGAGCTCACTTTAACTTAATTGAGTCCTCCTGGGCACAAATTGATTGTCTGCCTGACATTTTAAATTGATTGTGATGGGTCTGTGTTGTTGCAGTGTGTACCAGCATTCTGGGACCTCTGACTACACCGGAGCACCAGCTCTATAAAACCCCGTCCTCCAGCTCCTTGTCTCAGCGCATGAAGTCCTCTCTGACACCCAGGTAAACACACAAGCACACAGCCCACTCTTGGACTGCTTTGAAAGCCTTTAGAAACCTGCTCTAAAATAGTAAAAAAAATCCATTTATAATATCAAAGGTGGGTGTCTCAATAAAGGCCAGGACACACCGGCCCGATAATCGCCGTCGTAGAGTCGGGAGGGCTCGGAGACACGAATCTGTTTGGTGTGTGCCGTGAAATCGGTCGTCGTAGATGTCGTCGGGCTTCTTTTGAGCCGATTGTTCAGCTCAACAATCGGCGGCGGGCAGTCTTTCAGTTGGAGCAATTTGATTTGTGGAGGGCTAGCGAATCAGTGAAGCCCGAAAGTGAGGCGGGTAGCACAAACAGCTAACAACAGTTAGCCATCGTTTTAATATGTTTTTTTGTTTCGTTCAGCGAGTACTCACATGCTTCAACCCTTGTTGACTGCTCGACACCATGCTCGACACTCTCTGCTAAAAATGGTGCTCTTTATGGTCCATAAATATAAATACGTATTTCTATCTATGTTTATGGTCTAGAGAGCCGTCCCATCATTTCCGGCTTCCGTATTTTTTCGGGCCACAATACAGATTAGCGCCGCCTGCTGTTATGGAGCCATTACGTCCCGCGCAAGCGCAGAGCGTACGGAAAGGCAACAGTCGGTTTGGTGTGTTCTTTGCACTTTTTCGGCCGCGAAGACTGGAGCTCGCTGAATCGGCAGTCACCATTTTCTGGTAGTCGGACTGGTGTGTCCTGGCCTTAAGCTTTTACAAAAATCTAAATTATATACAACTTTGTAAAAAAAAAAAAAAGCTGTTTTGCTGTGTGTACCGTCTGACAGAACTGTATGGGCAGTATCGATCGGTTTCCATGGCAAGCAGTATTTATAGAACGTTCCTAAATTACATTATCTGTCATTTGAATTGATAAAAATGCCTTTTCAGATGCTTACTATCATGCTACTAACTCTTCAAATGACATAGTTAGACAGATCTTGCAGATTTGGGTTTACAGAGGCTTTAAACTCTTTTTGTGCAATCAATGACTTCTGTGATTAATTGCCTCTAGTATGAAGGCTGAGTGCTGCTGATTCAAATGTTCAGGAAAGATAGTCTCAGAGAAAAGCTGACTCCTTTTGAACATCTTTTCATCAAAGTTACTCTACTGCAAAATATCTCATTATCCTTCATCGACTGCCTTTTTATTGACTCCTCTCATCCCTCTAAATGTCATTATGTGCTCTCTCTCTTTGTTGCAGATTTGGGAGCAAGAGCAAATCGGCAGTCGGATTTTCTCGCCAGGGAAAATTCTTTGCATCTCCACAGCTCAAATAATCCAAAAAAAGACGCAACACTTAACCCACTTCATTTACAAGCAATAGAATTTTACATTTGTGCATAACATGGTACTGCTTTGATAGCATCTTAGTCGTCTTTCTTATAACCGTTTTAATATTCCACAAATGGTATTAGTTGTATTTTTATGTTTTTTCTTCGTGTTTGTAAAAAGGATAATTTTTCCTAAACCAAATTAGAAGGATGCTTTCGCTATGCAAGACATTCTCCTTTCACCTAGAAACACCTTTTGGGATTGTTCTGTATATAACTCCTTTTTGAAAAATATGCGCGTAGGTGAAAATATGTACTGTATTAGCGGCTTCATTGTGTCCTGCTGCCCCCCTAAAATGTAATCATTTCTTTTGACATTCTTTTCAACTCATGTGTCACTCAGAAGTTGAACTGAATCTTGTGCATTTCATTGTAGGTTTGTTAGTGAATGTTAGTAACTTTCTTTAGATTTTGATGTATTTCAAGTTTTTAAGTTTTGATTGTCTCCTTCACCTCCTGCTCCACCCCCCCCCCCCCCCATACCCCATCCTCGTGAATTGGTGCTGTAAAATGTTTACGATCAACACATGACTTCCTTTTCCCTACTGTAACTAAACTCTAGTTACGAGACCTTGAGGCAGATCTTTCTCATTGGACAGATCTTCTCAGCCTTCAAAGGAGACCTTTTTTTTTTTTTTAAGAAAAAGTTGTGTTCTCCAGTTTACCCCGCACCGCCAGTAATCATCAGGGACATTGTTCACTGGTTTTATGTCGCGGGTTGTAATCTTCGTAATCATTTTTGCTCCTCTGATGTTTATTGATCCGTGTAATGTTTGCACTGTGGGAGGCTACTTGTGAGCGATCCCTTTGCAAGAGGCAGTTACTTATAAGATTGGCCAGTTCAGTTGCTGTGGCATTGTTTGATTAACTACAAACACACTTTTTGTACTCAAATACACGCTTTAGAATTCATGTAACTTATAAAATACATTTCTAACCTTCAGAAAAATGTCTAGAGTCTTTTCTTTTGAAATGTTTTGTGGCTTTTGTCAATCCTAATACTGAGTTAGATGGTGTAAAGGGAGATTTTTTTTTGAATCAGGTTAAGGCATCTTTAAATGTCTTGGTTTGGTATTGACACTTTTACTTTAACATAGAAAATTAAGATCAATTGTGATTCGAATGACACTGAATGACACTTGAGTTGCTGAGGACATGCAGGTTGCATGTTGTGAGATATGTGGTATGAGTGTCAGGTCTTAAACTCTGTGGGGAAGGGTTGTTAGGACAATATTGCATCAAACTGCTGTCAAGAATGGAGAGAATATCTGTAAAATTGTCTTTTTATCATACCCACAATCAGCAGTAATGGTATTAATACTCAACCATGCTGTAGATTATGCAAACAAATGGATCATAATCGTACTTTTTAGAGTTGCATATGCCTTTTCCCTTTTTTTTGTTTTTTTTCTTAAACTTGTCTTATTTTGTACTTGAGATATATGGAAGGAACTGTAAAAGTTGACCAATATTAGGTAGAGATTTTCCTCACTGCTGGAAAGAAGGCTAAGAGAACAGAGTCAAGGGCAAGACACGTACCAGATTACAATGGCTTAACATTATCGGTGTGCTTTTAAGATGGAGAAACTATTTTTGTAAAGGCTGGGTAAAATGGCAAATTTGCATGTCCTAAAAAGATGCATAGTATATATTTTTTTAAATGTAATGTAGATTGTCCGTTAACTGGCACTTTTCCTTTAATCGTACTTTCCTTATTTACCTTTTTCTGTATTTCCCTTAGTATTTACACCTCACAAAGAAAGCAATACAAGTTATTTAAGAAGTGAAATGTAAAAGCTGTTCCAAACTTCTGAATAATCCACACTCAAAGGTGGGGTGGAAATCTAACTGAGCAATATTATTGTCTACATAAATATGGTGATAGCGGCACTCATTTTCAGACGCTCTCCTGGAAGACATTTGGGAGCTTGCTCAAGAGGTCAGTAAACCCTACGCTCATCTCCGCAAGTGGGCCAATGTCAGATTGTGCTCTTCAGGAAGTAGCTGAAACAGTCCCATGAACCAAACTATCACCTTTAAGAGGTGTCTCCTTGATGTTCCAGTATGACATCATGACCTCTTTCGCTCCTCCTTTCCAAACCACGAGCTCGAGACCCATTCATGATTTCAGAATCATATCTAATGCGAAAATAAAAAGGCAGCTTTGTACCCTTTACGACAACACATTTCAGTTGTGACACGCCACGAAGAGATCTCACACAGAAGTCTTTTATATTGAGTCTAGACAACGAAACAATGGAATTTATTTTACAGAATCCAACACAGGAGATAGAAAAAGGAAATGTGTATACATTCTTTGTGCGAGGCAATTATTGGTACAACAACTGAGAAAACAAATGTACAGATTATAACATCAAAATTTAGGCCATGGCCAGAGAACTGGAGTGTTCTTGATGTAGTCTTGGTATCCTGGGTCAGATCCCCACTTCTTCTTGGCCTGCGCCTCTAGCATGGGGATACCACTAACGTAGCTTAGCAGGAACCAGACGAACAGAGGCGACACAGCACTCAGGTACTGGGGACCTTGCATCACTGATGAGGCAGACAGCCACAGGCCTGACCACTGCAAAATCTCTCCAAAATAGTTTGGGTGTCTGCTGTACGCCCATAGACCACTCCGGATGAATTTCCCCTGGAGGCATAACAGGAAGTTGGTCAGTAAAAATATGTTAAAACCCTGAAAGAGGCATTCAAACCGATTAGGGTTTTGCACATCATGAGGTCTGCTGTTAACTTACCGCGTTATCTGGGTCACGCTTGAAAAGCCACTTCTGTTGGTCAGCTATGGCCTCTGCGGCAAAGCCAAGGCCCCACACGCTCCAGCCGATGTAGTCCCTGGTCCCCAGAGGAACGTCTTTCCTCTCACTGTTCAGCATAAGGGTAGGCAGGAGGGTCGTGAAAACCCACAAGGCTGAGAGAAACAGGAGAAAATGTATTATCTTCAATCAGCTTCACCTTAATGCTTTAAATGCTTCAAATACACTGGCATATTATCGACCAAACAGACAGATCATCTGAACAATAATTGCGTTACACAGCGTAGCTAAAATTAAGTATACACATGGTATAGGCTACATTACTAGTGACCTTTCTTTACGTCTTCTATATTGTTTGTTATTGTCCGTAGTATATATGCCATATATTGTATATGCCAAGAGTGGTTCATAATAGATGTAACATATGAAAAACGTAGAAACCCATCACAATTTTCAATATTCAAGATCAGTCTGCACAGATGACATACATCCCTCCATAAATAACAAATCAAATATATAAACGACCATTCTAATTCTTGCAACCAGATGTGATATGACTGAGGTGATCAATGATCAATTTTCATTCTTGTTTCTTCAGTGAGAATTTCATTTTTTCTAGATCAATGTTTATTTCCATCGCTCATATGGTTTGAATTAATCGGTGCAGTTTTTTAGTTTTTCAATTTAGTAACATCAATCTACGAGCCAGGAGGCTGACAAAATGCACCGTGTTACCGCCTCACCTTAATACTTGAATGATCTCGATAGATTCAACTTACTGTAACTAACAGCTCCTACATAGAATAAATGAATATATAGAGGTAGAAACTAGACAGTGATTTATACAGGGCCACTCGCTTTACAGTTAGTCAAGGACTGAGGCAATGAGAGGAAAGCGTTTACACTGCCTCCCGTGTACCTTGAACAGTCCAGTATACAAAGAAAGTCCCTGGGCTGTCTCTGACATTGTTGAACCTGCGATCATGACCGTCCTTCAAGATCCGCATGAAGAGGAATGTCCCCAATCTGTGTAAGGAACAGGAACACGGTTAACGTCCAATTCATATTAACCAGGGCCATTATTCATTAACCTGACGTTAGGGTTTCACATCCATTAGCTCCAAGCCAAGGACCCTCCATAACTTAAGGCAAGACACAGCAGGCAGAAACGTTGTTTTTTCAAACACTGGTTGATTTGGAGATCCTTGTCTAATTTGCTTGTCCTGACTATCAAAAAAAACCTTTCCATAATCAATTCTTAGCACTATTCTGAAGGTTATTAAAGAATGATTTGTACAAGAGTTGTTAATGGTCTGATTCATGATACGTTTTATTCTTAAAAACATCTGGCTTCATCCAACATTTCTGAAAAAAAAATTATTAAAAAAAATATCAGCTGTCAAAGTTTAGCGATGATGTCTTAAAGCTAAACCTTTTACCCATATATTCACCTGCAGTGTCTCGCCTTAACTTAAACAAAACTCTGTTGGGTTCAGAGCAAGATCATTTATTCAGAACTCCTTTTTGGGTTGAGTGTAGGGGTGTCACCGGGTGTTACATCAATGGGGGTCTTATTGCTTCCTTTACTGACCTGAGTCCCCATGCCGTCACCAACCCAGTCTGCACCTTCTGACGGGTGTGAGTGGCTCCTCCCCAAATCCGACTCAGGTGGGCAAGTAGTATAAAGGTGCCAGAACCTAGGGGCAGAAAAAAGAGAAGAGATAGAGAGAGAAAGAGAGAGAGAGTTGGAGTTACTGGGACATGGGCATGGCGAATGGCCACGCAGAGTAAGGCGTGTTCAATAAATCTTTTACCCAGGATACTAGTGTCGGCAATTGGTTCCAAAGTCCAAGGGTAAAATTGCCAAGAGCTCAACGCGCAGGGAAGGAAGACAAGAGGACGAGTAAAAGTGAAGTGTCTAAAGTCATTCACTTGTCATTGGTGTCGACAGGTAAGCTGCAATGTTTTACATGTAAAAAAAGGATTTGATAATAGTTTCAGTATTTAAGCCAATGGAGACATAGTACAGACAAATTTAACTAACTCTCGAACTTCGTCACCTTTGTCGTACACTTAACTTTTTATGCTCAGAACTTTAAACAAATGTCGATCACTGTTAAAAAAACTTGCAGTCTTACTGGTTAAAAGGGAGGATACAAGGTGCTGCAACTAAAAGGTTATATAAATTATTATTTTCATTATTTGTTAAGCCGCCAACATGCTCACTGAATGGTGAAAAATGCTGACCGCAACGTCTTACAGCCCAGGGTGACGCCTACCCATTACACATTTTGTCTGACCAAGATTCCAAAAGCAAAAGATAGTTTAAAAAAGAAATCATCATAATCAAAAAGGCTAGAAGTAGGTCATATTAGGTCATTTTTGCCAGAATTTCTTTTATAGAAAAGTTGCATATACATTTTTTGTCGATCCTTATACTGCTGTTGTAAATGCTGTGCAGGTTGTTTGAGCTGGAGTTGATTTTAATTGATGCAAAGGTGAGACCAGGTAGCACATATCTCTATTAGCGACAGGTTGCCCAATTGTTGATTGGGGCCCACAAAAAAGCCCCCCCCTCTTAGACAGAGGGTCCCGGGTTTCTTTTCTACGCCCCTGCTGACACAGGACCTTGTTAAGCTGATTGGATAAATGTGCCGCGTCTTAAGCTGTGAAGGAGGAGCTGCAGGCTGTTTCACAACAAGGCTTCTTTAGATAACACTGGTTTTGTAATGATGACATTTCAAAGTCTGAGCGCAGTGTGGAAACACATTCTTAAGTTAAAACAAATTCACAGCTTTCCTAAGGAAATTAATGAAATAAATGACAGCTTTCAATTTCGGATCAGAAGCTTACATGTGATTCGCTCGTCCGTTTCATCAAGATTACACCAAGTCAAGCTGCAAAAGTTTGGCAAAACATGGCCTCAAGTTCAATGCATCAAAAGTCTCGAGAGGGAAACGGTTTTTTTACCTGCCAAATCGTAGAATTTCTCGGTCTTGAAGGCAGCAGCGAGCGCCCAGCCGGCCCACTGGATGCCCAGGTCCGTGGCGGCACATTTGACCAGCGTGCTCCCCATGATCATGTCCTGCAGCTCGGATAGCAGTACCGGAATCTGCTGATAGTCAATCATAGCAGGGCCACTCCTCCGACACCCAAATAAACAGACACACTGCGGTTAAAGTTCATAGAAGCTGGTAGTGGGGGTGGCCTGGCCGCGGAGAATTATGGGTATTGTAGTGATTAGCGGATCAGACAAGTTCTTTATATGTCCGGTCAAACTGAGGTTAAGGGTGCATCCATGGGTCAGGGCAGAATTGGGATTTAAGGATAACAAAGGATTACATAAGAAAGGCCTACATTGATTGTTTTAAGGGCTTCAAGTAAAGCGTTTTGCATGGGGAATATTGTCCAGAAAATGGAAATAGTCAAGTAAAGCACAACACCTTCAGATGTGTACAGCACTAGATTACAATACCCAATAGTATATAGAGGGTGGTCAAACATGGCTCCATATCCATACAGCTAAAACAATAAAATGCTTTGTGCACTTGGGCCTATCAATCAAAACAAAGTAGTATAATATACTGCAACATGGGTAGCCCACTGTTACTTTCACTTTTCTGACCATATTACCAATCTTTGGAGTAAAGCTTGAAATTCAAGACTTTTTATACTTGTAGAATATTTTTTAAAGGGGTTAATTTTACTTGAGTTAAGGATCTGAATAATTCTCCCATCTCTGCTGAGAGGCATCCACAGGCATCTCGTGCTACTTTGCTCACTGAGGTTATTATAAAGACGTTATTCGGATGTGCTTCTCTTTCAACCATCTGTGCTACCTCATTTGATATCATCACATTTACATACTCTTATGAAAAACCCATACGGCTGGATAGGAGAAGATATAAGGAAACTTTGGAATGAAAAAAAGAAAAATAATTAGAAAGTAAGGAGGGAAAGAAAGAAAGCCAGTAGGAATGCAATATGTATATGAAAAATACATTTATTGTTGTCTTTAAGTCAAAGCAGAGCGCTCTGGAGGTTGAAGAATGAATCATAGTTTTTTTGGTACAATTTAATGTAATTCAAACTTTCATAAAATATGTATTTGGTCTAGGGTGGGGCAAGACCATAAATGCTAACAGCCTAACTCCAGTGTAAGTCACTTTGGATAAAAGTGTAATGTGTTATAGGGCGGTGTGTTGTCATGTTTTCTTGCTTCTCTTTTTCCCCCTCGTCATCAGGAATAAAGTTGAAGACTAAACAACATGGCTGAGAGCACGAGTCCAAAAGGCAGCTCTAATGAGTTTACTAAAAAGGTGCAAAGACAGCTGAGCAGAAGCAAAGAAAAGGTAATTATGATGTGTCCAATATTGTTTTCCTCTCAAATAACAAGAAAAAGAAACTTGTTAACATTTAGCTGTTGCTGCTTTTGAGATGTGTGCTTTTGTTCTGTGCAGGTTCTGCAAAAGCTCGGGAAGACGGTGGAGAGCAGAGACGACCAATTTGGACTTTTCCTTCAAGAGTTTACCGACCAGCAGGTAATTAATCTGCAGGGTCATTTTGCATAGGGTAACATTTTTTTTTACTTATACGTACCATCATGCAACTTTGCCAGTCGATAACTTACTTCTTTGTTTTACAGTTTATTCAGAAATGTTTGAATAAATATGCAAACTTGGCAAATATCTAACTAACTTTGCATACATTTGCTTCTTTTTGTCCAACATTTTTACCGGACAGATTTTTTTTTTATATATATAAATCAAAGAATACTATGTACGGATCTAAATAATACCAGTTATCAATAAACAACATATGAACACATCCTTCTGTAATAATAACCTTCAGAATAGTGCTAAGAATAATTATGGAAAGTACACCGAAATGTACACTTTGGACCTTTTATTTATACGAGTATGAAAGAAGACATGGAAGCAAAATAGCCCAAAATTTCAAAACTGACCAGTCAGTGACCAGTGCTTGAAAAACCAAATGTGTTGGCATTCCGTGTCTCGCCTTAATGAGGAAATGAGAAGTCTAGAGTTATGTTTCTGTGTTTGTTTGGACAGTGAAATACATTTACACAGAAATAAATTCCCACTGCTGTCTTAAAATGTTTTACTCGTGTTGTATGCAAACACTGTGGGTGGTTTATTGGGTCCACTCAGTGAATCAAACATCATAAAAGTAATAAATCTAAAGACTAACGATCATACAAACCCCTTATCTGTTTTTTCAGACAGATGGGAACCGCATATACAAGGACCTGAAGAGCTACATTAATACAGTTAGAGGTAAACTTTTTTCCCTGATACTGCAGGAGTGTGGATTAATGTCCTCTGATGACTCTTTGCTATTTAAAGGTCACATATTATTCTAAATGCACTTTTTAAATGTGTTCTAACACATCCATGGGTCCACGGTGTGCCTAGAGACTGCCAAAATATTTAAAAAAATAACAATCTCTCCTGTTCTCACTCTCCCCCTTTCTGAAACCCCCACCCCCCCACCCCCCCAATATACTCCAGTCAGAATTTTCCCCTTTTCTGACCTCACAAACTGGAAAGCCAGAAGCTTCCACTGTGCAGCCCACACCCCTATTTCTTATTGGTCCACGGCCCTGATAGACAGAGGGCGAGGCGTATCTGGCTTCGCTTCCGGACAGGGGGCGGGGGCAGCTCAAAGATTGTATATTTACAAGGGGAGCTGCAGCTCTTTTTAAAAAATAGGCCATTGTGAGATTAGCTGAACATCAGCATAGTACAATAAATTATCTGAAAGTTTTTTTCAGCAAACAATTAAAGAAAAATGTATTAGGGACCACTAAAACCATATAATATGGTGTATAATAGAACCGAAAAGTGTATAATATGGGAGCTTTAAGTTGAACTCCATAGATATATACTTCTTACACTTTAGTTGTTTTCTAAGAGATTCACTTGACTGTTTTTTTTTTGTATTTGATTTTGATTTCTTTGATTGGTTTGAATTGTTTTATTTTGATTTTAATATCTTTTCTTTCTTTCTTTGTTATTGTGCAGTGTACAGTTGTATTCTAATATTCCCAGTCTTTTGGGTGGGGTTTCATACACGCCTGTACACGTTTCTGCCACACCCACACATGTATGTGTTTATACTGTATATAGTTTGTATGTATGTAATATAATACTAAACTAAACTAAATGGTCGCATATTGACTATTTCTGCTGACAGACATGCGTGAAGCTTCGAAACGCCTTTCTCAGTCTTTGTTTGACGCCTATGAAAGCGACTGGGCTGGAGAGGAGGACTTAGGAGCCATTGTGGAGGTCAGTTTGTTCATCAATGCTTTTATAAATCCCATAGCAGCTGTACATCTCATACCAACACTCATTTTTCTTGATCAAGTACAGAAGCAAAGCACCAGGGGACCAAACAATACCCCTTCTCCCCGTCTTTATACATTATTAATACAATAGATATGCCATGTTTTTTAATAAGGGGGAAGACCTTATGTGGAACGACTACGAGATGAAGCTAACAGACCAGGCCATACGCACCATGGAGACGTACGTGAGCCAGTTCCCAGATGTCAAGGTGAGGGGAGAGGAAGCTACGAGCAAACAGACATGAATAAATACACACACAGCAGACAAAAGGCCCAAGAGCAAACACACAGGGATCAACGGAGGGATACAAGCAGTTCATTAACACGCACGCACACACACACACACACACACACACACACACACACACACACACACACACACACACACACACACACACACACATGCACACAGTTATAATGTATCTGGATCTTTTTCATCTTGTAGGAGAAAGTAGCAAAGAGAGGAAGAAAACTGGTGGACTACGACTCCTCCGTCCGCCACCTGGAGGCACTGCAGACTGCAAAGAAGAAGGACGACGTCAAGATAAGCAAGGTTACTGATGATGACACACACTCAAGCACACACGCACACACACACACACACACACACACACACACACACACACACACACACACACACACACACACACACACACACACACTCACAAAGACACAGACACACAAACACACACACACGCACGCACGCACGCGCGCACACACACACACACACACACACACACACACACACATATCATTTCCCTTTCATTCCTCTAAAGATTTTTTTAAGATGTAATACATTTTTCCCACTCTGCAGGCAGAAGAAGAGAGGAATGCTGCCCAAAGTATCTACGAAGGCATTAACAACGAGTTAAAAATGGAGCTGCCGGCGCTCTATGACAGGTTCCATAGACTTGATTTATATATTATCATATATGGTTGAGGGTGTAAGCATCTTCAACATAAGGATTTCATATTTTTTCACTTTCAGCCGCATTGGATGCTACGTTTCAGTCTTCTCATCTTTGTCACAATTACGAAACATCTTCTATAAGGAAATGAGCACGGTATGTTTGGCTCATATGCGCCTAAAGTCAGTTGGCACACCATATTAATTACTGTAAAATATTTGTATATAAATATTTTACGACCAGCCCTCTCCTCTTGTAGCTCAGCCTGGATCTACAGAGCGTGATAATGGAGTTGCAGGCTCAGCATCCGGACAAAGTGTTTATCGTCCAGGAACTGCAACGGTAAGTTTTTCTATTTAGTTTAAGATTTTGAAGATTATTTGTCTTTTAATGAAAATGCCTCAGGTGTAGTTAACATCACAGTGAAGATTGCTTTCCAAATTAACTTTTGTTTAGGGGTGAAAAACTTCAATAACTTTATTGAGTTCCAAAAAGTAAAGAAATAGTTCCAAGTTAAATCAATTCTGTAGAAAACTTGTTGTTTAGTGAAATTTCTGTATGTTGTCCTCCTTAACTTTAAACCTTGAGATGACCTTTTCTCTACTTTTTGGAACATCCCTACTTGATTTGGGGTCTGGCACTCTCAATGTCCAGTGCTATAGCACAACCTCCTTTTTCAACTAGTTTTTTTAAGTTATTTCGGGATAGAAACAAATTAAATTTCCTAACCAGGTTCTTGCTATTTGTTGAATATTCCTGCAAAAATATTCCAGATATGGATCCATGAAGAGACGAAGTCTGATGTCCCCTAAGGCCTGGAAAGCCAACTTTTCTGATTTCCACAAGAGCTACAGTCCTAAGAGTGGCCAGAGGTTCAGTTTCAGGTCTCCGGACAAACCTCGCCACTCCAGCGGCGGCACTCTGTCTAGGGAGGTCAGCCAGACCCTCGTCGTCGCCCCGCAATCCACTCCTCTGGGCAGCCCCACCTCCCAGCCCAGGGACCCTGATGCAGAATCCAGCCACAGTGAGGTCCATAGCGAGGTCCATAGTGAGGTCCCTGGCTCTCCCGCACAGGAGGACACTGCGGTGGCTACAGCTGAAAACGTGCCCAAGTCTGGAGAAGACAGCAGCAGTCATGTGGAAAAGGAGAATGGAATGAAAGAAGTAGAAGATTCTGATGACCCTAAGCCTCCTGCAGTGTCTAATACTAAGAGAGAAGGTGAGAAAGCTCCAGCCAGCGAGAGCAGCTCAGAACAGAACCACTCGTGTGACTCAGAGAGCTTGGAGCTGCAGCTGTCTGCGGTGGAGGACGTGGGACCGCTGCACATTGAGGAGAGAGAGGACAGCCCCGTACACCTCAACGCTCCTAAACCCAACGGACTGGAGAATGGGGAAGTGTCTGAGGGGTTGACCAGCGCTGACCTGAGCGTTCCTCACAAGGTTTGTCGTTTAACCCTATATTTCAATGTCTCTAGGTGTTCTGTGCGTTATCTTTCTATTGAAAACGCCTTTTAAAGGTGCACTATGTTACTTTGGGTGTGTAAGAGAAGTGAGCTTTTTTCTAAGGTTTATTCTCATAAGTGAATAAACAAACTTTCCAAACAGGAAAATTGGAATCCCCATAACACTGTTTAAAGTTGGAAAGCTATACCTGAAAAGTTACTGTTTCACTGTAGTTGTTTACAGCAGCAGGCCCCACAGTTTGGTTTACAAATGTATTCTAGTTTGGTTCAAGGTTCCTAAGAATTTATTCAAAATGCCCTTTAAGAAAAGGGTTTTAGGTTTTGTCAAAGAAACATAGTGTAACCTGACATATTAAGTATTTTGATTCTAATCATTTGGCAGTTTAAATCGCTGGGGTCAAATTGACCCCAAGGATGAACGATGTTTGTACATTTGAGGATAACAGGGCGGTTAATTAGCAAAGAGCTGAAAACTGATACTTTGTGTTTACATTCCTCTGTTTCTCTGTGCCCTCTCTAGGATGCTCCTGAAGAAAAACAGGCATCTCCGGACTCAAAAAGCACGGTGGTTTAGAGTATTCAGACTTAAATAAAAGGTGTGTATTTGATCTTTTCTTGCACATAACCATTCAAATAATACAGTATTAGACAGTGGTGGACAGTAACAAAGTAAATGTACTTGAATACTGAACATAAGTAGATTTTTTGAGTATTTGAACCTTACTTGAGTTTCTGCTTTTTTGGAAACTTATGACTTTCACTCCACAACATTTGGAAGACAAAAATTTTACTTTTGACTCCACTACATTTCTAGTAAACTTGATGTTATTAGGCCACATATATTGATGCTCTTGTTCCTTTAACTCATACTAAATCTGTGTCTGTCCTATGTTGATTTAAACAGGAAAGCTCAGCGGAGATTGAAGCCAACAGCTGCACAAGAGAAGATATGTGGAGGCAGCCGCACCCGAGTGTCCAGCTGTGGTGTCATGAATGTTGTACTGTGTGACTTGTCGGTGTTAGTTTTCTTATTTATCTTTCATTGAAATCAATTGTAAATACGGTTCACACTCTGGGTGAAAATCCTATGTAAGCATTTTCCTTTTTCAAAAGTATAAATTCATGCTGAGGGGGATTTTTTTTTAAATCAATTTCTGGACCAATCTTTTTACCCACATATCCATCATGTTCTGCAAACAGAAACATTTTAAATTCTGTTATTTTATGTATCTGGTGTTGTATGTTTGCAAACATAAATGCAGGTTTACATAGTTAGAAAAACCTTTTTCATTGGACTACATTATGGTCACAAGAATGTTTGGTCTACTGTGGTCTCAGTTTAAAATTTAACTTAGCCAAAATTCACTTTCATGTTGAAACTTACCAAAAGACTGAAACTAAAAAATAGCATTTTCTATTTAGGACTCTCTTCGACCAGTTTCTATGGCAGGGATTCATCAATTTGAACTTTATTTTCCATTTTAATTTGAATTAAATGTAAGTATTTCTGATCTTTTTCACTTTAAAAATGTTTTATCATTTGATTAGATTTGCACTGTAGAGATACATGTTTGTGTCATTCTGAACAATGAGCTTTTTTGTATCATATTTCTACTGATTTGTTCAATTTTAATTGTTTGATAAATATGCACAACCGCAATGGAATAACTAATGGATGGATGGATATATTGACATAACAGATGAATAATACAATTCTATTTAATTTAAGTATTGTGCCAATAGGTGTGGTTTATTTTCTGGCAAAGGAGGTTTAAAATGATAGGGGAAAAAACATTGAGCTCTCACTCAGCCCAGATTTCTTTGCTGACTTCATCATGAAATCAACATAACTTGAAGAGTCGCTCATTTGAAACATTAAAAAGTATATTTGGAACAAATTCCCAAAGAAAGGAAATAGTTATTTTCCTAAAATGCTAAAATGTTGTGAATAGTCTGGCTGAGAAATGTCACTCTCTGTAAATGTGATAACTGAAAACGTGTGTTTTGGCTTTCGTTTAATTTATTACAAGATTACTCATTGAACT
Source organism: Hyperoplus immaculatus (assembly GCA_949357725.1). NCBI lineage: Eukaryota > Metazoa > Chordata > Actinopteri > Uranoscopiformes > Ammodytidae > Hyperoplus > Hyperoplus immaculatus. The sequence goes on from OX442360.1 coordinate 27,737,846, forward strand.
GTAGCAACAAGGATGTTATTTTAACAGTCCAAATCCGGACACCAAACTGCTAAAGGTTTTTTCTGATTTTCTGGGTGCAATAATGTAAAATGTGAAATTACCGATGGCCCAGAGTGATTGCCTTACAGATAAAGATGTGGGTTATTTACAAAAACAGGAAAATAAGGAAAGCTGCTTGTATCAAGACTCTGCAATATCAATTTCTATATTCATGCATCATCATATTCGGATGTATTATTATTATTATTATTATTATTATTATTATTATTATTATTATTATTATTATTATTATTATTATTATTATTATTATTATTATAATTTTTTATTTATTTATTTTTATTCCAAATTCATGTAGGCCTACAGTTGTGCAGAACTTCAAACATGTGAGTATTCTGTAGACTTCCTCCAGAATCGTCCGGATGTTGGCTTGTTGATGCTGAATCTAGTCCGTGTACATTTTTGGGGGGAAATGAGTTTGTCATTTGCATACCTGCTGTAGAATGGATAGTGAAATATAGAAAAAATACAAAATATACAACAAATCTGTCTTTAAGAAAATAGGAAAAGACGTTTGGGAAACTGTTCCATTATTTTAAGTGATCAAAGACTACATATAAAAGAGGTAGTGATGCATCTTGGTATCAGACGATCTTCGACAAGGAAAGAGAGAAAAGGGGGGAGGAAAGGGAGGGGCGGAAATCGAGAGCGTGTGCAGCTGCGTGACTCACACGAGCCGCTGGGACTGGGTAGAGGAAAAGTAACTAGCTGTTTACTGAGTTTCACCACTGACCGCAGACGCAGCTTCACACACGGTTTAAATGTCAAACTCGTGTTAGCAGAGTGCGTTAGTTCACTCCACCATTTGAAAGTTAACTCGTTTTGAGGCAGAGTCAGGGGAAAGTTTGTTTGCACGGGACGGGTCACGCTCTGCTGCGCCCAGGTAAGATCACGAGAACAACTGTGATGGACAATGTCTGCTAATTAAGAGCCGGAGAGCCACGAAGAAGACGATAAAGAAAATGTCGCCTGTTGTTTATGTAGACCTATTTTCTATGTGTTTCTGCCACGCGGTGTCTTAGTGAGTGTCAGGTTCAGTTTGGTTTTCCTTAAAAGGTACAAGAGAAAAGGGCTTTGCTAAGAAGACAAAAGAAAGTCAGCTGAGTGGTGGTGGGGTGTGTCGCTAATATATGTTCATGGTCGCTAACAATGGTGTAAAAGTAGGTGAAATAATAAGTCATGCATGCTTGACCAGCGTAACTGGGAGTTGGTTAGAAAAATGTGAGCGGAAATGCCAGTCAGAGGTATGGTTGTTATAATGTGTATTTGTGTGTGTTCTTTCAGGTTAAGCCGGTCAAAACATGAACGGTGAGTCAATTTTCAATACATTTACATTTGAATTATGTTCTTCCAGTTTTTGGCACTGCTGTGATTGGCTATTTTCAATTCGAGGGAGCTTTATTGGCATGGAAACACATCATGTCAAAACATAATTTTGATTATTGAAGGTCATCTTTCTCATTAAAAAAGTCCGTGTTCAGTTGTGTAAACTGAACCTTTAAGAATAAGGTTGAGGTATGCCCTTCTTGTACTTTACAATAGTACTTTATTTCTGTACAGCTTTATACTTACACTTCACTACTTTTAGAGCTGCAACGATTAGTTGAATGAATCCAGTTGGGTTGAATAAATTGGTTGGCAACTATTTTCAAGGAATGGCTTGTTTGCATGTGGAAAAAATATAAACATTTGATGGTTTCAGGTTTCTGAATGTGCTGCTTTTCTTAGTTTTTTATTCTATAATAAACTAAAGTAGGTTATCTTTGGGTTTTGGTTGAATTAAGACATTTGACAACGTCTCCCTTTTACTCTCGGTTGTAAGTTATTAGTTATCCTTGTTTTTTGTGGGACCAACAGTGCCAAACTATTCAAATGTTCACTTAAATTAAGAAAGGAATGATATTTTCTCATGCAAGAGCCTTGAACAGACTTTTTGGGGTCTTTCTTACTTAAAAAATACTACAATTATAATAGACTATTTTTTACAATCAATTGAGTTAATCAACTAATCATTGTAGCTCTTTTGCTGATTATACTTGTATTGATTGAATGCATTACACTTTACTTCCACTGGAGTATTCCTATGGTGCAGTATTGCTACATTAACTCAAGTTTCACTACCTCTCCTTCCACTGTTGTGTAGACTGTGACTTAGTAGTTTTTAGCACAGAGGGTTTAGACATATGTGAGAGGTTGACAGGTTTGTTTCAGCTCCTAATAATCAGATTACTGTGTCACAACAACACATAATATTCGCCCTCAGCACCCAGCAGTTACACAGTCGCTCTCTAGCCCAGTGTGGGCCGCAGACCGAGTCCTTTGACATTGTTGACATGCTTTTTATCTATCAGATTCAGACGTGGTGCCTTCGACAACAATCTCCACACATGCACACACAGCTGTGATGGATGGTGAGTACATTGTGTGTTTGGTTACGGTCTGTTACGTATTAACTCGCTTGGCAGCCAACAAATAACCTCGTATCATAACCTTGTGCTGTTGTATTGGGCATGATTTAGCGGTTCTGTAAAAATCTGGACACTAATGTTTTAAAAATTAGAAAATATGTAAACTCTGGCAGCTGGCTCAATCCAACATATTAATGATGCAAATGTATGCATATTTAGTTAGCAAGATAATGCCAAATTTGCACATTTATGCAAATATTTCATAAAATATTGTTATACAAAAACTGTTTTAATGTAACTAAACAACTGGTAATGTCTAAGTTAAAAATGTTAACCCTTTCACCTGCAGTGCCTTAACACAGTCAGTGCGTTTACATGCAGACTCATAATCGGATAACTAAACGAATAAGACCACAACAGGACTTTTAAACTGCATGTAAACACCTTTATCCAATCTACTTCGGACACAAATCGGCACAATAACGGACAAGAGAAGTCGGATAAGAACACCTAGATAATTCGTTCATTGTCGGCTTTCTTTCTGCATGTATACAGGGATCGGATATCGGACTTCCCGTTCTGTGCTTGTGTGCCTGCGCGTGATAGGCTACACCATGGGTTATTGACGGAAGGGAACCGAACGTGGCTCTAAAACCACTTGTTGAAAGCATGGTTGAAAGCATGGTTGAAAGGGCTACAGCGCCACCTAGCATAGTGGAGACAGCCATGCATCGGACATTTATCCGATTTCTGAAGAGCCATGTATACTCAGACAAGTGACACGGTCCGTTCGAGTGTCTTGTTTGATATATGTGATAATTCAATCTAGTTGTGCCATGGAAACGCACTGAGTGTTTTTTTTGTTCATCAGATATAACTACACTCCCCTCGCAGGCGGACACCACCATAATACAGGGTAACTCCTACACATTATATGTTTATCTTTCCCCGGCACACAAACCGGTCTGGTTCTGGACTAGCACACACAGCTGTGAGACATGGCACACTTCACTTCCTCTCACAACATGGTGTACAGCAGAACAATGGCATGACCTTTCTCACCTCGTCTGTAACCTGTCATCACCAGCAGTTTTAACAAAATCAATGTACTTGTTTTTAATCAAATTCGTTTCCCCCTCAGTGCTAACAACAGTGGCCCCTTCAAGTCCAGACTCTGCTGTTATTGCAGGTAACAGTATTTACCACAGATTTCATTGTGAGGTCAGTATGTCTCAAAAGTGTTTTTTTTAAATATATTTTTCCTTGTTTCCCCCCTAGTGGTCATTGTCCTCATCCTGCTGACAGTAGCTGCTTTGAGCTTCCTGCTCTACCGGTATCTCTGTCACAACAAAGGAGACTACAGGACGACAGGGGAGCTGGCTCCAGGAGAGGACCCAGACGAAGAGTACAGCACACAGGCCAAGAGCGAAAAGAAGGAATACTTCATATGAAGACTTTACAGGGAGGGAGGGATGGGGAAGGGGGGTTAAGAAGGAAAAAAAAGTATGTTCAAGACTACAAAGGACTAGCACTGGTTCTTTTACTGTTTGTGTTTTGAGGGAAGGCTGCTAACTTCTGCACACGGGGCAAAGTCTTTAGTTAATTTTTTTTTTATTAAGAATGCAGGAGCTCAAGAAATGCCAAAGATGTATAGGATTGTTAAAGCCATAGTGAGATTTGATGGATGAGGAGCAGATGCCAGACAACAGGTGCCTTTTTAGATTAGCAGAGCCAGCCACTGAACAGGTGGTGGGATTTTAAAGTGTCACAGCGACACCATCTGAAAAATCTCAGTAACGATCGCAATGTTAAGATGAGCTCATCTGCGTCACTTCAGCCATGTTTTCGTTTTTCACTTTAGTATTTGCAACGTGTTGTCCCATCTGACACACTGTATTTCACTCCAAACAAGACATGTTCTGGGGCTGTTACTTTTGTATTGGTTTGCTTTTAAAAAGATGGTTTTTCTATGCAACTGTTTTATAAGCTAGTTGAAAACAATGTTATCCTTTTTAAGTGGAGGAATGCCAAACCTTATTTGTTGTATTTGATTTAGTTGTCACTGGTTTTGTTTTGTACAATTCCTGGCCATACAGTTACTGATGACTTCCCTGTTTGAGATAAATATGGAAGGCAATAAAACCTGTTTTTGGACTACCGTTGTGATGTTTTATGTATTTCCACAATTGGCAATTTCTGCATTGCTGCCCACAATCTGATTGTTGTGTGCAAGGATTTGAAATGTTTGGCACTTAGTTTGTTCACAACACCCAGTGTAATCCCACACAACAGTTCAGTGGAAATTCCCATGATTATGTAGTTTATATGCAGGGTTTGATGACTGTTTTGAGAGTTAATTAGCTGAAAATTTTTTACCTACAATGCATTGAAATACCTGACAAGCACATCTTCATTATATTAACATAGATGTGAATCAAAACCTTTTTGTGTCAACAGAAACTACATTTAAAAAGCTTAAAGCTATACTGCATCATTTATTTCGTCCCCATTAGGAATTATCAGAAATGGCATCATGAGGTACGCCTTAGGTGATTGTGCATGGTTTTTATACCTTCTGCTGTACATTCAGGTTATCAGTAGAATCAACAACTTAAACATTTTGGGTGCGCTTCTTGGGATTTTTCTGAGCTTCTGTGCCAGTGTCGGGGGCGACACCAGTTTGTAAATGCTGTCATACTGAGAAATACAGAGTTAATAGCTTTAATCACCGTTGTGTCAACTCCTTTGGCGATGGCTTGAATGTAACCGACATTCATTTATTTAAAAGGGTAACGCCCTCTAGCTTGCCGTCTGATCAAAATGTGATGGACTAACTTTACAGGTAGGTGCAATTATTTGGCAACTTAGTGTAATGCTTGACAGAAATAAAGATTCATGTTTGACTCGATACCTTTTATATGAATGGTTTGTTGTGACTAATTGTTCTTTCATACAGTATACTCAAATGGTAGGTCATTTCTTACCAAAAAAAACTTAAGTTATGTCGATATAAAGGCTAAGCAAGTACAAGCATTTACTCAAAACAGTCAGGCAATAAAACTATCAATTGCCTGTGGTGCAGTCTGGCCAGGAAAGGACTATAAAAACACAACCAAAACCTCGATGTTACCTCGAATACCGACATGCCAGGTTCTGATACATTGTATATATGTGAATAAAATTAAAACAAACATGCAACGGTTCAAATTTCCAAAATAACCTTTATTCTAAACTTACATTTTAAATTTTAAGTTTAGTATAAAAAAGTTAAGTGCACCTAAGTTCTTTTTCCAAAGTATTCCATCTTAAACACTCGTCTCCTTTAGTAATCTTAAAAGATAGAATGTGTACCAAAGTCTTATCACATCACTTTAGTACAATACATCAAAATATTGTAAAGAGAATCCCTGAACTATAAATGTCCATAATCCTTCAAAACACAAGAGTAATCATCCATTTTGCTGGCTGTGGTTGGCATAGCATCTACTGGTCAACTGTGGGTTCACAGTACTTCATATTGCTGGGACAAAGCGCCACGATTTATGCTGCTTGACAAAAACAATCAGAGCAGAGATGGAGAGAAAACAAAAGGAAACATTTGTTGGAATCATATTTTATAAGCTTTGATAGCTGTGGCCTTTTTCCTTAAGCAAAAGCTGTGCGTAACAACAGCATGAGTGAGAATAAATCAACACGGAATCATTACACAAAAAAAAAATACCAATGCATTGGCCACGTCTGGGATAGTAGCGTTGCGTGTGTGCGTGAGCTTCCGAGAGAGAAGGTTCATCAGATGATTGAAGCACGTTTTTCCAGACAAGCTTAAAATGACACTGAATTCACTGGATGTTGGTTGACAGCGACAGCATTTGTATTCTGGTGGCCACAGCTGTTAAAACTTGATACTGTGTGTCGGATACCCAGTGACACGTTGACGCTACCACATACACCAAAAAAAAAAAAAAAAAGAATATCTAGACATTTACGTTGATGGTATATTCTATATACTGACTAAATTAGTGTCAGATACCTTCTTTTACGTTTGTAAGATAATGTTTGATGTAAAGATTCTAAAAGAGGTTTTAAATGAGCAGCACAAAAATGTATTGGAAATGAAAAAATTACTCTGACACTGATAATAGCCTCATTGCAAACCTTTGCATACACTTTCAGGCTGCTGAACAACACGAAAACATCTCGACACTACTTTTCAAATGGACCAGACTTGATGGATTTTTTTAAAATCTAAAAATGTTTAAAACATTTTCACAGCTTTAATTTTGAAAGTCAACGAAAGAAAAAAAGAGTAGCCCCTTGTCTGCAACCACTTGGATTTACTTAGCAGTGCATCTCAGATAACAATTATGTCATCAAATGTGTACATAGAGGTGCAAAAGTATGCAACAACTTAAATGTGCAATTAACCCACATAAGGTGACATGAACACATTAACATTAAAACATGAAGTCACATCAGACTGAAGGTCTCAGTGCCAACAATCTCACCACTTCTTATTCGAGGATATGTTTGCTTTTAAATTATGACATTTCAAATATTTCAAGTCATAACCAAACTTAAGTGCATTGTAGATCAAATCTTTGATACAACCAGCAGATGGTTATACTTAAAAAAAATATTTGCCTTAACTACTCTTGTAGATCACTTCAATGTGGAAAAGTAAAGAAGAAAAAAAAAGATAAATGTAATAAAGTATTCTCAAAACTGTTGACTAGCTAATGTTCTCACAGAGGTGACGTTTTCCTTCTACGGTGAATAAATACTTTCAAAAGTTGGTTCAATGATAACCAAATGATACGGTGTGAAAAGACAAAGAGAAACAGCGCGGGGTAGTTCTTGAAAATCGTACAATAAAAACACTTAGTGTATAAACTCTGGGTATCCGACTTTGAAATAGAAATAGAAATAAAAATTAACAAACAAAAAGCTAAAATGTTACACCAACCACCCCCTTTCGGTTCAACTTACTATTTGGATTTACTTTAAATTTTCTTTCCTTTAAGTTTACTGAAGTTAATTTGCTTTAAATTAGGGCTATCCCCAGTGCTCTTTGGCACTCGACTATGTTCATCTACAAATTGCCCAACAAGGTACAGTAAACCACTTTGGATATTGCATGAAATCTTTTTTTCTTTAATTATTTGCTTGAGTTTAATTGACTTAATCTACAAGTGATTTAAATGCAACAATCTGTCCGATAGACGGTCCATTGTGCAACACATTTGCGGTGGTATTGTGTATACTGTGCAAATGACGAGACATTTCTAGCTAAACGCATCCACGATGCTTATTATTATTTTTTAAATCTTGTATAGTAGAGATGTAACTTCTCATGATAATCATACTTGTATTTACATGAAGCTATTACACATCTATTAATTTAACTACACTAAAGGTTTTCAAAAAAGACAAGTGGAGATTTTTTTTTTTTACTTCTGCGCTTTCACTGCAACGTTGTAACTGCATTTCACTTTCACCATAAAGCAGCTAAACTATACAATGCAGGTCTGTTTAATATTTCAACATTTCATTTACGTAGCTTTACAGGTATACAAGAACATCTCAATGTAATTTGTGATCCATTCGATCAGAGAACCAAGAGGTCTCGTGAACAAATACAGAAATGCCTGAAGGAGGAGGTCCCATCTGGAATGACCAAAGAGGGTAGACCCAATGGAGAATCATGGAATGAATTCTACAACATTAACATTTTTGCATTTGTCCTCTCCAGGCAGTGGCATTCATGGTTTTTTGATCTCTAGGTCAGAAGTGGAGTACTGTACCTTTTCACACGGGCTCTAAAATATTACATTCCGTTAGGTGATATCAGTATTGTGGCGTGGCCAAGCAGCCTGAAGAGGGAGAGGCGTATGGGATGGGGGAAGAACTGGGGGGGGGGGCGTCGTTTGGGACGGGGAAACACACGCTTTAGGCATGACGTGGAGGGACTCGCTGTTACCAGATGGTGTAACCGCCGCTGGAGCCGCCCATGAAGTAGTTGTTCTTGCGCTGTGACATTAGAACATTGGCATTCTGCATGGCGGCCAGCTGAGCAGCGTTAGGAGGGTGTCCAGGAGGAGGGGGCTGGAGCAGAGAGGAGAGAAGAGAAACGAGCACAAACATTAGTAGTGAGGTTGATCAACTTCAACATGTTCTATCATCCAGACACTGCATCCACGCAACGGCCTGAATGCAATAATTCTGCCTCATCAACAAAAGATGGCGTTTGATGACATCATGAATTGCAAGGGATCATGGGAACAGCTTTGGCGAGGGAATGCGCAACGGTAGACAAGCATAATAGTGGTCTATCATGATGACGCAAACAAAACAATACAATAAAACAAACAGCAATACCATGCTATGAAGTTACTACTTCTTCTACCATTTATTTTTTGCACGATTGTGAAGAGACCGACTCCTGCCTTATTATCCACTCCTCCTCATGTTAAACCAGTCTATGGTTTCGCCGTCATTTTCAGGAAGTAGACGGACTCCCGTCAATGACAGGTGAAACGGTGCTTTACTTTATTGAAATGAATAATTCCTCTCTTTTTGAAAACTGTTGTACAAGATTTGTCATGTTTTAAGTCCACAACTCCACAATATATATAACATTGGTTATGTCATTTTGTGAAGTCTTAATGCAAAATCAATACATACTAGACTTTTAAATCATTGTACAGAATGGATACTCACTGGGATGGAAACACTGCTGCCTGCTGTAAAGCGAGCTCCAGCATCAAAGCCTCCTTCCACCATCACTGTAGAGCCAGGGGGGTACATGGCGCCCATGGGGTAGTAAGCCATGGGGACATTCTGCCCCACGTGCCCCATCTGCATATGGTGCTGCATGGGCAGGTACATCTGAGCACCAGGGTAGTGAGAGGACATCTGAGGCAACTGACCAGGCACCTGCGGTGGAAGCACATATCTGGGCTGGTATATCTGAAAAAAGATATAAAAAAAGATAAGTAAATATATTAAAAAAAGACTGTTAGGAACTGTTAACTTTGAGTATTAATAATTGTTTTTTTATGCAGTATAAATGCAATATTTACCTCAGAATATGCAGGTGGGGTGTCTGTGTAAGGAGGTGCCTGAGGAGACATTTGCATAGCAGGAGGGTATACAGGTGCAGAGCTCTGCTGAGGGTACACAGCCTGCTGTGGATATGAACCTGCAAAACAACATTCTGCGTTAAGCAAAGTGGCCGTACTTAGGCCTTAACAGTGATTGACAAAGATACACCAGGTCAAGGAGATGGCACTGTTCTTGTGCCACAGTATTGTGAAATGATTTTTGAAGAATTTTACGGGTCAAATGTTTCTTGAAACAACAACAAAATATGTGACGAAGGACAAGGCACTGATGTCATGTTTGCTGTCAGGATACGGCAACGAATACCAGTTAGCTAAAAATATTTCCAAACTTTAGATTTTATTTTTTTTGTAATGTAGTAATTGAATATGAAATAGTTTGTTTTCTCCCAAAAAGTAAAAGCCTCCAAAACAAAACATCTAAATAAAGCTGACACGATTAATCAATTAGTCTAATCGACAGAAAAAAATACTTTTCTAATCAATTATTTTTGACTTTTTTTTTTTAAAAACAAAAATTGGTAAAAAGCATTTGGTGAAAACTTGAATATTTACTGTTTTTTCTGTATTTTTGTCAGCGAAAAACTGCACATTAATGTCTCCGAGAGGTTCTGGTGAGCATTTCAAGCTGTTGTTTTTCACATTCTGATAGACAAAGGAAATGATTACAGAAAGTAATTGGTGGATTAATTGATAAAGACAATGATCAGCTGCTGCAGGGCCATTACATGTAAAGTGCATGGCTGAAAAACAGAAACAAAAGAGTATTTTTAACCCCTTCATGCATGAATAACGAAATAACTTGCTCTGGATTTTTTCCTCTTTATGCGTGACAATTTTTTAATTTTTTTTTTTTAAGTAATTTTTCACCTGAAGTGATACACGTTTAACAGACCGATGACTTAAATTATATATTATGTGAAAACTATAAAGAAAATACAATATTGTTATATTATAAGAATTAATATTCTATAAAATCCTTTGTGGTGGCTGATGTGCAACTATACCATCAAGACCTCATGCATATAGAAGGAAACAGCTTTTTAATAGGCCTAGTCAATGTAGCCATGAACACTGTAGTGAGTGACCACCATTGTGCGTGAAAGGGTTAAATAAGGTGCACATAGCACAGTACAAAAAAACAGTATGTACAATGCACATATAAAGATGCTTAGCGGCATTTTTTTTTCTTTGAATAGACTATTTTTCAGATTACTGACACCGATGGACATTCCCGTTATCGCCAACCAAAACAGTGGAATCCTGTCAGCTTTTCCCGTGTTGAGTGAAAATATGTGACCTAATCCACTAAAGCCACGGTGATGTAACGGGACAATGAAACGTAGACGTCCATTATTAACATCTAGGAAATTTGGTAAAAAACCGGATGCCATAGGTAAACGATTGTAAAACACTATCCCCCGTAAACCGTTGGTTTGTATTGTCATGTACGCAGCTGGTCCGCTGTAGATGGCCATGACGGAAAGCACAGTCTCCATCGCTTCTTCTAACATCAGCGTCGTGTAGCGGACAGCTGACTAATCACCCAAGAAATGTCTAGACAAATACCTTTGTTGTTCATTGTTGTGGAGTGATCCGGAGACTTAGTGGTATCGAATTAAACAGAGCTCTGCGTATCTTGTCTAGGCCTTATAACAGGTTACGGCTTCTCAATCATTCACTTCCTTGTTTTTCAGCTTCTTGTTGTTGTGGAAGTGGTGACGTCAGTCGTTCTCTATCTGTGGTTCGGTTCGACGCACTCGCCGTGTCCCCTACGCGCGCCCCCTACAGGCAGTACACGGCACGAGGGGAGAGAGTTCAGCAGTGAATGAAGGTTGAACCAAGGCCGCAATGATATGGGAGCTATTGTGAAAGCATAGCTTTGCACACTACCAATGACTTCACACTGAAATTAACTACAGCGAAGGCTACCCTAGGGATAGCCTACATCCAATTTGGTTAAAAGCCAATTAGAAAAAGTAGGACAACTTTGTAAAAATTATCACATTGACAATGACTGATGGTCACAATGATGATATGAAAAAGTCACATGCAAGCAAAACATTCCACTGAGTTTATTGCAGAACCTGAACAGTGCCAAATTGATATTCACAGTCATAGCCTAAATAAACCAAAATATAAAATATAACATTTAAAGGTGCAGTGTGTAATATGACATCATCAAGAAAGTTCTAGAAAATTCTAGAAAGTTCTAGAATGCAACGCTCCCTGGGTAACCCCACCCCTTTTGAATAATAACAGAAGCTACAGTGGCCTTCAAGGACAAGAACAATTCTAGATTCTAAACAATGCACCTGATGACATTCCAACTATGACATTTTCAAATTCGCGGCTACTAGGCCTTTGTCCAAGGTATGGAGAAATATGGACATATATGAGACCCTTTCTAAGGAAAAAAATAATTAATTTTTTTTTCTTCAGCTTGTATGCACTAAATTAAACAAACGTATGGATATTGTAATTATTTTCTACAAAATCTGTTAGGAAATAAAACCCAAAATTCTACACACTGCAGGTTTAAACATGCAGTGTGTAGAATTGTGGGTTTTATTTCCTAGCAGATGTTGTAGAAAGTAATTATAATATCCATAAGTACATTTAATTTAGTGCATACTAGCTGAAAAAAATGTTTTGAATTATTTATTTTTCCCTTAGAAAGGGTCTCATATATGTCCGTATTTCTGCATATTTTGGACCAATGCCCAGTGCCGCCATCTTGGAAGTGTCATAGTTGGAATGTCATCAGGTGCATTGTTGAAAATTTAGAATTGTTCTTGTCCTTGAAGGCCACTGTAGCTTCTGTTATTATTCAAAAGGGGTGGGGTTCCCCAGGGAGTGTTGCATTCTAGAACTTTGTAGAACTTTCTTGATGATGTCATATTACACACGGCACCTTTAAATAACGTCTGTTTATAACAAAAAAAAAGAATGTTCATCACTGACACAAACAATTAACCCTTATTATTTCCATCACTATGAGCTTGTGCTCAGAAAATTGTTTACAAACAAGACTGAAAGCAGACAACAGGTGTATTTGCATCTTAACAAACTTATTTAGCCGTCAAATTTGCTTTGGCATGTTACGAATGCCTAGTGTTAGTGCACCCTTATGTGCTGTAGTCCCAGCCAGCTGCTATTTGAACGAAATGATAGGCCTACAATACATATATTATATATCAAAAAAAAAACTTGAAGGAACTTTTTTCTTCTTACTTTTTTAACTTATCACTTTATATGATCTGTGTTTATTGATTTGTTATTATTAGGTGTCTTTATAAATCACAGTCTTAAACTGTTTGTTTGTGGATGAAGGGGGGGGGGGGGCAAAGGTTATTCCTATAATATATACCATATTATTGTTGAATTGAAGGAGGGAGTCCATTTTTCAGTAAAAAAAAGAATGTCCAGTCCATAGCCTAACCTATAATAGAATCTAGTTCTGCAAACATAATAAGTGCATTTGGTTTTGTGAAATCCCATTGTATTGTTTTTGTATTCATTGTGCAATACTTTGTCAAGTTGAACAAAAGGAAGTGTTGCAACTGTTCTCTTTGCAGTAGGCCTACAGTAGACTACAGTGTTGTTCCCATTACTGGACGGAGTCAGTGCTCCGCTCTGCTCAGCCTTTTATTTGAGACACTTCCCCTTTAAGAGAACCATGGCACCTCTCAAGTCGAGGCAGACATTTTTCAATGCAAGATTTTTTCCTTGCATAAATTATGTTCATGACGTAGTGCAAAAAGGCCAATTTTGAGGCAATTTCGTCCGACTTCGCGGCTCAACTGGGATTTTGGGAGACACCTCATGGGATTTCTGACTATCTGAACTATTGCAGAAAGGCCATCGTCATTAAATATTAAGAGAGAGGAGATCCCAACATTGCAACAACCCTCCTTATCAATGCAAATACCTCTTTTGTGTGCAGTCACAGCGCCTGTCTGGGAAGCTGAGATGAATTTTTAATTATGTGTGACTGAAACAAACTGACAAGGACCTTTTATAAGAGCGGCGGATTACAGAAAATAAGCTGCATTTACGCGGTAAGTTGGATATAATAACCGGACTCTATTTGCAGCCTGCTCCTCGCACATAGCCGCGAAATGGCGAGAGGAAATGACTTTTGGTTAATATGCAATGTTCGTAATTAGCATAATTTATATATTTATGATAAAGAGAGGGAAATACATAATATTCTCCAGTCTCCAGGCACGGGGCGAGATGCTTTTGATGATGTCAAAAATGAGATGTCGCCCGTGCTCCGTGGTCAGCGCTTGTCTTTTAAAAAGTGGCCGACAAGGCGATACTTTTATTGGCTTGAGATGGGGGTGGGGAGCCCCATGCTCCCATCAACAACTGCTGAAGTTTTTTTGACAGATCGGGGCACTGCAGTAGGAAATGCACCGTCGCCAATATTTCTTTGTTTTTGTTTTTTGGATCCGCGACGTTGGCTATTTGTAAACACCTCATGTCCACAGTCAGCGTCTTCCATCAAGCAGCTTTAGTGCAACACTGTGTGGCCTGTGTATAGGCCCCTCCAAATAGTCTGCTCCTGCAATGACAGGAATAGCCATGAACTTTCATGCACTTGCCCCCCCTAAAGTGCACGTATTATTGTCTTATTACCAACTAGGCTGTATATTCTTTATGTCTGAAATTGCTGCAAAAGAGATTGTAGGTCAAGTAGTCTGACAAGAGGAGCAACCCTCCAGAGTTTGATAAATCAATGCTTGTGTACCCAGAATGCCAGGCAGACAGTAACTGCGGAGGTGGAGCAGCCATGAACTCCAAGGATCTCCCTGCCAAAGATGCCCCACTTACTGTCAATGAGCAGGTAACACACTCACGTCTGTCTGTCTGTCTGTCTGTCTGTCTGTCTGTCTGTCTGTCTGTCACAGTGAAGGGCCCTCTCTCCCCCCTCTGACACAACTCCAAAACTAAACCATAATAACTTATGTTGTCTTCCAGTCTTGCTCCCATCACCATCCATTAAAGACATTGACTGTTGTAGGCCTATACCATATCATAAGGGAATGAGTCAACTTTCACACATCAGTTTAATACCGGCTGCTAATTGTGTTTTTTTCTCTCTCTAGTAACATTCTGTGTATGACATAGTCAGCAAACAAAAGCAATGTTCTTCACATAAGTGGGGGGTGGGGAGGTGGGGTAGCCTGGAAATCCAGACCTGCTGCTGGCAAATTAAATTTGCTGCGCCTGTTGATCGTTATAGATATGGGTCTGGATTTCCAGGCTAGTGGTGTGGGGCATTGTAGAATGCATTGCTTGAGCTGCTTGTTGGCTGATGCTCTTATCATTGTTATGCTCTGTTCATTTGTGTCTTTTTTCCCTATTTGTTTTGTGTTGTCTTGTTTTTTTTATGGGTCATCGTGTCCTAACATGTGCTCGGCTTCTCTGTTCTCCGTAGCCATTCACTGTCTGACTGCCGAAGTCTTTTTTCAGCCATTTAAATCCTGCTCTTTGAAATTCCCTGGCAAAGACAACCAGGTATGCATCCTCCTCTCTCTCTATCTTTCCTGCATTGTCTCTCTGTCTGCACCTTGTCCCGTCAGCCCAGGTTGACTCGCTCGCTCTCCCCTAGGTTTTTTCATTATTGCACACCATGAATCATTACTACATGTACTTTAGTTAAAAGGATCATTGATTCATTGGAGAATATATATTTTATGTATTTGCCATTTGGCTCCTAGATTAAAGGTGGAGTCAGCGATTCTGGAGAATGTTTGTTGTCAAAATCTCCTCAAGATCCACTACCCATCAGTACTTTGTGTGCGCTAATAATAATAACACAGCCTAGGCTCTGTAAATGGGTATTTTAACAAATTAGGCCCACTGTGGCTAACAACATGCCCGTTTACAGAGCCTAGGCTGTGTATTAAGTTAACACCAGATTTTTTAGCAACGCCCACACAGTACGGACAGGTAGCTGATCATGAGATATTCACTGATATTGACAAAAAGTAATTCTGACAACAAGCGTTTTTCATTTTCGATGACTCCACCTTTAAGTGAGACTTGTGCTATGTGTTTCACAAAGTAATAACACAATTATAACTAACTGATGCTGTATGAAATTATAATCGAACCCAGAATAAAACAAGGTAGAATAGAGTCGGCAGTTTCTTTTGCATATGAGTTATCTCAGCTTTTCACTCCTATTTGCTGTGCAGGTGATTGTGATGTCTGGCCATGAGACTATCCGTGTGCTGGAGGTGGGAGTGGACGTGTCTCTGCCGTCGTCAGCAGCTGATGGGAACAGTGAAGGCAAAGCTGAGGAGGGAGGGACTGGGCCTGCAGAACAGACTGAGGTCGGCTGCACACAGGACGGGCCCGCTGCGCCCCAAAACACAGCGGGAGCAGGTAAAGCATGGTCCTATTCTCAGTGTTGGGGACGCTACTCTATAGCAAAGCTACTCTGGGGAGAAATCCAGGTTTGTTAACTAAAGCTACTTAGGAAAAGTAGTTTTAGTGAAAAAAAAGATCAAACTGACAATGTAGGCTTCATGTGATATGAAATTATAACAAAATATGATACGAAAGAGTCACATGCCAGCAAAAAATTGCCCCTGAGTTTATTACAAAAAAGGTTATAGTTTGTAGTTTCAGTATTTAACTACAGAAAAGATGGCAACAAAGTAATTTAACCAAATAACTCTGCAAATATGAATGTAGTTGACAAGCAAGCTACTGCAAAATGTAGTTAAAGGTGCTGTAAGCGGAATGGTTCTTTTAGCTAACTTCCTGTCAGTTACTCCAGTTAGCAGTCCCCTCGTTCGTCCCTACGTCACCACATTAATGCACTGCGGTCTTCAAGCAGCGACTTATCTAGTATCATCTCAGATCCATAAGTGTGATAAAACATGATTAAAAACCATCAAAACAGACATTGGGAAGG
Source organism: Hyperoplus immaculatus (assembly GCA_949357725.1). Classification (NCBI taxonomy): domain Eukaryota; kingdom Metazoa; phylum Chordata; class Actinopteri; order Uranoscopiformes; family Ammodytidae; genus Hyperoplus; species Hyperoplus immaculatus. Next base: position 27,754,363 of record OX442360.1, read on the forward strand.
GTTTTTACCTGCTCCGCCATTGTAGGCGCATAAACATTCACCCATGTGTCGCTTTGGCGTCCACGGGCAGTGAGACCATGAGTGAGACGGGTTTCAGTTTGTAGCGTTCTCTCTTGTGATTGGATGATAATTTCGGGATCCCTCGAAAATTTTATTTGCCGATTACATGCAGAGCAGCTGACTGAGAGATCGGCTTTATGAAACGCGCACATTATGTAAGTGATTACTGTAAGAATAAGATTTAACACTTATATTAACATAAATAAACTGCTTACTTCACCTTTAAACTATGTTGTCCACTACTCCCCAACACTGCGCTTACTAGATAATGATGGATAGCCAGTGACTCGTTATTCATACGTACATGGCATAGTGGCACCAAATGTTAATAACAGCTGGCAGAACTAATTCAAATATCAGTAAGAACTAACCATGGCTTGTCCTCCCTCAGTGCTGGGCGAGCAGCAGGTGGTGTCTGCTGAAGCTCCGGCCTCCGCTGTCCACACGCTGTCTCCTGCTGTGCCTGTCAGTGTGTCTCTGTCACAGCCCCAGGCCGCCATGCCCATCACCGTACAAGGCTGCCCACAGGTATGACTGGGAATTTACACAATGAACAGTGAGCACTCTCCATATTTATTCAAGTCAACAGAGGAAGAATGGTGGAGTGAGTCAATAGTTTTCGGTTTTATATTGACCTACAACAAGTGACATCAATTAAATTAAAGGTTGTAGAGGAATGGTGATCGTGAATATTTAAGAGTATCCTATTGCATTTCACTAGCCTGGAAATCCAGACCTGCCGCTGGCAAATTAAATTTGCTGCGCCTGTTGGTCTGGACACTCACCTTTGAAGCTCATTAAATATGTCAAGAAATCTTGAGCCACCAATCAAATCGTTCTTTCTGATATGGGCGGGCCAGAGCCCTATTTATGGGGCTCTGAGGCGGCCGCGCGCAAGTAACCGGATGACGACAGTGCTGTGCATTCGCCGTCGAAGCCGTGATAGTAAACATCAAAGATGGCTGCGGATATGTTGTTTGAGTTTGAGACGGCGTTGGCCTCGACCCTTTATGACTTGGAAGACGGCACTCAAATCTTTCAGTAGCAAGTAAGAGGAATGTTCTGTTTTGCCGACCGACCACGGCAAACGTTTAATTTAACAGTTAGTCGCTGTTAGCTAAACCTTATATGTCCATGCGCTAAACGAACGGCCCGGGCTTGATACGTCACCTTGTTCATTACTCTGATTGGTTGTAGTGCTATCCAATTGCGTGCAGTGGCATTTGAAATGCACAAATAGGAGCCGCCCCTTGAGTTGGGAATTACTATTGATCGTGGCCAGCCAGACCATGGGCCAGACTCTCTATCATTCTAGAAAATGGGTCTGGATTTCCAGGCTAGCATTTCACCGGACTTCAGATATCATTTATGGTCCAATATTAATGCCATGCGTCTTACGGATTAATGCCATCGTTCTCAAGCACAGGCTACTGAAGGTGAATTACTGAAGCCAATGTGAAAAATGTAACACATTTGATCCTTAAAAGTCTGAAAACAATTCCTCAGGCTGGTTGTAGAAGATTTTCATCAATATTCAGACTGTACCACGGCAACAATAAAAAATAAAACACACACTTTGGTTAAAAGAAACATTGGAGTGTAGAGAGATGGAGTATTTTAGTACCAGTGCAATGAAAATGTATCACTGTAAGACTCTATTTGTTCATCCCTGTCACAAATATTAATGGAAAGCAAATCTTTTATGTTGTTTCCCAAGGTTCTGACCCAGGAGAGTTTGGCCTCTCTGATGACTGGTATGATGGCCCAGCAAGGGTCTTTGGGTCAGCCCCTGCTCATCCCATTCAACATGGCGGGCTCCATCGGTGGACAGGGCGGTCTGGCTGTGTTCACGTTGCCCACCACCAACGTAGCTACTCTCCCTGCACTCGCTGCAGCTAACCAGGCCGGAAACCTACTCAAACTGCCCTTTGCTGGCCTCCAAGGTAAAACACAACTTACTGCCACATTACAATATACATACAACATCTTTAAGATTCACAATAACCACCATTTGCTACTTAGTAATGCTAGTTGTGTAGGTAATACATTGATCAGTCCAACATTTAAATATCTCAACAACTATTGGATTGATTGTGATGTAATTTCATAGAGATATTCATGAACCCAAGAGAAAGAACCCACTGACTATTGTGTATAGTTCCAATTAGCAGTGGTTGCAGGCTAACATGCTACACTAACATGATGAACATGGTAAACATTAAACCTACTAAATTCGGCATGTAAGCATTGTCATTGAGACCTGTTTATAATGGTTAGTACATAATCTCGTGTGGCTGTAAACTCTATTTTCTCACAATGAATAACACGATTACAAAATACTAACATGATGCATCCTCTTGAATTTTCCACTCAGCTGCGACGGTCCTAAACTCGGTCCAGCCCCAACAATTGCACACCAACGCTCAGACGTTGTTCCAGCCCCAGACGGCCTCCATGCAGCCGCTGCATGTCACCTCTCAGCCCACGCAGGTCACCAGCGCGCAGGTCACCGCTGCCCAGGTTGCCGCGGCACAAGCCACCGCAGCCGCCACCACCATCGCCCAGTCCAACATATCGTTAGCAGCACTGCAGACCGCAGGACTCTCCATCAACCCTGCTATAGTAAGGAGAATGCTGCTTTGAGGAGTTATGCCCGTTCATACTAAGCACATTTTTTTTATATAATTTGAACTTCCGTGTTCCCCCTAAATGTAGCATGTAACACTTTGTAGTTTGGCTTATTTTAATCTAATTTACCTACATGATTATTGCTGTTCTGAGTTTGTTCCTTCATTGATGAATGCACTTATGTGAAGTTGCTTTGGATAAAAGCGCCAGCTAAATGAAAGGTAATCTAAACTATGTCTTTTACACATGTCTTGATTTTTCTTCTCAGTTCAACGCTGCGTCCTTAGGAGTCCAGCCCCAGTTCCTCAACTCCCTCACCTCCACTCCCATCTTCACCAACGCCATGTCCAACATGGCGGGCATCACCAGCCAGATAATCACTAATGCACAGGGGCAGGTGGGTGCCATACCGCACTGTCTGCTACTCAGTTTATGCTAATACAAAATTATAAAAACATCTTTTTGGTTGTCTTTCTGTTTTGGGAAACAAAATCCCAGCCTCCTGTAACATCAGTCCGCAATGCTATTTCAAGTCAGCGGAGCATGAGATGATTTCTGTGAAAACATATTTGTCTTCTCAAACAGTTATTATTACAGCTCATTGGATTCAGTATTGCAGTGTTATAATGTTAAAAAAACACAATTTTATTCCAAGTGAACTGCTTCCAATATTTACAATGAGGGTTTGTTTGAATGTAAAGTAAATACTTTATTAAGAGTTTAATAACCAAAACTATCCGACTGGGTTACATTCAATTATTCCCAGAAGTATTTTTGTTTAAACTCAAACCCCTTTTACAGGTGATAGGAACCCTCCCACTGTTTCTGAACCCGGCTTCTCAAGGTCTCCAGGTCCAGACTGTCACTCCACAGCTGCTCCTCAACACCCAGGGACAGATCATCGCTACTTTAGGGAACGGACAGGCAGCCGTCACAACTTCTGCTGCAGTCCTGCCAAGAGCTGCTGCTGCTCCAACACTTACTAAACCTAACTCACAGGTACACCACACTTTATTTTCAAATGACAAAACATCTCTTTGTTTGCTTTATGAAAAGTAAACTTACAAATACTTCTCAAATCATACTTACTTTACTGTATATAGCACACTATATATTACATTTTGTATTTTTTTCCCTCCCAGGCATCTGTAACAACTGTCACTCAGTCCCCGGTCGTCATCGCCCCCCAGCCGTCTATGCTGAAGGCTGTCACCACGCTCTCCTCTGCAGTGCCCATCACCTGTGGAGAGATGGTGAAAGTGGGCCAGCTTGTGAACAGTACGTACACCTGCCTCCCCACCATCCAAACATAGATCCATGTTAAGTAGGGAGATACTATATTTAACCAGATTCTTCACTACAATAGAGCCCCAGCAGGTAGCGGGCGGCGAGGACGGCATTAATCTGGAGGAGATTCGAGAGTTTGCCAAGAATTTCAAGATCCGCCGGCTGTCCTTGGGGCTTACGCAGACACAAGTAGGACAGGCACTGACTGCCACAGAGGGTCCGGCATACAGCCAGTCGGCCATTTGCAGGTAAATCACTCCACTGTTCATGGTTTGCACACGGAAGTTTTCTTCAATAATGTATTGTGATGTTAAGGAACTCATGTCTTTTTTTAAAGCATCAGTGATTCATTAATGACAGGGTGTGTGCAATGCATTTGATATGTGCATACAGTGACCTACTTTGCGTACACAACAATCCCAACTGAAACTATTAACACATAAATGTAGTAAAAGTACATATTCAAACATTGCTCATCTACTGTTTTTGTTTTTGTTTGTGGAATACATGCTTCTTTGCTCTTTACAGAGACTTAGATGAGATGCTTGATACTACTCTTAACATTTGTACATTAAATGTAAAGTTAAATCTAACAGTCATATCAAGGCATAAATTAAGTAAAAGATCATATCATTATCAAATAATTAGTTTAAAGCATGGTGGAGTTAAGTGAAGTTATTACCCTGCGATTTGAGTCTTTGTGAATTCTGATGTGAATTTAGCTGAGATACAGTGTGTGTTCTCGTGAAATGGCTTTGGACTGTAGTGTCTTTGTCTTGCAGGTTTGAGAAGCTGGATATCACCCCTAAGAGCGCCCAGAAGCTGAAGCCGGTGCTGGAGAAGTGGCTGATCGAGGCCGAGCACTGGAACCAGAAAGGCCAGCAGAACCTCATGGAGTTTGTGGGCGGAGAACCGTCCAAAAAACGCAAGCGGCGCACCAGTTTCACACCGCAGGCCATAGAGGTTCTCAACACATACTTTGAGAAGAACGCGTTGCCGACAGGACAAGAGATTACAGAGATCGCCAGAGAGCTGAACTATGACAGAGAGGTTGTGCGAGTGTGGTTCTGCAACCGGCGACAGACGCTTAAAAACACGAGTAAGATCAACGTCTTCCAGATTAAGTAGCAACCTTGAATTTGCCACTGATCACTCGTGGTTTTTTTGGCAAGTTGAACATTTAATCAACTGCACAGATTCAGATTATGTTGTAAATACTGTGCTAGCAAAAACCCTAATAAGGTTGAAAGAATATGGACTTTTTTTGAGAAAATGAAGGAAATTTCACATAATGTCAGTGTTATGAAAGAGTATTTTAAAACTGTATATGTGTGCAGTACGTGTGTGTGTGTGTGTGTGTGTCGGTTACTGAGTCCATCTGCATGGTCCTTTTATCATAAACAGTGATAATTAATACAGTAACATGAAATATTTGATGAACTTTTATACAAGTGGTTTTATAGGATATCCCTTTGAATTGTATTAAGTGACAGTGCATTGAGTCACATTGATTTTAGTCACATAATTGTCACTTTGACGCGATGGCCAACATTACACTGATGTTTGAACATCATAAATTTTTTCGATGCTCATGTATTTTATATTCAACGCAGTGGTTGTACGACCTGGGCAGCTTTGCAAACATAAGTACGATTCTAATGGACATAAGACTGTGTAAAGTGGGCAACAGGCTATAACCTTATTTTGGTATCAGAACTAGTTGTCCAAGGAATGCCAAAGGTTATGCTATCTATGGACTCTTGACTGCAACACTTTGTGGGACAATCATTCAGATATTTTTTATTGATAATCACAAAGATGAGATGAGATATTTGTCCATAGAGAGGCTCTTTTCTACATTTTCCATGGACAACAGATTCTTTAAAAAAATAAGGTTGTAGTTTCGGCTATTGACCATGATGCCACTGACAAAGTTATTTTAGTCTCTTTCTTTTTAAATCTAACAATTGTTTTATTTGCGAGTTTCCGTTACTGTATGTGTGGGTGCCATGTGTGTGTGTGTGTGTATGAATTTACCACAGTCTATCATGTTTTCATTTTAATGGGCATTTAATCTTGAGAGTATTTGTTTCTTATTATGCACTGTTGTGATTATTCCCGTCATGGCTTGACAACGCTTCTGCTGCACTTTTTAATCTCAAGTTATATCAAGTATATTTGGAAAATAGGAACTTAATTGGTCTTTTATGAAGTCGATTTTAAATAATCTAGCGTTGCGTAGAAACCATTAGTGCCAAATTGTTATACTTTTACTAAGGCTTATATAAATCAAATTGATTTAGTGAATTAGGAAACAGTAATTAGCTGTTAAGCCAAGGATGGGGTTTTGTGGTTTGTTGTGTTATGTATTATATTTTCAATCTGAATGAGGTACATGAGTGTTTGCATGTGTAGTATGGAGCTTTTTGTATTATTTTCTGTAGGAAAAACAGTATTAGAGATTGTTTTTATCTTTGCCAATTCTTCAAGAATTCTTTGCACTTTAGTGACAGCAGGGAAAGTAAAAGGGGGTTGGAATGGTTTCTGTACAGTGCAAGGTTGCAGTAATGTGTGTGAGAGAATTGAATTACTGCTTCTAAATGCTCTTGAACAACAAGAAGCTTTGCTTTGCAAAGTGTAGCAGTACTGGCAGGATTGCGATCTTCAACTTCTTGACACACCTATCATTATTATTAATGTACTTTTTATGCAGAAATGTAAAATACTGCGGATTGAATATGAACTGTAATATGCATTAATCACATTATTTGACTGTTTGAATGACTGTATACGGTGCATTTAATGGTTCACCTCATATTTGCCTTTTGAATGACAGAAGAACTTTATTGCAGTGGACTTACAGCATAGCATACATAATCATAAAAAAATAATTAATATTGCAAAGGTTTTGCTTTAACGTGTTTTACCTTCATGTTCAATGACAAAATATATATTGTTTATTATACTTAAAAAAAGAGCTAATTGATAATTATAGGATATCAGCTACTATTCACTTGACAAGAAGGCAAACAAAATGTTGATGCTTTCGGTCATTTTCTGTCAGATAAAGCAAATAAACCATGCCTTTATTAATCACTTCTTATTGTTGTGTGTGTTGATGTATTTACAATCCTAGTATTGGCCGAGATGATAGGACTTAGCTTCACAACTTTTTAAACTTTTTTTTTAATGCCATTCAAAAAAATTCAATCATTTGGTTCTTAAGTTTCTCAACATGACCAAACTGTATGTCATGTCATACTGACTTGTGCGAGGTAAATGTGAGCGCAACAGGCTATATTTTTTAATTATTAAATTTTTTTTTTATTGATATTGATATGAGATGATTTTACATGTTCCATTACGAAAATATATATGATATATTTGCTTACTATGATTTGTGTCAGAGCCAGACTTGTGAGGGCTCTGTAATAGCCATGTCGACCACAAGCGGTAGGCGGCGGTCACGAGCCCCGGTGATCTTTGTTGGCACTTTAAAATAACAAAATAACAAAACGAAGAAGAATGGCAAAGCGGAAACTACGGAGGTTCCTTTTCCTGACGAAGCTAGATAAACAAACAAAACAGAACATAATATCACATATATTGAGGAGCCTCTGTCAATTTTAATTAATTCCAAGTCCTAGACATGTATGAAAGAAACAAGTTATCCCCGTGAATTCCCCATAACTGAGGCTAAGAAGGGCTAGCATACTAACTTGCTAATAAGTAAGCTGTCAGGCTGTGTAGCTTGTAGCCCGACATGTTTATTTTAGTGCTGAGGCGAAGGAGCGCGACATGATGGCACGAAACCGTGGCAGTGCTGGCCAGTAGCTACACTTTTACTCAAAGGTATGTAACTTTAATGGGGTTGCGTTATCTAATTCATTGATAAAGAGTAAAGACAGTAATATATTGAGGCTTGACGCAGGTGTTTTTCATCAGTGCACTGTTGCATGAAACGTGTCTCAAGGTTCGTGCAGATCCTTGTGAAGTATTGAAAGGCATTTAGTTTATTAGTTTAAAACAGGGTGTTTATTGGTATAAATCCTTCTTCTACGACAATCTGTAATGTGAAAACTCTTGTAGCATCTACTTTTTATCTTAAAAAAAACATGTAGTTGTATTATACAATGCCTCTCACATTGACATCATCACACAGACTAGCATGGCCGATTTGATCGTTGCAACATTTAAAGGTGCTACGAGGAACTTTTAAATTGTTCTGAAACACTAATTTTTCCTCTAATGATAATACATTTCATGTAACAGCAGACGAGACCATCAGTGCAAAGAATGCTATTTTAATATAGTTTTTCTTAATGCCTCTGTCATGGGTCCCTCACCCAGGAACAACAGCTGGCATGGTAAAAACCCTACAGCTTTTGTCCAAAGAGGTGCAAGAATGAACAAAAGCTGAAAGTTCCTCAGCACCTTGGTGACATTTATTATCATTTATTTTTGGCTTTTGATTTTTGCATTTTAAATTACCTTAAAAAAAACATTTCAATCTACAACAATAATAATCCAGTGAGACGCTCTGTGTTGTTCAGAGTGGTAAAGTAACTGAGAACTTGCTAATTTGATCATTTTGCCTTGTTTCTTTAATGGCCCTGGCTTAAGGATCACTGTTATTTTTCACAATTTAAAGTTGTAGCCACAAACATCACATGATAATACATTTCTTATTTTACTTTCTCTGCGGGATTTTGTAAAGGTTGTGGGGAAACTGGTAAAACTTGAGTCTTTAAGTTTTAAACCGGAACTGCTCTACGTAAGATCTCACCAAACCATCACCATGGCGTGGGCTCTGAAGTTGCCCCTGACAGATGAAGTGATCGAGTCTGGACTGGTCCAGGACTTCGACGCCAGCCTGTCGGGCATTGGACAGGAGCTTGGTGCCGGGGCATACAGCATGAGGTACAGAATCACAATACATATTAAGAGTTTTGTTTTGTTGCCAGTTGCCGCATAGGGAATGTGTTGTTTTGCTGTGTTTGTGCATACAATAAACATGGAGAATATGAGGTTAACAGGGCTAGTATTGCACAGAACAATAACATAAATAACTTGTGATCTTCTGCATTGAGAGGTAGCCAAATGGCAAATGAATCACCACATATACAGATTAATTGCAAAGCTGCTTAGGTAAAGAATACTTTAAGATGAAATTGGAAAGGAGTATTGGACTTAATTTATCACAATGATACATTTGTGTAAATATATCTGAATCTAGTTATTTCTTTTTCTCATCTGATGAGGTCCTATTCAAGAGTTTGTAGGTTTTGCAAACCTACAAACCTGCACTTTGCTTTGCTAGAGAGGACGATTTGTTTCTTTGTGGCTGGTTAAGTGGCTCTGTTAAATGATACATTACAAACTGCAAAGAGCCTGTTGTTGCGGAAATTCTTCTGTTGAGAGGAGCAATGAAACGATGACTGGATATCTTGGTATTTAGTGTGTTGCCTCCATTAGAATTAATGAACTGGAAAGATATCGGTAGACAGTAAAGTGCCATTACGCCTCAAGTCTTGTCTGGTGCTGGCAGGTAGTTTCAGACTTCCCATTTGACTTTAAAATATATTTATTTACCATGAGATCGAAAGCAATCATCTCTAACAAGTTAATACCAAGATATGTATTTAAAAAAAAAAATAATTATGAATGGCATACAATGAATGGGCTCAGCATAGTGAGGTGATGAGGCGTTTGCAGATTACTAACAGCGTTGCTCTTCTTATCTCTGCTCTCCAGCGATGTTCTTGCCCTTCCCATCTTCAAGCAGGAGGAGTCCAACCTTCCTCCAGACAACGAAAACAAGATCCTTCCCTTTCAGTATGTCCTGTGTGCCGCTACCTCGCCCGCTGTTAAACTGCACGATGAAACCCTCACCTACCTCAACCAAGGTTAGCATCAGGGGCCCAGACCAAAAAAAAAATCAATTCATGTGAATATATGGATATCTCAGAGTAATAATTCAAAACCATACTGACCTCAAATCTTCATAAACAAATTGAATGATTTTGGAACATAGCGTTGGAGGGGATTCAGTTATTAAATGAATTGCAATATGATCTGTTGAAGTGTGTTTTGATACACTGACAACAATATAAAGATACATTGTTTTCTGGTAGTTCAAAATGTTCAGTTTGTGTCTGTTTGAAATGTAAAGAGATTCAGAGTTCTCCGTGATGCAGATATATAGTGATGTATCATGCTTATCTCAGATTATGTGCTATTACAAAATTATATTTGTAGCCATGACTTTGTTACCATAGAGAACATACTGTATCTAGGTGGCATCTCTTGTAACTCTTGACTAAACAAAGATGTAGAAACGATGCCTTATTGTGATTTAGTATGACAAAGGTTAGATATCACCAGTGAATTTTAGGTGTTTCGTGTCAGCCTCCTAGGAATCCATATGTTATTTACTCTATGGCTTTGTCGTTGCAGGCCAGTCCTATGAAATTAGAATGCTTGACAATCGGAAAATTGGGGAACTTCCGGAAATCACTGGTAAAATGGTGAAGGTGAGGTTCTAAAGGCCCAGCTCACACATTATGGTACAATATATTGACAACTGGTCAGTGTCTCCCAGTCCTGGGACAAACCAATATAACCATTTTATCTCTAACTTCCGACTTGAATTTTTAAAATAAATTCCTCTCAATTACAGAGCATCATTCGTGTGGTGTTTCACGACAGACGACTTCAGTACACAGAGCACCAGCAGCTGGAGGGCTGGCGCTGGAACAGGCCCGGGGATCGCATCCTCGACCTGGGTAAGCAATGGATGAGTCATAGCCAGTGTAGTTTAATAGCTCCAGAAGGTTCTGTTCTTATTTCTATATGTATATTGTGTTCAATTTGTGTTTAGAAAGAATGTTTATGTGCAGCCTGGCATGTATATTAACCATCCAATAGCTTTTTGGGTAAATACAGTTCAGGATATTGACCGTTAGCCTAAGTAGCTTTTAGAATATACAGTGGTGATAAGATGGTGTGCATTAAGAACAATCTTGATAACAGCCTGTTTTAACATTGATCCATTGCAGATATCCCCATGTCCGTCGGCATAATCGACCCCCGGGCTAACCCCACTCAGCTTAACACTGTGGAGTTCCTTTGGGACCCATCGAAAAGAACCTCAGTTTTTATCCAGGTAGCATGACAAGAACAACACTGTCTCAACACACTTCCTGAATAACTTTCATTCATTAAAAACCGCGTCAGTAATCTTGAGCATCTTGACATTATTGAGCTAAGCTTGTTAGCATCTTTTCTGTATTTCAAAATGGCAAGTGAATTGAACGTCATTCTGAAGACAGTAATTATTAATACAGTACCAATGCAACATCTGTTCATCTGTTGATTTTACTGGCCTAATATTTATGTGATGTCATCATTTCTCTATATATTTAAGTGTTATATTCCTTTCCATTTGTAGGTACACTGCATAAGCACAGAATTCACCATGCGTAAACATGGAGGAGAAAAGGGCGTTCCTTTCCGTGTTCAGATAGACACGTTTAAAGAGAACGAGAATGAAGAGTACACAGAACACCTCCACTCGGCCTCCTGTCAGGTCAAAGTCTTCAAAGTGAGTGCAATGCAATACAATCCAACTTTTTTAAGACATCAAGACAGAACCCAGAAATGCATACATTCAACATAACATTTCAATAACAGAAGACAACATACAAGGCCCATCAGTGTGCTATGATCTGGGATGAAAAGAAGCATTGATGTGCTGCAATGCAAACATTCCTTCTTTATAATCAACACATAATTGATGACTGTCTCGTGACCCGTTTCAGCCTAAAGGTGCCGACAGAAAGCAGAAGACGGACAGAGAGAAGATGGAGAAGAGAGCGCCGCAGGAGAAGGAAAAGTACCAGCCCTCCTATGAAACCACAATACTGACAGAGGTTAGCATGTTATTCAGGTGTCAAAGGGATGAATCATTAAAGAAAAAGTAGCTGTATCAACCTCAAAATGTTTACATCTATTCTAAATAGAGCTATAATAATTAATTCCTTGATTGGTCTGACCAACAGTAAAAAAAAAAAGATATTCACTTTAAAATGAAACAATTGAATAAAGAGAAAAGCAGCAAATCCTTCCATTCAGAAGCTATAACCGGAGGAGGTTTGGTATGTTTGTTTTGAGAACTAACCAACAGTTTATCAGTTATCAAAATAGTTGCTTGGTTGATCTTCTCACAGTCTAATCAGTCTGTTAACTGGTAATCTCAGCTTTAAAACTAGAAAATATAATTGTGGGTGACCCCTTAACGGTGTGAATTAACTGAAATGTAAAGGAAAGTTATAGAGAGGTTTAGTTATTTATATGCTGTAATAACAAAAGTGTTTGGTCTTTTTGCAGTGCTGTCCCTGGCCTGAGGTCACATATGTCAGCAACTCCCCATCTCCTGGCTTCAACAGCACACCAAGCAGCTTCCCAGTTTTGGAAGGGTGAGAGTCTTTCACCATTTCTTTTGCCATTACGTCATGATTAACACTGCTTGAATCCACGTAGTAGTAGCTGTGTGCTTTGATTAAGGAATATACAATGTTAAAATTCCTCCTAATGTGGATTTCACTATTATTTCAGTGTTCTAACATGGTAAATGTTTCATACTTTGTAGCAATGGATCACCAAACCACCAGCCCCCTCCTGAGCCTGTTGTCGTGGTAGCAGATGTAAGTACATTTTTTGCTTCCTGGATTTATTGCCTGGCTACGTCTTGCATCACTGAACTGCTGCATAATAACATTCACAAATGCAATGCTAGCTAACATCTGCATCATGCTAAATCTCTGCCTCCCGGTAGGTTCTCTAGTCTAAAGCACTTTGAAAACCTGAAAAAAATGATGAACTGCCTCAGGGTGTGAATGAAAGAATGTAAAAATGATTAATCAAAAAAATAACTTGCATTGAAGACATCAGGAAGTATTTAATTTTCATTATAGGGAAGCAGGCAATGGCACACTGCGTCTATTCTATTATTTAACCTTGATACAGTAGCCAGTTGTATAGGAGTTATTGTCTGGTTAAAGGTGCACTGCTTAACTTTGGGTTGTGTCGGAGAAGTGAACATTTTTCTAAGGTATATTCTCCCAAATTAATTAACAAACTTTCCTCGCAGGACAATTGGATCCCTGGAACTCTGTTTGAAGTAAGAAAGCTACCTTAACCTTAATGTATTGTTTCACTGTAGTTGTTTCCAGCAGCAGGGCCCACTGTTTTGTTTACACACATATCCTATTATTACATTTTGATCCAGGTGCCTCAAAATAATTGTGTTTTGATTTATGATGATAGAATTATTCCATAGTAAGAATTACATGTAAGGAAAATAGGTTTTGCCGGCTTTGTAAATGTAAACAAGTACCCCTCCCCTGAAGCTGCATAGTGCACCTTTAATCCCACACATTTCAGATGCAACTAACATGAATCTAGCTCTAAAGATATTAATATTTGAGATTGTTGTAAGTGTTTTATTCTGGGTTCTGTCTTATTTTTTTGTTTTATTTTTTCTTCAGAATTTGTTACCCACAGCAACACCACAGGATGCACAACAGTGGCTTTTAAGAAACCGCTTCTCGCCCTTCAGCCGGCTCTTCACCAACTTCTCGGGTAACAATGGCTCTTTGATACATAATTGATGATAATAATTAAACGCAAACATTTGTTGTATCACATTAATTAATCAGGAAGAAATTACGAATCAGACAAAAATAGTGTTCTCTTGGGGGCAAGGACCTCATCCTAAAACTGTAGCTGACCCCGTTTGTCGACGTCTATGAAAAGACTGTTCCTTTACATGGATTATTTTAATAATTTCGATGTGAATTTATAATTAAATAATTGCCGTTGTTGTGTATGTTAACCCTAACAGTGTTATTGAGGTTCCCATGTTAAGATATGGGGTTTACATTACACTCCTAATCAAGGTTTTGTGTTTGTGAACCAGGGGCAGACCTGCTGAAGTTGACCAGGGAGGATGTCATTCAAATCTGTGGGCCAGCTGATGGCATAAGACTCTTTAACGCGCTGAAGGGACGGTGGGTCTTTTTCTTTTATATATTTCCAAAATGTAATTTCCCAAATATGTCAGGAAAGGCTTCATACATTATAGAAATGTATGGACCTTTTTTGACATTTCTTCTCTCTGTGGATGCTGTCTACAGGGTGGTGCGCCCGCGGCTGACCATCTACGTTTGCCAGGAGTCTCAGCAGGCGCGGGAACAGCAACCAAAACATGAAAATGGAGAGGCTGCTGCCAACACTTTCTTTGGTGAGCACACAATTATGGTTTACGCATGTTTGTTCTAGCAATATCAAGGAGGCATTATTTGAGTCATCAAAAAATTCTGGTATCATTGCATCAAAATATCAAACATTAATATAAGGTAATTTGAATTAAAAAAGTAAAGGAATATGTAAGGGGTAATCCTCAATTAAATTTACTTCATATATTTTCTGACATGCATCCTTTGCTCTAGCATTTAGCTGAACCAAGATATTAAGAGGTGCAGGTTTTGTTTCCAAGCTTTATGTAAAGCTGAGCTAACTGGCCTGCTGGCTGTAGCTTCATATTTATCTTACAGAAATGAAATGGCATCCATCTTGTCATCATACCCTCGACGAGACATGAATAGGCATATTCCCCAAAATGTCTACTTATTCCTTTAAAGTTTAACTGTATATCTAAGTACTGTTATTTTTGTTCTGTTCTCTGGCTGCTGCTGCTGCCTACAACTCTGTTCTTGAATTGGCAAAGCTTTTAAAGTGAATTGCCTCACTTTCTGTGCAAAAGTGGATTCTTGAAGTGTAACCGCTTAACCATATTGTAATCATAACGCATATTGACACATTAAGTTCATATATTTATATGTTCATCCCTTCTTTTGGTGCAGTATATCACGCCATCTACCTGGAGGAGCTCACAGCCTCTGAGCTGACGGAGAAGATCGCTCAGCTCTTCAACATCTCGCCCAGACAGATCAATCAGATCTTTAAACAGGGTCCCACTGGCATCCATGTACTGGTCAGTGACGAGGTAAGAATATGTTGTTGTTGTTGTTTTCTGCCATTGCAAAAAGAATAGTGGTTATGCTATGCTAATCAATCAATCAATCAATCAACCTTTATTTAATTATTGGAGGTACAATTTTGCACACCTCTCCGGGAACCATCACCTTACCGTGGTGGAGAGGTTTGTGTGCCCCTGTGAACCTGGGAGCTGTGTTGTCCGGAGCCTAGTGCTCCTGGTAGGGTCTCCCAAGGCAAAGTGGTCTCAGGTGAGGGGCCCGACTAAGAATGGTTCAAAAAGACCCTATGGAAAATCACCAAAGAGGAGGAGAGACCCTGCCCGGAGGAAGCCCGGGGCCCCCGTCTGGAGCCAGGCCCAGAAAGGGGGCCCGCCTGCGAGCGTCTGGTGGCCGGGTCTGCCACGGGGCCCGGCCGGGCACAGCCCGAAGAAGCTACGTGGCACCAACCCCCTCTATGACCGATGGGCCCACCACTCGTCGGAGGAACCGCTGGGGTCGGGTGCGCTGCCTAAAGGGTGGCAGTGAAGGGCGGGGACCACAACGGACCAGACCCGGGCGGCAGAGGCTGGCTTTGGGGACGTGGAACGTCACCTCGCTGTGGGGGAAGGAGCTGGAACTGGTGCGGGAGGTGGAGCGCTACCAATTAGACCTGGTGGGGCTTACCTCCACGCACAGTCTTGGCTCTGGAACCGTACTTCTGGACAGGGGTTGGACTCTATTCTTCTCTGGAGTTGCCCAAGGTGTGAGGCGCCGGGCCGGTGTGGGGATACTCACGAGCCCCCGGCTGGGCGCTACTACGTTAGAGTTTACCCCGGTGGACGAGAGGGTCGCCTCCCTACGCCTCCGGGTTGTGGGGGGGAAGACTCTGACTGTTGTTTGTGCGTACGCACCGAACAGCAGTTCGGAGTATTCGGCCTTCTTGGAGACCCTGAACGGAGTCCTGCATGGGGCTCCGGTAGGGGACTCCATAGTTCTGCTGGGAGACTTTAACGCGCACGTGGGCAATGATGGAGACACCTGGAAAGGCGTGATTGGGAGGAACGGCCTCCCCGATCTGAACCCGAGTGGTCGTTTGTTGTTAGACTTCTGTGCTGGTCATGGTTTGTCTATAACGAACACCATGTTCGAACATAAGGATGCTCATAAGTGTACATGGTACCAGAGCACCCTAGGCCGAAGATCGATGATCGATTTCGTGATCGTATCATCTGATCTGAGGCCGCATGTTTCGGACACTCGGGTGAAGAGAGGGGCGGAGCTGTCAACTGATCACCATCTGGTTGTGAGTTGGGTCAAAGGGTGGGGGAAGACTCTGGACAGACCTGGTAAGCCCAAACGGGTAGTGCGGGTGAACTGGGAACGTCTGGCGGAGGCCCCTGTTCAAGAGATCTTTAATTCGCACCTCCTGCAGAGCTTTTCTAGCATCCCTGTGGAGGTTGGGGGCATTGAACCCGAGTGGTCGATGTTCAAAACTTCCATTGCTGAAGCCGCGGCAGACAGCTGTGGTCTCAAGGTCTTAGGTGCCTCAAGGGGCGGTAACCCTCGAACGCCGTGGTGGACCTCGGTGGTCAGGGAAGCCGTCCGACTGAAGAAGGAGTGCTTCCGGGATATGTTATCTCGGGGGACTCCTGAGGCAGTTGCAAGGTACCGACAGGCCCGAAGGGCTGCAGCTTCTGCCGTGACCGAGGCAAAGCAGCGGGTGTGGGAGAAGTTCGGAGAAACCATGGAGAAGGACTTTCGGTCGGCACCAAAGTGTTTCTGGAAGACCGTCCGGCACCTCAGGAGGGGGAAGCGGGGAACCATCCAAGCTGTGTACAGTAAGGATGGGACGCTGTTGACCTCAACTGAGGAGGTAGTCGGTCGGTGGAAAGAGCACTTTGAGGAACTCCTGAATCCGACTAACACGCCCTCTATGTTGGAGGCAGAGCTGGAGGCTGATGGGGGATCATCGTCAATTTCCCTGGTGGAAGTCACTGAGGTAGTCAAACAACTCCACAGTGGCAAAGCCCCGGGGGTTGATGAGATCCGTCCAGAAATGCTGAAAGCAATGGGTGTGGAGGGGCTGTCTTGGATGACACGCCTCTTCAACATTGCGTGGAAGTCGGGTACAGTGCCGAAGGAGTGGCAGACCGGGGTGGTGGTTCCTATTTTCAAAAAGGGGGACCAGAGAGTGTGTTCCAACTACCGGGGTATCACACTTCTCAGCCTTCCCGGCAAAGTCTACTCCAAGGTGCTGGAAAGGAGGGTTCGGCCGATAGTCGAACCTCAGATTGAAGAGGAACAATGCGGATTCCGTCCTGGCCGTGGAACAACGGACCAGCTCTTCACTCTCGCAACTGTGGGGGGTGCTGCGGGAGTATGGGGTGAGGGTGTCTCTTCTGAGGGCCATCCAATCTCTGTACACTCAAAGCGAGAGCTGTGTACGGGTTCTCGGTAGTAAGTCAGACCCGTTTCCGGTGGGGGTTGGCCTCCGCCAGGGCTGCGCTTTATCACCAATCCTGTTTGTGATATTCATGGACAGGATATCAAGGCGTAGTCGTGGTGGGGAGGGGTTGCAGTTTGGTGGGCTGAAGATCTCATCTCTGCTGTTTGCGGATGATGTGGTTCTGATGGCATCATCGGCCTGTGACCTTCAGCTCTCATTGGATCGGTTTGCAGCCGAGTGTGAAGCGGTTGGGATGAGGATCAGTACCTCTAAATCTGAGGCCATGGTGCTCAGCAGGAAACCGATGGATTGTCTACTACAGGTAGGGAATGAGACCTTACCCCAAGTGAAGGAGTTCAAGTACCTCGGGGTCTTGTTTGCGAGTGAGGGAACAATGGAGCGTGAGATTGGCCGTAGAATCGGAGCAGCAGGGGCGGTTTTGCACTCGCTTTACCGCACTGTTGTGACGAAAAGAGAGCTGAGTCGTAAGGCAAAGCTTTCGATCTACCGGGCGATCTTTGTTCCTACCCTCACCTATGGTCATGAAGGCTGGGTAATGACCGAAAGAACGAGATCGCGGGTACAAGCGGCCGAAATGGGCTTTCTCAGGAGAGTGGCTGGCGTCTCCCTTAGAGATAGGGTGAGAAGCTCAGTCATTCGTGAGGAACTCGGGGCAGAGCCGCTACTCCTTTGCGTTGAAAGGAGCCAGTTGAGGTGGTTCGGGCATCTGGTAAGGATGCCCCCAGGGCGCCTCCCTAGGGAGGTGTTCCAGGAGCGTCCAGCTGGAAGGAGGCCTCGGGGAAGACCCAGGACTAGGTGGAGAGATTATATCTCCACACTGGCCTGGGAACGCCTCGGGATCCCCCAGTCAGAGCTGGTTGATGTGGCCCGGGAAAGAGAAGTTTGGGGTTCCCTGCTCAAGCTGCTGCCCCCGCGACCCGATTTCGGATAAGCGGTTGATGATGATGATGATGATGACAATTTTGCACAAGCCCACATTTTCAACGTAGCCTATAGAGCACAGTATAGCAGTGCAAAGACTGCGAAAATACAATAACCTTGAATAGAAACAAGGACATGCAAGTCACTCAAACAATAACATGCAAACCGAGGACATCACTTAAAGCATTTACAACCAGAAACAGGATTTCTTAGCACCTTTGCTCTGATGAAAAAAACTTTTGGTTATTTCCCTCCTGTATTCAACACATTCTCTCTCTTTTAACAGATGATCCAGAACTTCCAGGATGAAGTCTGTTTCGTTTTGGACACAATGAAAGGTATTTTAATGTGGCACTAATACAAGATGATGATTGATCTGTTACTATATTTAACCTAGAGAGCCTTGACGAGCTTAATCACTGACGATTTATTAATAACACCCTCTTTTTCTATGTTATCTTCTCCTTCCCAGATGACACAAATGACGGCTATCACATTATCCTGAAGTGAACCCTGGATAGAATCTAGCGTTGCTGCCTCCTTCAGACCCAATCCAGTCCCTAATCTAGAACTATGTACATCTCGCTGATCCTATGTGGAAGATAACCCAAGACTTTTCTCACGGCTGCTAGGAGGGATATGTGACTGAAGTACCTGGCCCTCTCCTCCTCACTTTACCTTACTGTCTTACTTTGAAAGGGAGTGACTGTTACCACGGTGAAGTAATGATCTCCCCTCTTGTCATTGTCCTCCCCTTTAAAAATGGTTGCATTTATTTTGTCGCGTTCTGAGTGTAAGCGGCGCTACAGCTGCTAATACCAATGTTTATTTGTTAGCCGAGAGCATCTGGTGTGCTGAAGCTCTGTGCTCTGTCAGAAACACTTTGAAAACTGACAATAAAAAAAAAAAATTCAAAGCGACAAAAAGAGATAGACATTTGCTGGGACAGTTCTTGACATGCTGTTTTGCAATGCAGCGCGATTTCTCAGCTTCTTGCAAAGGTTTCATCACCAAGGATCCACTTAAGTCCAGTCTGCAACACACATGGTGTAGCGCTGACACAATCACAGAGACAGAAAAAAAGAGGCATCAAAACCAGCAATCAGGACATTTCGGGAAAACTGTCGGACTCCAGCTGTTCTCCATAACATCTGTGGTTCCTTTGAAACTCAACGATGCCAATCTGTCACTGGTTGAACTGTGTTTTAATTTTTAATTTTTCAGACTTCAGAGCATTATAGTTAGCGAAGAGCACATATCGGCACTCATGGTTGTGATGTGAAACACTGTACTATGTTAGTGACCACAGTGGATACACCAGCAAATTGTCCTCGGTCTACGTGTTTCATTTCCCGATCAGCTTATTTGACATTTAATTATGCTTTTTTCTTTGAGACATTTTCCTGCATTATTTGTAAATAGATCATTCTTTTAAATTGCTTTCATAGGGAATTGTGTGGCTTTCAATTTTTTTTTAAACTAACCCTTTTAACACATGTATGCCTTTTTTCATCGTTATTTTCTGGATGTTTCCACTTCCAAATACTGATACATGTGGTAGGCTGTTGGGCACACCAGAGCTGCATGTGAAAATATGTTTTTTTTTGTTTGTTTGTTTTGTTCAGTCCATTGTAGTCTACCGGGTTACATGAACTAGTAAGCTTAACATTTTAGATATCCATCTTTCTCTCCAACTCCATACTTACCCATGTTCTGACCGCCATCTGTCCATCTCTTTATAACCTTTGCAAAAAATAAAAGGTGTTTTTTTTTCTAACGATCTGCTCAGAAAATGACAAATGATTAGAGTCATATATTAAAGCTTTCATTTTACTGGACAGATGTGGAGGCTTTCAACAGACAAGCTCACTCATTTCGTTGCCAGGGAAACTAGCTTTGACAAGACACAATAATAGTAATGTGTGGTAATATAAATCAGATTGGGTCTAGGTACCTGTGAGTGTGTGTGTGTGTGTGTGTGTGTGTGTGTATAAATGCAAACTGAGTCATGATACAGGCACATTTTGCAGCACTTTTATCTGCACCATATGAACAAAGAAGCAAAAAAAAGAAAAAAATCCATTTCCCAGCATGCCTCAGCGCAGGGCATGCCTGTGATGTCACAATAAGTATATATACGGCTTCAGGGAAGAATTTCTTCCTCCATTGTTACATTGTAACAACCGGGGCCGGGGCGAAACGGGAAGAAAAGGCGTCTTCTTGTTAGGACATCGGCAGCATTTTGACACCATAAAGAAAAAACTAGACACACGTTAGTGCGAAGACACCGCGAAGCTTAGCCCCGCCGAATGAACCCGCCCCGGCGAGAAAAAGGATAAAGCAACACAGATGTCAGCGGATTTCTCCATCGCAAGCAAAAATCAAGGCTTTACACCGGCAAGATCAGACATTTCAGGCTGATTGCATTATTCACACTGCACCTGGAACATGTTGGGCTGTAACTCGCAGCGAGACATATGACGTCCCTTCTTTAATCTGTCCTTTAAATAGAGAGGCATGCAACATTTAAGTAAAACAAGACAGCCCCTGCTTTTCTTCGCTATCCCTCAGTGTGTAGAACAATGAGAATGGAACACAAGTCGTCCAATAGAGTCAGATATATAGAAGTGTTGCAAATTTGAACTGTCACGCAAGCTTTTTCCAGCCAGATCACTTCCTTTTGGGTAACCATTGCTCCACGTTTGCAGTCTGGATAGTCGTTTTTTTTTCTTTTGGCACACATACTCCAGAAAGGGGCAGCAGCAGCAGCTCATAGGGCGTTTAAAGATTGATGTGCAGCTCCCAGTGGAAAAGGGAAACGACCTACGAGTTGGTTGGAAAAAGGGTCCCTGCCTCTGCCCCAGGTAAGAAGGTTTAGTATTACATTAACAGAGCGGTTTGCCATTGTGTTTGACTGTGTGTGTGTGTGTGTGTGTGTTAGTGTGTTTGTCTCTCTCTCTCTCTCTCCCTCTCCCTCTCCCTCTCTCTCTGTGTGTTTGTGTGTGTCTGTGTGTGAATGAAGAAATGGGGTGAGATGGTGTACTGGAAAGATAGAGAGAGAGAGAGAGAGAGAGACAGGGAGGTGGAGTATTTGCCTGTCACAACGACAATATCCAACCTCCCCCCAACACACACACACACACACACACACACACACACACACACACACACACACACACACACACACACACACACACACACACGTCAGTTGCTGCATGCCACATAGTTGAAACAAATACCATCAGCAACAGACAGTGCACAAGCCCTGATGGTTTACACTGTGTCACAGTGGGTCTTGTAGCCTGCCAGTGTTTAACCTTAAACTAACTGTAGGGTGAGACTGATATGTCATAAGGGAGGAACATATCAGCCTCCTCTCTCCTTTGCCCTATTTATGTTGTATGAGTCCCAGGTGGTGAACGGTTCACTGAACAGCACAGCCCCTTCAGGGAGTGTTAAATCAGGCTACAGGCTCCTTCCAAAGGCAACACATTAAAGATGCGTTTATGTGCTGTTTCAATGATCCAACGCATTGGCACATGAATTGATTAGCTTAACACTCGTGGTATAGTAATTTATGTTTGAGATATACCAAACAATTGTAGGACTTTTTTTTGTATACAGCTAGTGTCTCTAGCCTATTATGGCAGTATAACATCACTGTGGCTGCAGCAGTTGTTTGATTATTCACCGTCCACGGAGCAGCACCAGGATTCGCCTGGATATATGACATCATTACTACACCGTCTCTGTATTAAGCTTAAGGACAAACTGTCCTGTGCAATGTTATACGAATGTTACATGTTAGTCTGTGTTGAAGCTGACATTGGCTCCTTTGGATCGTTCCCATTTAGGAATGAAGATCCTGCATGTTGCTGTCAGTAGAATGTTCTCCCAAGGCAGTTACAAATGCGCCTTTTACACTTTTAGATGTGCATAATTAAGTTTTAGTAATCTTTCGAAGTAGCTTATTCATAGGGAATACTAATATAATAAGCTATGGGTACAGTTTTGTACACGGACAGGACACACTTGTCTTTGTGTCATATCATCTTGCGTATTCAAATATTTTTGAGGATTGTCACATGAAAATGCAAAACTTGGTGAGATGCATTTCGACCACAGACCATGATATAACACAAGACATAGTAGTAGGCTATATATTCGGATGTTTTCAGTCACCTTGTTCGACCTTTTTCACGCTGTATCGATGCCTTCTGCACTGTTTATCGCAGAATGAAGCAGAAAACTAAAAAGCGACAAGCCAAAAAAAGATCATCTGTTTCAAAGCAGCTCGCATTTAACTGTGCTTGCTTAGTTGCCATGGCGACATTTCTAGACTCGGATGATTTCAAAGAAGGATTTCATGTGGAGAGGGGAAACGATGGAGCAGGAATACAAATGAAAGGAGACAGGGACCAAACAGCTGATGTCACCTTTGTACTGTGTGTGTGTGTCTGTGTCAGGTGTTGAGAGGGAGGAGGTGACCTTACACAACAGGAACAGCTGGATGCAAATGCTCCACTCCAGTTTCTTTACTAGTGACAACAAAAAAAACTCTTTGTCTATATTACACACACACACACACTGACTGCCACAAACATTAGCACATCAGCACAACTTTTTCTACGTCCTATTTTTTTAGGGTGGGGGGGGGGGGTTACATTGAATGAATGAGAAAAATATATTTCAGACATATCAATATAAAACAAAACAAAAAAAAAGAAATACACATTTTAAAAATGAGTTCACAAATAATCAGAAAAACATTGAAAAAAAACATGTTATAACCTAGATTCCATGAACCGGTGTTAACATGGTGTGGTCCATCCCACCCACAGACACCGCGTTTTCCATGGAGGGAGGATCGTCCCTGGGCCTGAAACGACGATATGAAGAGGTGGACCACCACAGCTCTCCATTCTCTACGCCTAAAGACTCCGACGATGACATCTCCAGCAGTGACAGCGCCGACAGCTGTGACAGCCTCAACCCACCGTCCAGCGCTGCATTTCCCCGTAAGCAACAACAGGAGACACACGTTAAAGAAGGCATTACACTTTAAAAAAAACACAATCATGATGGAGAACGTATTGAAAGGTGGAGTCAGCAATTCTTATTGTCCAATAAATGTGTTGTCAAAATCAGTGAATATCTCCTCACGATCCGCTACCTGTCCGTACTGTCTGTGCACTGAATTCAAATCCAGTTTTAATACACAGCATAGGCTCTGTAAATTGGCATGTTGCTAGTGTGGAGGAAGATTAGCCAGCCTGACTATACATTTGAAAGAGGACAATGTTCCTGCAGACAGCCTCCTGCTGTTCTGGGTCAGCCTGCCCCACCCACGATTATAATATGAATGTATATCTCAACCTGTCTGCCTCCCAACCTGTCTCCCCCTCCTCTTCCCCCACCCAGCTTACCTGTCTACCTGTTCTTCCTACGTCCCTCCCTTGCCTGTCTCTCCTACTCTGATCAACCTGACCCCTCCCATGTTTTACAATAACAATGTATGTATATTAGAACTGTCTGCCTCTCAGCCTGTCTCTCCTTCAAACCCACTGTTAGACGCCTCCCCCCCTGGGGAGTAAATGTTCCTTAAATATGTGACGATTTAAGGAAAGGTTGTCACTCCTTGTAACATACTTACCTGTGTTGGAACTAGTGACCACACCGCGGAGTTTCTTGCTATTGATTGAAAATAAAGCTTTTTGCTTCTACAACGTATCATTGTTGCTTTTTATCACCACACTAGCTACGGTGGGCCCCTTTTGTTTACATTCCCTTTCTTTACATACCAGTATACAGAGCCTAGGCTATGTATTAACACCCAATTGTTTTAAGTGCCTACACAGTACGTACAGGTATCGGATCGTGATGAGATATTCACTGATCTTGACAACAAGCGTTCTCCAGAATCGCTGACTCTACTTTCACTTACTCATGTATAACATCCCATTTACCAAATCTTCTTATTTCCAGCCACCTCCATCCTCAGGCATCACAAGCCGTCGCCTGGTGGGAAGCGCGTCCGTTTCGATGTGGTGACGGTGTATTACTTCCCGCGGCGTCAGGGCTTCACCAGTGTGCCCAGCCAGGGGGGCAGCTCCCTGGGTATGGCCCGGCACCACTCAGCCATCAGAAACTACACACTGGGAGAGTTCGCCCGGGAACAGGAAACCAGCCACAGGCACACTCTACGCCAGCACCTGCGCCAAGAGAAGCTCAACGCACGCAAGATGAAGGTAAGGTTTACCCATCTGAGAGTGAGGGATTGATGGGAGTTTGAGCTGAAGTGTAATATCACAGTATGTGATCTTGTCTTACAAAACCTTATGCACCATTGATTGATTCATTGATTTCACTTGACATGTTGTATATCAAAGAATTAAGGTGCATCATATATTTTTCGAAAAATCTAATCTACATTTATCTGGCATCTCATGTTACTGGTTACTTTTCAGATTAAAGTTTTGCATAAATCAATTATTTTTGGCTTGTGAATTCATATAAAAAACCGTGTGTAATTTTGAGTTGTTGGCAGGCCCACCAAAGAGAGTCTTCCCCCTTAAACATATCAAACGGTTTCATTTAAATTTAATTTTGATGCCTAAAGAGGTCAATCTCTCCAATATTCACCAGAAAAAAAAGTCAAAAGAATTAATACAGATCTGGAGCAGACCCAATTCTGCTTTTTCCTCCTACATTATTCATCTGATAACCCTTCAGATTTATCTTGTGGGAGGGCGCAACCCAGAAGACGGAAAGCACTGGCCTCAAAATGTTGATAAAGTAAATAACACTCGACCCTGCTTCAGTATTACAATAAAATGCTGCTTATGAATTGAAACATTAGTATCAACAATATAACAAAGTGCAAATGATTACTCATGTATAATATTATACGTCATTTACAGAGCTTAATATTCTGCAGGACAAGTGGTTTTTGTACTTTTTGTAATACTCTACTTACAAAATCAAAACATTACATGAACCACCGTCAGATGAAGCTGTTTTTGAAGTATAAGTCCTTGGGCTAATCATCAAACCACTTGTTCACTAAATAAGGAAACAGGGCCATTATTGTCTCCAGCTCACAGATCTATACTAACTGTCTTCCACAGCTGACGCGTAACGGCACGGTGGAGTGTGCCCAGGCGGACCTACTTACCCTGGATGACGTGTCTGACGAGGACCTGGACGTGGATGGAGTGGAGGTGGATGACTGTTTCTTCCTCCAGCCGCTGCCCACCAAGAGGCGCCGGGCCCTGCTGCGAGCCTCAGGCATCGCACGCATAGACGCACGTGAGAAAACAGAGCTCAGATCCATACGCCTCTCCAGGGAGGAATGTGGCTGTGACTGCCGCCTGTACTGCGACCCACGCCACTGTGGCTGCAGCCAGGCCGGCATCAAGTGCCAGGTAAAGGGTCAATGGCTTGTTTGTGTGTGTGTGTGTCCTATGTTCAATTCAATTTAAAGGTATTAAAATCAAAAGTACTAAATCATTTGTTTTTTTGGGCTACATTTAGACCTGTACATCTCTAGCATGAATTATTACTCAGTGATCAGAATTCTCCTGTTGCCCAAAGTTTTTTCCTGACCAAGGAATTTACTGTCTCGTCTCGCTTTGTCCTTTTCACAAAAGTAAACTTTTATATAGTATTTATAACACCTTTATAAGTCTTTCAGAATATTCTGAGTATTTAACCCTACGCTGTTGGAACCAAAAAAACCATTGAAACCTAAACCGCCTCTTGCTCTCCCCCTCAGGTGGACCGAATGTCTTTCCCGTGCGGCTGCTCCAGGGACGGCTGTGGTAACGGGGCGGGCCGCATCGAGTTCAACCCTCTGCGCGTCAGGACCCACTACCTGCACACCATCATGAAGCTGGACCTGGAGAAGAGGAGGGTGCTCATACAAGGAGTGGATCAGTACGCCGAATCAGACCCACTATCCTCCCCTTCCTCCACCTGCCCCACTTCCCCTGCCCTCTCCTGCCTGGACTCTGAGCTTGAAGAAAGCGAATCGCATGTTGAGACAAAGATGGCGATGGAGGTTCAGGATCTCATGGCAGAGCAAGACATTCTGGAGAGGGAGAACGAGACGGCCGTGCTGCACCTTCAAAGCGCCGAGGAACAGGAGAGGAGAGAGAGGGAGGAGTTAGGGTCTGGAGGGCTCACAGAGCAGCCTCTCTGCCTCCTGAACGGGACTGAGCAAACAGAGGAGGAGGAGGTGCCAGGTGGTGTGGAGCAGGTCCTTCTACAAGGGCCCTTCCCTACAGGGGCCACGGTCCTGTGCATCACTGACAACCAAGAAGAAAGCCCCTCCGAGCTCCTCAAAGACTCCGCTTCCCTGCTCTACTATCAGCTCAGTCCCATAGAATCCGAGGACTTTGAGAGCCAGGAGGAGCGCTTGGTGGTGAGAGAACCAGGCGACTGTGTGGAGAGGAAACAAAATGGAGGACAGGAGTCGAAGGATGACAAGCCCGAAGAGATCATTCGTAGGCAGAGCTGGGGCAAGTCTATGACCAATGGGATCCTTCGCTCAGAGGAAAGAGTGGAAGTCAATGGGGAGAGGGCCATGAGTCCCCCGCTCAGCCTCCCAGATGACCAATGCCAGCGGGGGTCCTGCATGGACGGAGAAGTAGTAGATCCTCTGCCTCCTGAAGTTTAGTTCTAGCGTCTCTGCAGATGTTTTGCACAATAGCTTCATCTAAGATGAAAAAATATAAACAAAACACATTTCACATTTATTACTATCATGGAGAATGATTACAAAGTTGCAATCTCTTGTAGTGACTGTCGTTGAATCATGTTGAGTATAACAATAAGTAGTATGGAAGGGAAGGGAAGGGGAGGGGAGGTGGTGAAAGCACATTACGATCACTCCCAGGAAGTTACATGGATTCAGTTACAAAGCAACATTGTAGGTAAATCTGTTAGGGGTGATAAATGCGGCCTTTATGGGAAAAACAAACATTAAACACTTAAAACTAGGAGTCATTTGTCGATGAGAAAAGTAGGCTACAGCAACTTGTGATTATGTTCATTTCCAAGACACAGCAAACAGAAAAACACAATGTGTGAATGCTGACATAAGCCTTTTGGCCGGAGATGCGTTAAGCTATCGACACTAAACACAATTTGCTTAGATACTCACCGGCTCCCTTTCCAACACAGCCAAAACCTGTGCTGATAGTCTGAAAAAGTAGACCTAATAATCCTGGAAATACTTGTTTTCATGTGTACTGTAAATGCATTTGCAAAGTGCAAGAACAGAGCTGAGGTCGCTGTGCGCACATTGTGAACTGAGGGCGGCGATCGCAGCTGCTCTGCTGTTATGAAGGTAAACCCAACACTGAACAGCAGACTGGCGGTGGCCTTTAGTTGTTGCTCGTACAAATGCGAATTGGTTGATTCTTCAACAATAATAAAAAAAAAACTAGTTTACCTGTAGTCACGATGCCTATGATATTACTTATTATTCCTTTGTGTCCTTTGTGGTTTAGATGCTGTTGGTTTGAAGTCATGCAGTCTGTTCTTTTTTTTTTTGCGACAAAATATGTTATTTCTTCTGTACTGCTACTATACTGTAACTCCATCGTGTCAGTTCGTCAGTCATGTAATGTTACGCTGAAATGCCAGAGCATCTCTTCTCCTCTTCATATGAGTTATACTGTAAGAAAGAAATGGTTCTGAATCAAATTAGACTTATAGCATTTAAAGAGTCCCAGAAAATGAAAGGAAAGTAGTTATTCAAAATGATGTGATGTTACTAATTTATAAAACAGATTGACAACAGGAATTTGTATACTTTATGTTCAATCTGTGTGTGTATGCTTGTGTGTGTGTGTATGAGGGTGTGTGTCTATTTGAGAGAGTAAGTTGTGTGTGCGTGTGCATGCACATGTATATGTACTGTATTATGAAAAGGCTGGACGGGGTGGGGAGGGGGCGTATATTAGTGAGGACACAAATATATTATTCCTGAAAGGTGCTGATGTTACAGATTTACAATTCACTGATTTGTTTTTCCCCTTCTACCATCATGAGAAAATATGATTTTCAGGGAGATGTTTCTCCCTGGCTGACGTATGAAGTAAGAAAAAGCCTCTTGTGGGAACGCAATAGCTACTGCACTGCAAATCATTGATATGGCGAGTCTGGGATGTGTGTATGTATGTAAACGCAATTGTGTAACATTTTTTGTTCTTTTTTTTAAGCTATGTCGATTATTTCTTACCATCTGCATAAGTGTGCCGATGACTCTTACACAAAATCAGTCCTTTGTTGTTTTGCCTGACACAGGAAGTGCTGCTGTGTAAGAGATGTCTGATGTATTTCTTTGCCTTTTTTTTTAATCGTCTTAATATAAATCTGTTTAAGAGTTGCACCAAGGCAGTGGTTTCAAACCTAATTAAATTATGCTTTCATCCATCCCATTTGAACAAAGCGGTCTCCTGTAGTTATTGTGAGGCGGTAGAGTTATTGTGGCTATTGTTGTGTTTGCCTTGACATAGCACCATCTTTGAAGTGATGAAGATAACAGGCCACCTATTGTTATGCTTTTGTTCTTGGGCTTTCTACTAATAGACTTAAGGTTTGGGACCACTGCATCAAATCAACTCCCTTAACACTCTGTTACTCTGTATGAAAGGGAGTGTGTGATTGTTGAAAAGACTGATAAGTTTAGACTCCATCTCAAAGCTGTGAGAACTAAGCTCATGCTAACTGTTGCCTAAAGTGGACAAAAGCAAGTTTTTTATACAAAAATAAAAACAATAAAACACTCATTTTAAAAAGGATAGAGTTGTATGTGTGTTGTGTTTATGTGTCCTTCCTATGCTGACCTTTTGCCATGACCTTGGTTTGACAATAGTGGATGTATCCATATGATGATGAGGATCCTTTTTTGTGATTTTACTGAAAAAATTTAACTTTGAGTCAATTAAAAAAAATTTACCTAGTCAAACTGTCACTGCAATCATTGACTGCAAACATGTATGTGATTGACCTTAGAATATTTGATATGTGTATATTATGTTTTTTCAAAAAAAAGGGGGAAAAGCATTGGAGGTCATGATGACCCAGACTGTCCGCTGGTTACAGTACAATGTTTGACCACTAGATGACAGCACAATCTCAGTGCATTTCCCCATACATATAGGCTTTACATGCAGATATAAGTGTCTCCTATAGGGGGTTCCTTCACTGCAATGTTCCCTCTGAAAGCTAAGGGAGCTACACCTCATCCACACCACATAATCATAATGACAGTTGCTAGCAAAGTTAGTTTTGGGTCATCTTTAGAGTTGTTTCTTTTCACTTTGTGATGCAAACTTTAAAATTACGACATCTTCTTTTCCACTCTCGCCTGGTTTTGATTTGATTTTAACAATGGCAGCAAGTTACTTTTCTGAATTTTATCTTATTTCTTTGTTTTTAATCTTACAGCTCATAGTGTGAGTGTGTGTGTGTGTGTGTGTGTGTGTGTGTGTGTGTGTGTGTGTGTGTGTGTGTGTTGGTGTATGGGGAGTATCTTCACTGGGAACAACAACTGATAGTGGAAGCCAAACATATTTGCTCCCTCTTCTCTTCTATTGCAGGAAGTTGCTTGCTGTATATCAAGTGACACAATGTCTCCCCTTTATTCCCCAAAGGCCTGGGCCAAAAGTGGCTTCTTATATGAGCAAACTTATCCCAGTGTGTTACCCACACAGCTCAGAGGTCTGTGCTCTGGGATGCAGGATACTGGTTGGCTGCTCTGACACACACTTCCCTTCAACTTGCTTTCCAAACCAAATAATGATAACCCATGGTACAAATAACAGCCCCTACAGTGATGGTGACACTTCCTTTAAGATTGATACCGTCATATTGTTTTTATTAAAGCGCACTGCAAGAATTTTCCACATTAAGTTTAGTTGATTTGCTCTGAGTACTACATATCTCAGAAAGTTGTGGGCTGGTAGGGGATAATCAAAGATGTTATTAAAGGTACAGTGTGTAGAATTTATAGGCATTTTTCAGAACAGACTTGTTAGAAATGGAATATAATATTCACAAGCATGTTTTAATCAGTGTAAAAGCTTTTTTTTATTACATTAGTATACACTTTTATATCTAAAAAGGAGCAGTGCAATATGCACAACCCGCTACAGTAGCACAGAAATTACAAACTTAACAGCTTTACATGTTTTTGTATATAGTGGTTGTCCACATGAAATGCACCTGTTGGAAGATGAAGAATAGAAGTAGAGAACACTAACTAAATACATCTTCACTTGATATTGTGGAAAGACTTGAGGCAGTGGGTGGTGGGTGATGCCATAATAACTACCCAACAGTTGTCCTTGAAGGCCACCATAGCTTCTGTCAATTCTTTGAACGGGATTGATAAGCAGAAGAGTATTGCAATCTAGAATCGCTAAATACTCCGATATTACACACTGTACTTAAAGTTGCATCATGGGAAGTGTAGGACCCCATGTTTTTGGAGCCCGACTCGTAATAAATTCAGTGTATCTTCGCCTCTGCTGCTTTAACATTCGCTATTCTGTATTTAATGTGTCTCTTGCTCGTTTTAATACTATATCACAGGTGTGGCCCTTTAAGCATTTTTTTTTCACTTGGAGTTACCTGATTAAAATTCCCCTACCTTTCTGTGCCAGCCAGTGTTTTTGTCTTTGTATCTGTGCCTTTCCTTAGTTAGCCAACCGTCTGAGAGTGAAGGCCCACACACAAACAACAACCACAAACAAGCAGAAACAGATTACCTCTAGAACAATTGTTGCAGCCGTCCACAGCTCTGAGAACTATGCATCGTCTGTTTAACCTTTCCGGCCTTTGCCTTTCTATTGTTTCAGCTCTGCAATGGCCGGAAGAGCTGATAGTTACAGGGCCGATGATGGAGTCCATCGTGAGCCTGTTGAAATATTTTGAGAACACATTAAAAAAACAGCATAATTAGAGGAGAGAATAGCTCACATAATCATCAAGAGTGTGTTGAAGGACGTAAAAATCCAGCTGTTTTATCTGCACTTTAGCTAAGCTCTGTTCTGCTTGTGTTGTTTTTCTTTGTCCTTTCTCTCCTTGCTTTTTTGTGTTTTAAAAAGCCTTTTTAACATCAATGCCATGGGACTACAGATCACAAGTAGCCTTTTGGATAATTATGGCATTTTTAACCCATGTATAATCATGTGTTTTATTAATTTGCACTGTCCCCTGTTTCGAATAAACGGAATTGAATTGTGACCGGACAGAGAGCGGTGGAGAGCAACTGGGCATTAGGGGGTGACGTATGTGAAATGGAAAGTTGCCACACCACCTCACTCACTCCAGTCTACCAGTCTGAAAGCAGTGCTCCAGCGCCTGGAAAGAATGCGTCTTCTCTGCCTCTCTCTCTGTCTTTGTGATGCCAGGCCTATGGCATCATTAGGCCTTCACCGAAACCAATCCCTTTTTAAATAGCACTATTCATAAAAGTGGCTCACAGTATTTTTTTTTTCATCACTAGTCTGCCCTGCTCTTCAGCGCTGGCTGAACTGAAGAGGGAAACACAGACCCTCGGACACACAGTTCATTCTGTGGCTCAGGAGAAAGGGTCCGTATATCCCATGGTATATCCCTCTGAAAGCAGGAAGGAGGAAACAATGAGGGCAGTAAAGGTCAACACCAAAGTAAAGCTGCTCAAACTTTTTCTTTGGGCCTATCAGCGATATGGCAAAATATCTGCTTTAGTTTGTCCACATAGTTGGTGCTTAAATGGAAAAAAAAACTAATACAAATCTTTGTTCTATTTCTTTTTGTTCAATCCTCTTGATCACTGTTACAGTATTACTCAGATGTTGCCTTGTGACCCCTAATGACCCCAGCGGGAACCATTGCCTTATAGGGTTGGTTACTTATGTTAAATGTCTAAATCCTTAATCAACTGTATATGCTCATGTTGGAGACTGCAGTTTGTGGGGATTTTGAAATGTTTCTATGATTTACTCTACCTTCATTTACTGTACATAAATGGCTTGGACATAGGGTTGCAAAATTCCGGGAATTTTCAAAGTTGGAAACTTTCCATGGGAATTAACGGGAATTTATGGGAATTAACGGGAATTTTGGGAATTAACGGGAATAAACAGGAATTTACTCAATTTAAAGCAGCCCAAATGCACTAAATTCTCCTAACTATGTTATTTCAGTCCAGGCAAACGTTCTAGACTGTAAAAAACAGTTTTTTCAACTAAGTTTTAATATATTTATGAACATTTAATTTCAAATCAGATTTTTTTTTTTAAAGTTTATTGAGATACCCAACTTGATATCATAAATTGATTTTTACTAGACCAGGTTTACAGAGGCTTAAGCTTTGATTTTAAATATAGTTGGGGACAATATATTTTAGCATAATCTTGACTAAAACAACCAGATTTTATGCAAGTACACTTGGCAAATTGCACATAGCACACATCCTACTGCAGGGGTACTGAGGCCACGTCCCCTACATTCTCTGTGCATTCCTCCATCACATGGTGGAGGGGGGGGGGGGGGGGGGGCATTTGACTTTATTTATTGAATGGGTGGGGTCAGACAGATGAGTAATAATTTACTCAACATTCATCTTTTTGTTGTTCAGTGAAATTATTGATTGTTCATAAAATAATCAACTTGATAAAGTTCTTCTTACAAATAAATCTGTTCAAATGTAATGTTTTTTGATTGTATTATTTTGCATGGATATCTGCCTATGACCAAACATAGTGTTTAAAAGTTTAGATTTATGGTTGGTTATGAAAAAAAATCATTTAAATTACCGCCATTTTGTTAATTCCTATAATTTCCAATTTTGAATATTCCCAAAATTCCCGAGCGAAAGTTCCCGTGGAAAGTTTCTGGAAACTTTCCGGTAATTTACCGGAAACTTTCCACCCCTTTGCAACCCTACTTGGACATAATAAAATTTGCAATAACTGAAATCTTATGCAACATAACTTAACAGCACCACAACCTACCGCCTCCATAATAACCATAAAGTTGACTAAACATCTCCCTTAATTGGCAGCACAGAACATTTGAATTGTATAAAGTTAGGATTTATTGCAGAGCTGTTTATTGTATCAGGCTGTGTTAGTCTTAGCTAAGTCTACCCAATAAACTGCCCACTGAGTGTATATAAACTATTGTTTTTACAATGCAAATGTTGAACCCTTTAATGAATGTGAGAATACTCTGAAAAAAACCTCTTATTGGATGGAAAGCTTATGAATGAAACGCGAGAAAATATTGAAAATCCATGTGAAAGGCATATTTGCAAATACAGCACCTTTAATTATCCCATTGCATTGAAGAGTGATAATGCTGATGCCATCCATGTGGATTACAGTACATGGTTTATTCTGCAAAACATTTTATGAAATCCTGTTCTATTGTCTAATTAGATATCATTTAAAAGATGCTTTAAGACAATATGATTGACACATTTGGTCCTCCATATTCCAGACAGTCTTTCCTCAGTGGAAAAGGTGTTTCATGGAAAACTGATCAGACCATTGTATTACTGGAAGATAGGAATGATAAATTATTAGCATCACTCAAATCTTGTTTTGTCTATGTATAAAAAACATTGCATATCATTCATTTGTGAAACTGAATGTAGCTCAGGTTTGAAATTGGTTTGAATCACAAGAAAACACTGAAGACCAGCGCGTCCAAACCACAACCAAAACCAGAAGATTTTCTATTAAGTCATGGAGCTGTGTGGGTGTGAGATGGCACTGCCAGAACAAGCAGATGAGGAAACCAAACGTAAGCAAAGCGGGGCAGCACTGGAGAGTGACTCCTAGCAGAACCAGAAAAACAGCTGTGGACACACAGCTGTGTGAAATATGGTGTGTCCTGCCCTGTGTGCTCGTCCCCAAGGACTTGTTCGTCATGGCTACATCCAAGTTCCCTAACAACAAACCTTAAGAAAACAATACACTCTGGAAGTTACTGGACAAAAATCTACATTCACTTTCTGTTACTTGGTGTTTCTTTGTGGCTATATTTTATACTGCATTTTACTGTACATTGTTTGCTGTCAGTCCTGTAATAAAAACCATCCCATTAGCTAAGCATCTGGCAGCGTGCCCAGCTTTCCTGGAGGTGGAAGTTTAAATATCTATATGCTTACATAGCCACTCAACAACAACCAGCGGGTAACCTCATGTGAATGTTTTCTAGGTCGCCCATGGAGAGAAAAAGAGGTGACTTCACATCCAAAGTATCTGAGGGGAAATGAGGAATCTGTAGCTCGTGCCTTGAAGCTTTGAGGATATTTTCCATTTAGGTTAACACAAAGACACACTTTACTATCAAGCTTGTAATGCTAATTTGGTGAAAGCGGTAGGTCCTTCTGCTTTGTGATTGCCTTTACTTTGATTGAGGTTTTCCTCTTTATTTAAAGTTTTAAAGGCAACAGAATAGTTACATTGGATGACGTGAACGGAAAAAGGATGGCAAGGGTCACGGACCGATGATGGATGAATGACAACATCCCTTTTGGTCTGTTAATATTAAGTCATTAAAATAATATTGTTGCAATATTACGTGACATAGCGGTTCGTGCTCTCACTCCCCAAACCACATTTTAGCAACGAGGCCCTTGGGTTGGCAATGTCGGTCCATTGTTTTGGTCCGAAACTGAAATGTCTTAATAGATTTTTGTTGGATTGACATTTGGAACGGGTCAAAGTTTTCTCTTTTCATGAAAAATATCACCTCATCATCATCATTTACTGTATGGAAAAAAGGCAAAGAGAATGTGCCTGAAAAAGTGTAGCAAACATTCATAATTCCAACAAAATGTATCACAATAACGTCAGTGATTCCTCTAGCTAGACGTCTGGGGGTTTTAACAGAAGACACTCGACAACTACTGGAGGGATTGGCATCAAATTTAGTACAGACATTTCTGTTTCCCTCCGGATGAATTGTAATAACCACAACGCCTGCCTCAGTTGTTTTTATTTTACTCGATGTGCCCATCTGTCCCTGTTCTTGAGCTGCATACCCACTTGCTTAGAGCTCTTCAGTGCCATCTCAATTCTCTGTCTGTCCACCAGATGAATCTCAAAGACTTCTGGTTGCTAGTCAGCTGACAAGTGGCGTTGTTGGCAGGATGCACACCAGCAAAGTAACCTGACTTTTCATTTATTTAGGAATTTGTGCAAAATACACATTCATATACATAAATGTACAGGTGGTTCAAAATAAACCCCTTAGAGCTGGTAAGAGTTGCCAACAGAAAGTCTAAAAGAAGGAAAAAGAAAATAATTTACAAAGAGTCAATATGTTTACACACTATCATATGCTTTTGAGAGTATATACAGGCACTGTCACACCTGTTCCTCATTCCCACAATTATCTGTCAGTATTTAATGGCCTCCTTTTGTGGCCAGGTCTTAAATGTTGCTGCTGCTTATAGCCTTTGTGGGCAACCACTTTGACCTCTTCCTCTACCTTTCCACCTGTTGCCAGCTCTTGAGGTGTTCCAGTCACGCCCTTGTGGATTTATTTGACTGCCATCCTGGTACCATCTTGGGAGCTTGTTCCTGACCATTAACTCTGGTAAATTTTTCCTTCATCCTTCCGGCTTTCCTTGTGTATTTGCTCTGTCATGATTTCTCCTCCCTCTGTTGCCTGAAATTCCCCATTCGTGACAGTGAGGACTTTGGTGATCCCTTGACGTCTCATTGTCCAATTTTTTGGTTCATGTCCATGTCCCCTTTTTAAAATATGGTAACAGCTGTACTTTGTATTAAACCTGCAATAGCAGATTTTTGTATGGCCATTTGGGGTCAGCGGAAACAAGTGTACAATTCCATTTATAATAGTAATAACGTTGATGTATTTTATTTGTTTAAATAAACTTGAATTCACTCTACATAAGCAGCACATAAAAGCACATAACACAACATTAACCACATGTTAAGCAGATCTTTTTTATCACACCTTAAAAGAGGATCTAAAAATGCTTTTGAGAAGTGACTTGTAATTTGGGAAGTCTTGCAGTCTCAAATGTGTTAGGGGTGATAGTTCCAGAGGAACGGGGCATATACATTATCTCACAAAAGTGAGTACA
This sequence comes from Hyperoplus immaculatus, assembly GCA_949357725.1. Lineage (NCBI taxonomy): Eukaryota > Metazoa > Chordata > Actinopteri > Uranoscopiformes > Ammodytidae > Hyperoplus > Hyperoplus immaculatus. The sequence continues at coordinate 27,790,886 of OX442360.1, forward strand.
CCCCTAACATTTCTTCAAATATTTCATTATATCTTTCCATGCGACAACACTGAATAAATGACACTTTGATACAATGTCAAGTAGTCAGTGTACAGCTTGTATAACAGTGTAAATTTACTGTCCCCTCAAAATAACTCGACACACAGCCATTAATGTCTAAACTGCTGGCAACAAAAGTGAGTACACCCCTAAGAAAAAATGTCCAAATTGGGCCCAAAGTGTCAATATTTTGTTTTGCCATCATTATTTTCTAGCACTGCCTTAACCCTCTTGGGCATGTAGTTCACTAGAGCTTCACAGGTTGCAACTGGAACCCTCTTCTACCCATTCATGACGACATCAAGGAGCTGGTGGATATTAGAGTCCTTGCGCTCCTCCATCTCCCGTTTTAGGATGCCCCAAAGATGCTCAATAGGGTTTAAGACTGGAGACATGCTTGGCCAGTCCATAACCTTTACCCTCAGCTTCTTTAACAAGCCAGTGGTCGTTCGGAGGGGTGTTTGGGGTCGTTATCATGTTGCAGTACTGCCCTGCGGCCCAGTTTATGAAGGGAGGGGATCATGCTCTGCTTCAGTATGTCACAGTACATGTTAGAATTCAATGAACTGTAGATCCCCAGTGCTGGCAGCACTCATGCAGCCCCAGACCATGACACTCCAACCACCATGCTTGACTCTAGGCAAGACACACTTGTCTTTGTACTCCTCACCTGGTTGCCGCTCCACACTCTTAACACCATCTGAACCAAATAAATGTATTTTGGTCTCATCAGACCACAGGACATGGTTGCAGTAATCCATGTCCGTAGTCTGTTTGTCTTCAGCAAACTTTTTGTGGGGTTTCTTGTGCATCATCTTTAGAATAGGCTTCCTTCTGGGATGACAACCATGCAGACCAGTATGATGCAGAGTGCGGCGTATGGTCTGAGCACTGACAGGTTGACCCCCCACCCCTTCAAGCCCTTCAGCAATGCTGGCAGCACTCATACGTCTATTTTCCAAAGCCAACCTCTGTGTACGACGCTGACCATGTGCACTCAACCTTCGTAAACTGGGCCGCAGGGTGGTATTACAACATGATAACGACCCCAAACACACCTCCAAGACGACCAGTGGCTTGCTAAAAAAGCTGAGGGTAAAGGTTATGGCCTGGCCAAGCATGTCTCCAGACCTAAACCCTATTGAGCATCTTTGGGGCATCCTCAAATGGAAGGTGGAGGAACGCAAGGTCTTTAATATCCACCAGCTCTGTGATGCTGTCATAAATGGGTGGAAGAGGGTTCCAGTTGCAACCTGTGAAGCTCTAGTGAACTACATGCCCAAGAAGGTTAAGGCAGTGCTGGAAAATAATGGTGGCCACACAAAATATTTACACTTTGGGCCCAATTTGTAAATTTTTTCTAAGGGGTGTACTCACTTTTGTTGCCAGCAGTTTAGACATTAATGGTTGTGTGTCGAGTTATTTTGAGGGGACAGTAAATTTTCACTGTTATACAAGCTGTACACTGACTACTTTACATTGTATTAAAGTGTCATTTATTCAGTGTTGTCCCATGGAAAGATATAAAGAAAAATGTGAAGAAATGTGAGGGGTGTACTCACTTTTGTGAGATACTGTATGTTTACACAAATAAAAGTACTTTATTTTTATTAATTAGTCATAAAAACATCAATAATAGCTGTCTAAAGTTCTGATTAGCAATTGCTAGGACGTTGAACACAGCAAATGTAACCTCCTTAACATCAGGATGACGCTATTTTCTCTGTGTTCTCGTGAGCATGCTGGCATCTTTCCTAACAGTGTGAAACTCTGAGAATCAAAGGAAAGAAGTAAATCAAAGTGTTTAAATTGTGTTGTGTCTTTGTGTCTGAAGATGCTCTTTCAACTTGTTCCTTCTCTTGATCCTGAAGCTGCCGTGGCCTCGGGCTCACATGATCAATAGCATGTTTGTGGGAGGTCGGACCTTGTGTTGTACAAAGTGGTGGGAATCAGAGTGGTAGTGTGTTTTAGGAAATCTTGGGAAAGGATGTAAAATCGCTTCCTGTCCGTTTGCCCTATTCCCTGTTGGACAATTAAGTGAATCATGTGAAAGTTCCCTCCTTGTGGCACATGTCTAACCCCCATCATGGCAGGCAATTCGCTCCTCAACTCCCTAATTAATACCATATTCCTACAGAACTGTTTGTGCTTCTCTCTCTTGCCTGCACAAAAACTGGCAGTGATTTTCATACCCAGCAGGGGCCAGGCTGTGCTGACATTTATAGGAGGCCAGTTTTTCAGTAGCCCAGTCTTGTATTTTGATTGTTTTATCGGAATGACCTCATTTCCTGTAACAAAAGGGGTTTCACTGCTCTACCTGTGAAAACAATGCTCAGCCCTGTCGTCTCTGTGGGCAGAAGTTTCCATTCTGTGTTCGCTGGGCTGCTACTTTCTCCCACTCTCAACGCCCCTTGTGTGTGTGTGTGTGTGTGTGTGTGTGTGTGTGTGTGTGTGTGTGTGTGTGTGGTTTAGGGCAGGGAATTAAGGAGGTTGGTGGGCGCTTTCCATTTGTGGAATAATCTGAAAAGGGTGGAGTGCAGTCAGGAAACAGGCCCCTAAAGGTTACAGGTGCAGTTAAGTCTGATGCCGATAAGAAATCTTGTACTTTGGTGAATTGCTTCTTGATTGCAGTGATTAAATTGCAGAGATTAAAACAAATCTTTTATTCCAGATTCTTTTTTTACCCTTTTCACATAGGTTCAATTTGAGGACAATATGACTTTTATAGCTTGTTGCCATACAGCTCTGACTTTCGAACAAACAGGTTTATGTGGAGAAAGTCCCATCGGTGTTTAAAGGAGTGTGTAATATTGGAGTGTGTAGAGGCATCTAGTGGTGAAAGTTCTAGATTGCAACGCTCCCTTGGTACGGTGGCCTTCAGGGACAAGAAGCTAGTTACGAAAGATGGCATCATCCATTAGTGCCTCAAGTCTTTCCACAATATCAAGGGACTGAGGGAAGATTCATTTAGTTATTCATTCTATAGTACTTCTTCTTCGTCTTCCAAGTCTACCAGGTGCATTTCCCCAGGACACCCACTATACAAAAACAAGTACGGTCATTAAGTTTGTCTGTTCTGTGTGCAGTTAAAATATTTTTCCTCTCCTAAATGTTAGGGATGTTTTCTGTTTATAAACAAACTATTTATTACTTGATGTCTCATTGGTGCCAGTGTGTCGGGTTACAGGCGTAGCGTGAGTCCAACAGGTGACGGTCGTGATGGAGGGGCTTGTCATAACACTGGAGCTCGGCACCACCAGGGAACTACTGCTGAAAAATTAATTACGCACCAGGGAAGAGTCCAGGAGATTATTTATAGCCCTCTCTCCGGGGTTTTAGTGGAAGGGGGATCCCCCTTGGAGAGAGTGGAGGTATCAGCGGCCTTTCTCTGAGAATAACCCACTCGTCTGGACGCTAAGCTACATATCCTTCTGTCTTCTGGTTTAAACAAAGTAACGTGAGGTCATTTAAAGTCTGTTTTTTTAAAATATCTGCTATGTATCTCATCTCTGATGTCAAATATAAGTGTTTGTGATCAGTAACAGATCCAGACCAGTTCAAACAAATGGACATGAGGTTCAGGGGAGACACCGCAGGCAAAAACATTGTTTTGTCAAGTTCTGGTCAATTTCGAGATTTTTTTCTATTTTGCTTCCATAACATGTCTTCTTTCATAGGCGTCTGTACTCCTATACAACCGTCTTCATCAGCCATTATCTCAACATTATTTTTTTTCAATACTCAAACCTCAACTTCTAAAGCACTATTCTTTTCATCATCATTCTTAGTACTGTTTTGATGTTTTATTACAGAAGGATTTGTTCATTCTTTACGGTTATGTCTCAGGTAAATCCCTAAAAAAGGGATCGGATCAGACGGAACAGAAGGAAATGTATTTCTCTTTTATGCGTAGTGATTAGTTTAAAATAAACTCTGGGGGATGTTGCTGTCCATTGTGTCTGCAGAAGTCAGTAGATATATGACATATCAGTACTAGCACGCAGAGTCACCTGAGCTTTGTAAAATGCTAAAGTGAAGAGATTATGCAGCAGAGTTCGAAGGCCACGACGGGGCTCAATGTCAATTTGATCCCCGTCTTCCTCCTTTTAATGACCAGACACTCCCGGTTGCTCCCAGACAAAATGTTACGGTTCTGCACCTCAGTGATATTTGATGGCTCCCCCACCCCCATTCAGAAAAGATATCTGGTCTGCGGAAATCTTCAATTGTCTGGGTTTGAGATGGGTTATCTGAGACAGATGAGGAGTTCCTGAAAAACATCAGAGGGCTTTCGCTGTGATCTTGACTCATTTTACTCCCCATGTCAGATAGCATCCGGGGAGCCGATAAAATATTTTAATAGAAACCCAAAACGCCCTCCCGGAGAGATTAAGCTCCAGGAGAGAGAGAGACCGAGAGAGAGAGAGAGAAAGAGAAAGAGAGAGAGGAGATGAGGAATTCAAGCTGCCATAAATTATTGGCGAAGTAGAGTGAATTGGAGAGCAGCTTTAGATGGTTAATGATTAGAATATGTCCCGATCCGCCTCATTTCACCCCTCTAGTGCTGGTTCCCACGGGCCACCAATTCGTTTTTCCCTCCAGGGTGGTGTAGCTCTGTTAAAGTCATTGTTTGGCTTAAAGCAGATGCTCTTCCATGCCTAATGAAACCTTTAAATTAGATCTTCTGCCTGTATATATTTGGTGTTGGAAGACTTGAGTGTTTAGGAGATGGGTAGAGACTTTTTAGGGATGTTTTGTATGTGCGAGAGTGGATACACTTACTTCAAGCCAACTCTTTTCTGAGCGGAGGCCGTGGCTAGCATCCCAGTGACTGATGGGTAATCCCCATATTTCATACCCTTGGCCGAAAGAGGTTTTTCCTTTTGCTGTTCCACTAATAAAATGCTTTTCCTTTTTACAGGGCTGGTTGGACTTCTGTTTAAGCCAAAGTGCTATTTAAAAAAGGTCGGGCTGCTAAAACCGGCATATTGACTGAGCACACTCCATTTTGACTATATTAAAAACGTCATGGAAGAAAAAAATCGAAAACAAAATTCCTCTCCCTAAACAGTAGCTGGGTCAGCAGCATCACTTTGCTTTTATGCACATTTTGAAGTATTGCATTAGAAAAGGGTGAATGAAACGCCCAAACTTGACTGAAAGGACATTAACAACTTGCCCAATGTAAACCATTTTCCACAGACATCTCTCCAAGTTTGTTTTGTTTCCGCTTTGTTATATCTAGGCCTACTTATTCTCATTTCTATTATTGCTGCCATATTACGGTACATTGCCATCTTCTGACAACTTATTTTTTGCTAACTTCCAAAAGATTCGCTTTACAATTAGAAGGACACCTGGGGACTAGTGTACTCTCATGTGCTTTAGCTTAATAAAACACACACACACACACACACACACACACACACACACACACACACACACACACACACACACACACACACACACACACACACACACACAGTATACGGTTCTCTGTGCCCTTGTGTTGGGTGTCAGTAGATTAGAGGGTTCTGCGGTTTCTCACTGCCTTCAGCCACTGACCCTGTGCGCCTTGCTTTGCGTTCAGGCCCCTTCATTAGGCTCCTGCAGAGTGTGGCCACTCACCCACGGAGGCGAGGTCATCTCCAAACCTTCTATAATCACAGCCTTCCCTTTACAGAGCAGCCCAGTCCCCCGTCACTAGCAGCTGGCAGGTGAATCAACGCACCCTTTGTCAGATCACCTGAAGGTCTGTTTTACTCCCCCTGAGTTTTTTTTGTTGATGTTGCTGATTACGGGGTAAAACGCCAGTGAGTCACAGACGTACCTTTGCTGGGTTTGAATGTACAGCTGCTCCTCGTTCATTACTTCCTGTATTTGTCATCATGGCGGACTCTTGTGAGGCACAGTCTTGTATTGATGTGGTGGTGTTCATGTTCAGAACCAGAACAAGCAATCCTGCAGTTTTTCCAACTACTACCATCAAGGAGAAAAACTTCTTCATTTCCACTGACATAAACATCTTAGCCAAAAGGTAATGATACACATAATCACATAAACACTATGCCACTTTGCACATATAGGCTATATTGTAATTTTATTTAGTTTAAATTATTTTTATTTGGTATTCTATTTTGTTTTTAAGAACACATGCAGTATGTTTATTGTCCGAGTTTGTTTTGCACTGTTTGTTGTTTGTTGAGCCAGATTTTAAGAAGATTTTCTGTCATAAAGACAATTCAGTTTTCAGAAATTGAATCTGAATCCTCTCTGTTGGTGCAATCCAGAGGTTATGCCTTGCAAATTGTTTATAGTTTATTGAGCAATAGCTGTCAAAATACTGAATCAAATCGCATTTACCATAAGAGAGACGGATAACGAGAGGAGGAATGCAGAGGGAGGAAGGAAAAGGATGAGTTTAGGAATGTTCCAGGTGACATATGAATGTGGGAGTTTCAGAAGCCCTCACTGTTTACGCTAGGCATTAAATCACAGTGTGTGTCCCTATTAGAGAATAGGGGAAGGTAAAGCCCCATGCTGTGCTAAGGCACCGGGAGCGCCCTCGTTAGCACAGCATGGGTGCTCCTGCATGGACAGAAGGTTGCGAGAAAACTGAGCTGCAGACGGGAGGTCCACAGGACATGATTATCAATTATTTTATTTTATTTAAATTTTCTCACCAGAAGCGCTGAGAATTTTTTTTAAAAAAGTTAGCTGAAAGTGAAACCTTGGGTTGGATTCCAGGGAAGTCCTGACATTGAATCTAGGCGGCTGAGTCATCAAACTGTGTGTATGTGCATTATATACTTGATTATTTATGCTTATTTGGTTACTGTGTAGTCCGGAAGCTATATGAAGCTACCAGCAGCCAGAAAGCTTTTGCTATGACACAGACTGGAAATGTCAGGGAAAAGTTATTGTGGCTCCAAAAGTCCAAATGGTACCATTAGCACCTCTAAAGAATAGATAACATTTTTTGGAACAGCTGTAGAAAACTGGCATCATATATTAGTCTTTGTTTCTGAAATAGTTCTCAAGTAGATTTATTGCGTTTTTCATTAAAATGTATTATTTTAAATTGTGTCTCAATAGAAAGTGGGTCTTGCATGTTATGGATAGGGTGTGGTTGCAGTTACCAGAGAAATGACAGCAAAAGGCTCCTGTATTAACCCCGACATTAGTCACCGGGCAAAACTACATGTGAAGAAGATGTGACCTCAAAGTGACTTCCTCTCACAGAAGTGTTAATGAAACACAGGAAGAAACACACCCTGATCTTTAGCTTGGCTGTGCTCTTACTTCAAACCACAGTCACAGAGTTTCAACACATTGCTCTTTAGCTTTTAGTCCAGTACTTTTATCAAGTGGGCGTTTGAGGCCTGAAAGCAGTTATTGTGTGCTTATTTTGGACAATAGCAAATTAATGAATTGAGAACAAATACTTTTGTTTGCCTCGAACAATAGTGACACTACAAATAAATGTGCTGGCAAAATGAATCTTCTTTTTTTGGTGCTCAAATTTTCCAATGTGATGTACAAATAGTCCTAATGTCATTTCCCATGAACTGTGGGAACTGAATCATTTTGCAATGATTGCACAATAAAACACATTGAATGTTTTGTTTTGTTTACTTTTTTTTACAATAGAGACTGCTTTTGCTTTCTTCATTCCCTGCCCTCATAATTGGTCAATTTCAACATTTTGGAAAGTACCGATATTTGCTTTCTCGCTTGGATTTTATGAGAAGATTAGACCTAAAAACTCAGTCATTATTATAATATATCATGTGTGAGAACGTTTGGACAGAGCAAAGCTAGCGGCTTCCCTATGTTTCCAGTCTTTATGCTAAGCTAAGATAGGTGCCATAATTCAGCATCATATTGACTGTACTGAATCAGGAGAGACTGAGGTTTCGATCTTCTCATGAAATCTAGGCAAAAAAGCAAATATGTGTATTTCCCATGTTGTTCTGAACTGCTCATGTCTATGTGCTAGTTGTTCCGTTTTTTTATGAGCAAGCAAATGAGAGTTTAAAGGCCTACTTATTCTGTTAAGTATGTTCAAACGGCGACCACAGAAAGCGTCAGTAACCTCACACTGATGACAAGACTCTGTGAAGTCACTGCGCCTGGTCAAGATACAGTTACAGAAAGCCTAACTGCCTGTAAAACCACAACTTTTCTCGTGTTGCATCACTCATGTGTGCGACTCAGCACAGTCTCCTTCGAGAACAGACGTCTCTTGGTCTTGGCACTCAGACACTGGAAGTGAATAGGAGCCGAGTCACAGACTGAAGACGCAGATGAAGTTTTTGAATCTGTATACTACAACCATTCATCATATGTCAGAATGTTCAAGATTCAAGATGGTTTATTTTGTCATTGTACCAAAACAACGATAATCTGTTTACAGTTATACCCCACCAAGAGACATTGAGTGACAGTAACCAAACATGGGAGACAGGGGGGATACACTGAAGAGTCGTCAAGCGTGCGCTGCGCCCCTTATAGTAGGAAGGATAAAGAGAACATCAGGGTATGTGTTTGCGACCAAAATCCATTTAACAATGCGCTTAATTGTGTTATCAACACATGATATGAGTGTGAAGATGTGGTGAGTGACTATCAGCATAGAAAGTGCAGGCCACCCTGATTGGTGGTAATGTGGTGAAAAAAGATACTCCAGTTCACACTTGTGGGGAACAATTGGTTGTTGTTCTCACAAAGTTCCAGTTCCAGCTCGTCTTGCACAAGTTCCTCTGTGATGTGGGGTTGAGAAAGAGGTTGGAATCAGTTAATCAATTCAGTTGTCAGTTCATTTTCGCATACACACAAGACGCATATGTTTGTCCTGGTATAACCCCCCCAATCTGCTGCTATCAATAGGGTATCTTCAGAGGGATGGGACACCTGGTTTAGAGGAACCACCTGTGGAATTCAGTCCACCTCACCTGCTGCCGGGGTATGGAGCTTCCAAACACCTGGATATGGTCTGGACACTAAAGTTCTCTTTGTTTGGCTAAAAATATCTGTCTTTGTCTGTCTGTCTGTCTGTCTGTCTTGTCTGAGGGTTTTATCAGACTGACATGTGTTGATATGTGATACATCAAAATCCCCATCTTCTGAAGCTTCTTGAAACAGACTTCAAGCAGAGCCACGCATCAAAAGATATCTCTTTAACTGGAAGCATGATGCCTTATAGATTATTTTCAATGTGTTTCAAATCGATATACGTATATCAATTTCATATCTGAGGGCTCTTTCACAGTTCAAAGAGTTCTAAGAGGATTACACGCGGTGAATTTAACTTGTTCCTTTTTATACTAAGCGTGTGGTGACTTTAATCGGCTTTGGTTCAAGACGTATAAGGACGCCCTACATGACTGCTATGGAAATAGCACGTTATGGGCTAAAGGGAAAGCCTTACTCATACAGCGCACATGTAGCTGTGTCATCCACTCAGCTGAGAGAATGGGCCCTCCACAGACAGTTAAGTGACCCCGCCTAGCTGGCTGGTCCCTGCTGTCCTCATCCCAAAACCTCCTGCTCTCCACCTCTCGCTAACATCATCAGCATGGGCCCTGCACCACAACTGAAACAGACATGATGGAAGCAATTATAGCAGCACAGAGGGTGAAGTCAAATCTGAGCAAGCTAAGAAAGTCAGAGCACTGCGTTTTGTGTTAGCAGAGCCCCATTACTGATCTTTGATTCAGGAAGAGTGGCGTTAAGAATGTCTTGTACCGGAAAGTAAGGGGGGATTTGAACATGTGTTGGTTAAAGATTACCGATTGCCTTGATTTTACACATTAAGGATCTATGTTACTTGTTATGTGGAGCTTTCCTCGGTCCGTGAAAACAGCTGTATAACGTCCTCTGTGGCTCCGGAGAAGCTTTGTAAAAGTATGATTTAAAAAAAAAATAACAATGATGATATCATGAGGGTCAGCTGGGAGTGATCAAAGCTTCAACGTAAAGTCTGCATTACAAACTGTTGACGGAGAGCTTGAAAGACATGGGTGTTTACCGGGACAGGGAGGATCTAACGAGAGATGCGATCAAGTGGGATTATGGGATGTTCAGGATCCATATTTTTGGAGCTAGACTAGACAGCCCGACAGACTAAATGTCAGCCTCTGCTGCATTGATTTTGACCATATTTATTTGAATCCATTTCTTGCAAGTCTTCCAAAATTTTACTGAAGTCAAAACCTAAAATTGATTGCCCCTATAGAAGCAGTATGCATGTTTTTTTTTGGATTTTCTATCCCATTATTCAAATCTCTCTTAAAACAACAATCTGGTACCCATATGTAGTATACAGTAAGACGAGTCATGGTATGAACAAAGTATATCTGAAACTACTATGAGGCTACAATATAATTGGAATAAAAATAAATAAATTGTGGTTAAGTTACAAATATAAGATTTTAAAATTATTTCCAGCAGCTGATTCTAAAATGAATTTCCAAAGCAGGCCCAAAAGCTGCAAGTAGAAAAAGCATATCAATTTGAAACCCTATGGTATACTTTGAAGATGGTGAACAGTAATATGACATATTCTCAGTTGATGCAGTTCATGGGCCAAAAAATTAAATGTTGAGTATTGCCTGAAATCTCTTTGCATTTCTGGATCTGCACCAGTGGCTTTGATTCTCACAAAATCCATGCAATTATCTCCCTAAAGTTTTCTCACCACTTACTTTTCACAGGCTCATCTGACGTTCCCTCTGATCCTCCCATCACACCAGAACTTTTTAAAATCTTTTTTTTTCATATTCCTCTGGCCTTCAACACAGGCCAAGGTTATTATCGTTCACATCACATGGGGCATTACAAGACAACAAGGTATTTCTTCCTATTGTAACCCAAACCCTCAGTGGATGAAGTTCGGGCCAAAGCCTGACGAGCCGAGATGGGCCTGTCCAAAAAAGCTGGTCGCGCCCATGACAGCTACTCCTCAGGGAGTCCGCTCCTCCCCTATTACCAATGGAAAACCACATATTAACACACGCAAAGTTTACTCATGTGTTCCGGGTTGTGCATGTCCCCTGCAATGGTGGAGGGGGGGGGGGCAGCTGTGGATTCATGCATTATATATCCTGTATACGTGCTTAAGTGTGTGAGTCAAAGGGAGCGAGACAGACTGTGCGAAGGGGGCTGAGTTGTAAAAAGTAAAAAAAAAATAAGTAAAAAAAGGGAGATTTCTGCCTTAACAGCTCCCGTACCTAGGCAGAACGCACGCAGAGGCCTGTTCCAACTCACTAATAGAAACCAGACGCATGAGGAGTGAGGCTTACACTGCACAGCTCCAGAGGGAACCACTAGAGGAGTGACGTAGGGGAGGAGGTAGGGAGGTTTCAGTCAAGTAGGCAGAAGAAAGAAAAAGACAGAGAAAGAAAATTGACGCGATAAGAAACTTTTAGCCGTTATTTGCCCTCTGAGACGGGAGTTTTACCTCCCTATTTTTATCTGAAATTTCTCCATCTTCTCTTGCGGGATGAGCACTGCTGACTGATAAGGGGCAAGTCAGCATAGCACTTAACTAAGATAATTCCTCAAAACCGAGCCTGCTGTATACTGTATATGTGGGAAAACACTCTACTTACTTGACATCTCATTGAGTTGGCCTTATGGAGAAAGTGCCTTTATAGTAACAACCACATGCACAAAGTAAACACACACACACATGCGCATGCACACGCACGCACAAAAACACACACACACACACACACACACACACACACACACACAGAACTTTGAAATCAGAGCTTGCGTGTGAAAGCGTACTGAAATGCAGCCAGCAGTGTGTTAGAACTTAGATAAACATGGAAACAGAAAATGTGAAAAGTGGAGGATGGTGTAATACTGTTGTTTTTTCCTTCTTTTTATAAGACGTACTGGATGAGAAACTGAATGTCTTAAATGGGAAAAGAGGGGGAGGGATTGGAGCACTTGTGTAATTTGGGACATTGGGACTCAGTCAGATGATTCATATCGTCATCGTTTTGTGAATCAGATGTTTTCTTAAGGACCACCAGACCTTTTAACCTCTTCACAGCTGCCTTTCCTGTCCCTTCAACTCCTCTGCTGTCCTCACGCCTCCTCTCCTCTTACCCTGCCTTTCAAATGGCATACTGTTTCTTTTCACTTTTTTACATATACAGCTGATTATATGTAGTTGTCATGCAGTAGGCATACAATTGGGACAGACTTTCACGTTTAACATCATGCCTTGAACTTGCCTCTTGCTTATACTGTATATCCATCACATTGCCTAGTTGTTCTCACTCTCAGGCTTAGTCGATGTGACATAACTTCCGCTGCGCAGTGGCTTGTTGATCAGAATAGTCCAAAAAGCATTCTCATGTTCACACTAAAAATCACGACCGGATGTAGTCGGGTATCCCGGTATCTTTAAGCATGCTGCATTTGACCACATCTATTGGGACATCCTAAATCTTTTTTCTACCATAGGGAAGTATGTGTATTGGAGCACAGCCTTAGTTTTGTATGAATCCTGCCATTTTCCACTATCTTCCCCTCCTCTTTGCCTGGAGAAGCTCCGTGCCGGTCATGTGTAAGACATCCAACGGCGAGTAAAAACAGAGGCCCCACTTCAGTCTTTTTACTGCCAGCTCGTACAGTGTGTCAGGTCACAAGCAGGGACAGTGAGTGCTGGTGAGAGGGGAACGCGCTGATAAACATTCAAGTACACTGAAGTACACTGAAGTACACTGCCTTATTTAGAATCATTCAGTTGGAACTGGAAGCCAGTTTGAGTCACGAGGCTCCGGCTTCCCGGTCTCTCTCCCAGGGGATTTAATCAGAGACAATGAATCAGAGTTTTAGCACAAACATTGAAGTGTTGGTGTTTATGCCGCGCACGAGATAGTTATTACCATGAATGGTCAATTTCTCCCTGAAGTGAGACATTTAGTCTCCAGGTGGAGGGGATGATTCAGCAGCAGTCAGAACAGCTCCGTCACATCCTGAAGGACTCTTAAAAATGGTCATTCTTTAATTTAGCTTGTAAAGTAGTTGATGGTTTAAATAAAATAGTGCAGGTGATGGATAAAGCAAAGAACTACATCTGCTTGAGTCATTACTGTAAGGCTTTAGTGTGCCAGTTAAACTAGTCAGAAACATCTCATTTGCTGCACATTTAGATCCTTTATTGATTTGATTAAGAAACTTAATTAATTTCCAACTTAATTCGAAAATTGAATGCCAGGAAAGATTGTGTCAAGCTACCAAAAAGAAGTTTTAATTGACCGTGACATGAGATATTATGATGTGACAATGTTAAAGGGGTTACTGATGAACCAACAGAGAATTATCACCTGAATTACAGGATGTTCCAGGTCTGCCTGCAAAAAAATCGCTTTGTCTGTAATCCTGGGAAATTGGAAGGACTTTGGTAAAGGCAATACTAATAACTATATAGAAATAGCGTTGTTTTCACTGATTGTCTTCTTTGCTTTCACAGGTCATTTATGATCATCAGAGGAAAAACAAGACTGTTTCATAAACATTTAAAAGTCCTGAGGTTTTAATAAATACAAATTTGTAATGAAGAGCCTTGATTCTTTTCTTTGGCTCATCTGCCTTTCATTTTTTTGGTTGTATATGTGTGCTACATGTCCTGTGGTAGGTTTATGGGAAGTTAGCTACTTGCAAGATAATGTCTTCCTGTTGTTTTCCACTTGGGTGTTCCATGCTTTTAAATTTGTTTTTAGTGAAATAAGACGTGAAGATTTGTTGTTAAAAGAAAAGCATTGTAATATTTTGTCATTTTTCCCACAGGGAAGACCCTGCTGCCGCTCCACCGTGTAGGTGGTCCTTCGCTAACCCTTAAGCTGTGTTATATTACATTTCTGGTTAGGCCTGTTATGTGTGACCAGGACAATGAATTTCTCTTTGCTATAAGTAAATACACTTGTTATAATAACAGCAGTATTATATTGATGCCCAATTAAATTAAAGTGACCGCGATCGTCATGTTTTTCCAAAGAAAGGAAATAATGACGCATTCCTTACGGTGGAGCAATTACATGTGCACGTCAACACACTCAGCATAACATCACGGTAAAGTTGTAAAATAACTCTCCTTTCCTTTGAAGAGAATAGGTTAACATCAGCAGCACCAAAACACAACATTCCTCAACACAAACGCAGGAAGACATGGGATTGTTGGACCACAGTACTAAGCTGTGGCGCTCTCCTAATAATACATGTGTTCTCAGATAAAACCCGCCAAGATCACCCAATCAATGTGATATCCACAAAATGAGGGGTTATTCAGACTTGGAAAAAGGCATTCTGCTTTGTACTTTGGGATGTGGGTTTGGATAAACCTACCTATACTGAGCAAAAATAAAAAAGCAAGATGGAAAAGCTATTTTTAGTCGAGAGCAGGCTGTTTGAATTATGGATTCCTTACAGACTGCAGAGTAGTCACACAAGCTGTAACAGATTCAGTATTAACGACTGTCCCAAAAGTGGAAAAGACCTACTAAAAATGATTTTTCCATGGAGATGTCCCAAAGCTTTAGCTGCGGCAACAATCAAAATACCTGCCTGGATATTTTTTTCCCGCTGTATTGGTTATTATTTGAATCTCAAAGATGATTTTAAACTTCATGTTCTTGTCGTACAATTATTCTGCTGCCTAAAACATCTGCTTATATGTTTAAGGGTTCAGATATCATCCAACAAATAAATTCAGAGAACAGGTGGAGATTTTTTTTTTGGGGGGGGGGGGGGGATCCTACACGTGGGACCTGTGCTGTGTGTGTCATATTTCAAATGGAGGAAAAAACCTGCCGTTGAACCATAACAATAGTGCTGACCTCGCAACGTTTCGGTAGAAGGAGACACTCCACTTCCCTTCTCGGCTGTTTGCTTGTGTGCATGCTCTGGTTTGTTTTGGATGTAACCCTATCCGGGGCAGAGGACATGCTACGTGCCAAGTCTTCCCCTGACGGCTTCATCCATCTCCACCCCCCACCGACAGAGACTGATATTAGCATGCCAATCATGTCCCAGGACCGCTCATCCCGTGCCTAGTGGGACCCTCACTCATATAGGCGAATGGTATGAGCTACTTCACCAGGCTAACTCGGGATTTGACCTCCCTATGACTTGTACATTAGCGAGATGACAGTACACCCTTTGCATGTTGGTCCACACGAGGCTGATAGGACTAATGCACCATCATAAACCCTTTTGATGGCTTCTATATAAGGCTGGGCAAGTGCGCGTGACACCGTGGTGGTCTGGATAGTATGAACATCAACATTGGCTTATAAGGAGGAGAAGGGGACATATTGAAGGGAGCAGGGTGGGAGGGTAGGTGCAACATTTTAACGGGTAATTGTGACTCACCATCCCCAAACATTGTTTTGAATGTTTACAGAAGGTGACACGGCTGAAGCATGGTACATTCTTTGGAGACCTTGGTACAAGACCAACTATGTTGTTCTTCATCATACTGGGCCAAGCAGTCTGGACAGGAAATAGCACACAATACGTCAGGAAGTAGTCAGATGAGAGAGATATAATGGGGACTTTTTTTAAGTGTGAGGTTTTTAGCGATGTTTTTTGCCAACCATGGCTCTAGGGATGGTGGTTACTCCTGCACTTTGATCCAGACTGAAACTTTTAAAGGTCACATATTATGCACATTTTCAGGTTTAAAATTGTAATATGGGTTTCTACTAGAAACTCTTTTCCTGGTGTAGTGTCCAAAAAACCCATTATATTTTGCACAGTGCCATTGCTGAATCTCCTAAGTCAGGTTGGTAATGGGCCAGATTGACATTTGTGAGTGAAATATCTGGATTGGAATGAATTGTCAAGAAATTTAGTTCAGAATTTAGTTCAGACATGTATTGCCACTACTTTCATGATCCCTTCAATTTCTACATAGCTCCATATTAGGTCAGACTTTAAATGTATTCAATGCTTTGGTTTATAACCGAATACTTGCAACACGAATGACATTCCCATCTGTTTTTGCTGTACTTTGTGGGGGGTAACAGGTGCTACCATTGCCAACACCCTAAACTAAAATGGTGAACGTTTACCATAAACATTTAGCCTGCTACACATCAGCATGTCAATGTTGTCATTGTGGCCATGGCCCAAAGCACCGCTGTGCCTCACAGAGCTGCTAATGGACGCCGAATCAAAAAGAAAACAGTATAAAGATATGCAAACATTTGCTGTGCTGTGTTGAGTGATCCTGAACACCATGACTGTGAAAACAGTGATAAATGTAAACTACCACCACAGGAAGGAAGTCACAACTTTAACACATTAACCAGCAACATTCAGGAAGCCATAGTAACGTGCTACACCCATAATGTCAGTGTAAATGATACATCATGATTCCCTCCCTACAAATAACTCTTGTTCTATTGTCCACCTATCCCATTGCAAACACATAGAGGAGACATTATGAGGAACCTTTGTTACTGCCATCAGCCACCATTGTTGGTCCATCTATCTCATCTAGAGATGCCTCTGTCAGTGGAGGAAGTACATGCCCCCATTCAGCTGATGGGCTGTTGAAAGCCATTGCCATTGTGTTGTGTCTACTGGTGCCATCCACTCTTCATTAGCGTGAGAGTTCCCAAGTCACAGCCAAAAGTGGAAACGCCGAATACCAGTTTAGGGTTGGCATGCCCTCTTCAATCATTCATCTAGTACAAATTTGTAGGTGCTGAAAAAAGGCAGCGGCTGAGTCCGCACATGACGCTGTAAAAATAAAATAATGAAAACGTTTATGTTTATGTCTATGAATATAAGAAGAAGCAGTATCTATATTTAACTATTTCTACTCCCAAGTGCAATTTGTTTTTCTCATGGGAAGCCGGGCGCGACCATGTTTCCATATGTATTGTGTCAAACAAGTTTGGTTGAGGGAGTGGGTGTGGGAAAGCAACAGCAGCACAAATTGGAGGGAATGTGTTAATGGTTATATAAGTATGTTGTGTGTGTGTGTGTGTGTGTGTGTGTGTGTGTGTGTGTGTGTGTGTGTGTGTGTGTGTGTGTGTGTGTGTGTTTGTGTGTGAAACAATACCCCGAGGCTCCCCAATGATCACACTGATTCACTGCTCTCTCCTGCTGTACCCCCAGAAACACACACACACTTTACAGCCGCCTGCATTCCTTTCCTGCGAGGAGCTGGCGGCGGCCCCGCAGCACGCCCGCCCCAATAGCAAAACACAGGAGGAGGTCATGGGGCACACCATTACTCTAGGAGACAAATAGGACATCCAAATATAACATGACACCCCTAACACTGGACCCGAATGCAAAGCGGGACGGCTGGCTGTGCATACTTGTTCAGTGTTATCTTTCAACTCTCAATAGTTTTTCACAATAAAAGATTTTCTGACCAGCTTTTTGGAATCGTACCCGCTGTGGTTTATTTGTTGTTCTTTCGTTATGATGATCTGCAAAAATGTCTTGCAACTACCCAGCTCAGAGCGTTTGCAGTTTTACGTTTCACTCTTTATTCTGGTATTTAAAGGTGGTGTCAGCAATTCTGCTTTACTTTTTTGTCAAACTCTTTGAATATCTCCAAAATGATCCGCAGCCTGTCCATACTGTGTGTGCACATTGAAATGAAACCTGGTGTTAATACAAAGCCTCGGCTCTGTAAACGGGTATGTAAACAAAGGGTATCTAAACAGAGGGGTCCTGCCATAGCAACATGCCCGTTTACAGAGCCCACGCTTTCAAAAATTGATTTTGACAACAAGCTATCTCCAGAATTGCTGACTCGACCTTCAAACTTACTTTCTTATAAGCCTACCTTGCATCATTCTTTGTAGCCGACTGCTTGCATCTTGTCTTGGTTTGTCAGCCTGGCCACTCTAACTTGGTGACCGCTCATAAAATGATGTCAAGCGTGTCATGCCGACTCCTAAAATGTGTTTTTAGGTAAAGAAGTTCAGTGAGGTAGGACAGAAACTAAACACTGCTTGAAGCTCCGTGCTGGCTGTAAATGCAGGGGGGGGGGGCGAGAGTTGCTTTTTTGGGACACTTGTGTGTGTGTGTTATGGACTGTAGAACAAGGCTACTGGAGCTGGTTTCAAGATCGTTTTCCACCCCCCAGCAGCTTGTATGTTACTGCTTTACTGCTCTGCTCCTTTGCACTGATTAGCAGATGTACATAAAAAACACAACTGCTCATTTCCAGGTGTTTTGTGGCGGCTTTTAACAAGGCAACTAAAAACAATGGACACTGTTTGGATCATCTTGCTCACCACACACGTTGTGTCCATTTGTCTGGATTGACAGTAAAAAGCTCACAGGAGGAAAGTATAATGCAGTCAGGCGGTTGTTGAACTTTGTGCCTTGTGAGAAGCCTTTCGGGATGATTCCTCTGCCTAAAACAATCATATGATTCACTCGGCCATCACGTTGCTATAGAGCTTGTGTTGGAAAACAATGGACGGTCCACTCGGCAACACGGGCCGGCTCAGGACTTCCACCCCTTCATGACAAATCTGTCATCCAGTATGCAATGTCTCAGAATGCTGGCTGGAGCAATCAGCAACACTTCACCACCCTTCCTCCCTGTACATGGGGAATGTTACAGAGATGAGGTGAAAGCAAGGCGGATAGAAAATCAAGTGTGAATGTGTGTGTGTGTGTGTGTGTGTGTGTGTGTGTGTGTGTGTGTGTGTTGAGCATAGAGTAGGTAGTGGCTGAAACAGGAAGGCTTTTACATTGGAGGAATTTCCTGCCAGTAAGATGCGTATCACTGCGTTTCTACAGTTAAGGAGAGAGGAGGAAGGAAGGTCTACTCTGTTTGAAAGTCATTTCACAACAGGTTCCGGGCTTAATGTTTAGATCAAGAGCAGGTTTGAATCCAAGCCACAGTAGCCCATTCTTCTCAAATACTTACATGATTGACAGCAAGGGCGTAGGTTTTGTTCCAACACTAAATTTCCTGCATTTGGCTGACATTTAAAGTACCAATTTGTGCCTTTTTTTCTGCATTAAGCCGGAGCTTGGCAAGGTTAAGAGGGTACAGTCTACTTGAAGGGTAGCTAAACGACCACAGCTAAATGAATCACAAACCTGATACATCTGACAGCAATGGTCAAGCCGCTTAAAGGAACACACAGAAGCTGAATCCTCCTCCTCATTGTTGTGACTGTTGACGTGTGTGTACAAAACTATCAAGTTGCCTGTTGTGGCCTTTATTTGCTGCCGGTTCCCGAGTGGTAAAAGTGTGTTTGTTCTGGGACTTAAAACACTAACAGTTGCTTAATGGCAGCCTTCATGGTGTCCCCTTGCCCTCCCCCCATGGTGCCTCGGGGAAGAAAGACCATTTGAAAAGTGGTAGATAGGGTTATCATTTGCTGAATTATACACAAAGACTACTTTGATTTTGAGCTCATAGTTTTAGAAGAATAGTTAGACATTTGTATACAGACATTGGCATGGACATACTGAACATACACATTGGATTATCTATACACAGAAGGTGCTTCAGTCACGTTGTGTTTGTTTGTCTGACTATGCAACCTGTGTACACCTGAGTTTGATCATTAGCTTAGCTTATCACAAAAACTTGAAACAGAATAAAAAGCTAGTCTGGCTCTGTCCAGTGCTAACAAAATATGTCTATTAGCTCCTATGAAGCTCACTAATTACCTATTGTTGACAGTTCTTATTCAACGTTGCAAGAAAGCGGATAAGGATAGCCTATTTCCCAAAAATGCTGAACTATTCCTTTAAATTGTATTGGAGATGGCAGGCGGTGATAGTGAAGTGTAGCTAAATCCGTTTAACTACCTTATAAAGAAGTGTAATGTGTAAAGCAAATGAGAAGCGGTTGCATGAGAACACTGAGCTCACACCTTCATATCTTCTTTTAAAACTGTGATAATGGCACGAAGTGGCCTTCCGGTAACGCTATTAATAATTGGCCTCAATATATATCGGAAAACAAATGCTCAGTTACAGGGGAGGAAGACAGCCGATGTATGTGTGTGGGCATGTGCTGTTCATGTTATATATATGTCTGGCTTTTTTAAAAAGTGCCAATGTGTCAGGTCTATATTTAAAATAGCTGGCCAGCTGTGCAGAGCCCTGTGATATGTTCCTAAAGTGTTTTGCTGCACTTCAGATCTGCTGCCATACAGCGGCCAAGTGATGATGTCAAAGCACTCAGCAGTGGCAATGGAATAAAAAAAAACACACCCACTTTTTTTCAACAGAAATCACAGTTGGTACGTGATGGAAAGTCCTGTTCATTATAGGCAGACGCAAACATGCATCAGCGAAAGCAAAACGGGCCCATGGCTTCACGCAGTAAATATGCTCAACAGATCACACATTTGTTTGTAAGTTGAGTTGCTGCTAGATGACACGTGTGAAGAGAAAGAGAGGAGGCACAACACTTCAAAGAAATAGTCCCCCTATCTCCTTATCCGTTAAGTAGTCAAATAGATAATTGTGGGGTGGATATATAACATACTGTAAGGGCTGTGAAGTGTATTCGATCAGACCCCAAAGAAGACAATGACTAAGAGCTGATAGCACTATTATCTATTTCCAATGTGTTTGCTTGGCCCCCCTCTGACTCACCTCACACATGAGGTCATGGGTCTGTGTGAAGATGACTACAACATCTTCCAGTCCAGGCTTCAGACTTACATAAATCAACGTGTCATGAGTTGACATAGCATACCTATCATTTGAAATCACCAGCATGTTTGTGGCAAATGCACAGACACCTTCTCATTTCAGCTTTGGCAATTGACTGGGATTTTCTTTAAACACCAAACCATGACTTCAAAAGGGGAAAGTTTGGACTCCAAAATAGTTTTGATGGCTGTACATATAATCTGTCTTTCTGTCAACCACGTCTTGAACTCTTGGCTTTCTCCTTCATCTGCGATCTCATCCTAAAAACAGAGTGAGAGAGAATGAGAGACCCCCTCGAGGATTAGGGCTTTGAACCATCAAGTGCTCCCAACAGCTGTGGAGTGGCCTCCCTAGACACTCTGGATTACTCCCATCAGTCTACCATCAAGATCTTTGCTTTCTGTGCATGTCGAGGCGACTTCGGACCGGTTATAAATACGAGCAGCAGCACTCGTCGGAGAGTTCATGTTGCTACTGCCACACAAGCCAAATTTGGCCCCTGTGTTCAATCCCGGCGGCCTTGAATCAGCTAAACCAACAGTCACTAATTCAAGCCTGGCCCAGGATAGCTTTATTAAAAGGGCTCATTTCTGTGAGTAGTTGCTCTTCGCAGCCTAACCACTTTCCCTTTATGCTCTCGTGTGACACAGAAACAGGAATACAGAATCTTCCCACAAATATCCCCCCCTCCTCTCTCCACACACACACACACACACACACACACACACACACACACACACACACACACACACACACACACACACACACACACACACACACACACACACACACACACACACACACACACACACACAGGAGCATCAGACAACATCTTTATTCCCAAATCAGATCAACGCTGTAATTAGCTAGAAATACATATGGATCGCACATTGAGTTGCAATGGGGTGTGTGATGAAGGTATAATTAGTGTGGAGTTGTGCAAATAAGTCTTTGATTTATCACGAGAGTTGAATATTGGGGAAGTTTATCTGTCAAGTGGAGTAGTGGCTGTTTATATTCATGGTTTTTGTTAAAGAAAAAGGTGACACAAAGCATAAAAATAATACAGAGCAACCCTTTTATTAATGAAAAAGTTGGGGTTAAGGTTATCAACGCTCAAAACGAAGAGAAAAAATAAAAACCAGCTGCTTCATGACAGTTTGAATTCCCTGACTTATAAATCAAAACCTGAAGAGATAAAAAGAAGCACAAGATTAACATGTCATAGACAGCAGAGGCATTTTATAGGCGGTCATATATTAAGGGTTTGACATGTGAAGTTTTACTGACCCTTCTATCACCTATCAGGCAGCAATTTAAGTCTCTAAAGCTCAAGATAACTGAGAGATAAACTCAAAAGGAGGATATCTTAACCCATTGTTCCTTTTGGTTAATAATCTTAGCTTCAATGATCAGAAAGAGCGAAAAGGTAACAACATTTATTTTTATACCACATTGTTAAACACAAACTCTGAGATAGGTAACAGGTAGAGAAGAGCCCCCTCGAGATTTTTTTTAGGGAATCACAGCTGGCTCCTCCCTTACCAAACTTGTCACGGCTGTGGGAACTCCCTGTATCCATGTAGCATGAGTAGGTGAGCAGAGAAGGCGTGGGCCTGGAGAGAGCGAGGAGCGAGGACGCTGAGAGGAGCTGACGGAGCATTAATGACATACTGGCTGGTTTGAGTTACAGGGATGCAGTTTTAGACGTATTCCACCACTGATTTTCAGACTTGATCTGGGGCGGACCTGAACGCACCAACAAACTGGGACATTTTTTTTTTTGCCATCAGAAAAACAAAACTTAAGTGGATTAATTTATTCTGAAACAATGGGCTTGGAACGACGACTTCGCGTAAAGACGCCGGGGATAGCGGACCATCTCGCCGGCTCACTCCTTTGTATCATCGGGCTATTACTCACTTTTTCTCAGCCTCTCTGCGAGGCGTTCAACTTGGACGTGGAGAACCCAGCTGTTTACAGCGGACCTAACGGGAGCTACTTCGGATATTCCGTTGACTTTTATTTGGCTGATTCTTCCAGGTGAGTTTCTTTAAAAAAATAGAAGAAATGTAAAGTTTATTTAATGTTTATTTAAACTGTTTAATGTTTAAATAGATAAGGGGGCTTTAACATGAAAACCTGGCAGAAAAGTCTGAGACATTTGTTTATAACTTTATCTGGGAACTTCACGAGACCGAGTTGTACACAGATATGTTGCGTGCAAACTTTCCATTGGAACTTGACAACATTTTCAACTCCCCTGGTAACGTTACAGTGCACGTTTCCAATAGGAAACACGGAATCCATTTGTGGCTTGTTGTTGTGGCTCTGACATTAAATCAGGGTTTTTGTGTACATACTGTGGTCTCCGGACACATGCTTTACGCACGGCGCTCACGCCTTCAGTGTGCACCCAACTCACTGTGATTGAATACATCCAGCTAATTGAATTTGTGTAGTGAACGACCTACTCCATTTAAGCCCAAATAGCACAACTCTTAATATAAAAGAGTGGCTTTTTCATCATTAAAAAAGAAAAATAGAAACGCTTTTTGGAGTCACCCTCAAATTCCAATCATATTATTGACATCTTAAATGACATTTGATGCTGACCCTTTAAGCCAGAAAAAACCTATTAACTACAACCTTTAGCAATCACTTCTTATTGGTCTGAAATGTTGCTGCTTCTTCTTGAGATGCTTCATGGCTCAGTGGGATTGTGATGCCTGTGACACCCAGTATGCTGTGAGTGTCTAGGCATTCTTCCTGAAGAGGTTTTGGCATCAGTCTTCTTGAGGGACATGCTAACATTCCTGTGGTCGTGTCTGATGATACCCCAACAGTTTGAGATGGAAATAATAAAGGGAGACATCCTAAGTGTCCTAGTCGGAGCATGTTTTTATATTGCATTGTTGAAGGGGAGTCTGAGACTCAAGAATTCCATTGCCAACTAACACTGCAGTAATTGTTGTGAATATGACAAATACACCATCTTGAATGTTGCCTTTTCTATCAGCATGGATACCAGCATGGCATGGGTTAAACCAGCTGCTGACAGATCTGTATTTGTTTTGCTGCCCATTCTGTACATTTTGGAGAACCTTGGACCAAACCCCTATAATCGCGATGGTCATTAACCAAAGGTTATTGCAGCCGCAGTCAAGGTTTCATTCAGACATAATCAGACTTCCTGGCTGTCTCGTTCCTATACTGTTGGACCAGCCAACATGCTGTGGATTTGAGAGAAAGGGCTTTGTGCCGAGTGGGCCGCCAGCAGCAGCAGCAGCAGCTCCAGTTTCCCCTGTTTTCTCCTCCCCACTTCTCTGGGACGGCACTGTAGACATTCAGACTTGGGGGAGATTTCGCCCCCACTCTTTCCCCGGCTGGAGCCTCACTGTCTCTTTAAAAGCCTATTGCTTTTGGTCCTCGTTTCTCTGCCTGGGAAGCAGGAGAGCGATATGATTTAGTGAAGCTTGAATGTATGGAGAGAGCTCTCTTCTCTTTCTCCAACACCCCCCCTCTCTCCTTACCTCCTCCTATGCTGATGTCATTCTGCGGGGTTTTTTCACTTATTAATTCGTCCCCTAGAAGACCTTCCCCCCACTGTCTAGCCATCACCTCTCCTCGTCTCATTAAAGTATGAGACAGAGTAGACGTCATACTTCACTGATGACTTAACCTGAACTTTTCTCCAGTCGAGATGCCATGCTTGTGGAGGAGGAGGAGGTGAGACAATGGTTTATATGCCTCGAGCAGGAAAAATGTAATAAAAGTGTAGATTCCTACAATCCGGTACCCTGTCATTTTTTCCCCCTGTGGATGATATGCATGCAGAAGTCAAATGTCAAACCAAGCAAAGTACAAGAGGAGCAGGTTTAAGACCGTGAGTAATTGCTTTATCTGCAAACCACATGTATCTGCTACTTTTCATTCACGGAGTCTTAGAAGTCACACATTCAACGTATCGGTAGAGTCATGGAAAGAGGGGCTGTTATCTCTTGCTTTTTCGCCGTCACATCATCACCACCACCGCCCAGGCTGTGGAGACATTGGGGAGTAGGGTGGGGGGAGTAGCTGGAATCTGGGGGTGAGGTCAGCTGAGGGTTGCTCCGGGAGTTTTTCTTCTTCTCAGTATAAGCTGCTGTGTTAGTCAGGCTCCCACCCTTGTGAGTGAAGTTGCTTTCTGAAAGACTTGTGTTCATCACTGGTTTTAGACTGTGGCATTACATTAGCCAAACAACACTGACGGCAGATGTGTATAGACACAGTGTCAAGGGGAGGAAGATAGTTCTCCGGTCCATAAATGTCTCTGTCAGGCGTACAACCACAAAGGCCTTACTCATCCATGACAAAGAGTTTATATATATTTGGGTCTGTCATGCCCTTCGGCCTGGCGTAACACAATTAAGTTTGGACACTGGCAGTAAGCCCACCATGGGAGATCGCCTGAGGATACTAGTGCCTATAAACTGTGTGTGGCAGCTCTTGTCAGATACACACAGGAAGGGTGAGAGAGGATATATGGTGCACTGCTGTGTGTGTGTTGTTTTATGTTGAGTTAAGATAGACTCCTTGCTTGTAGGCCAGTCCCCACGCACACCACCCTGCCCTACATCATGGGAAAGACTGGCGAGGGCTCCCTCCCTCCACAAACACTTCACATTCAAGCAACGGTACCTGACTCCTCTTTGACTTTCTCCGGTGCCAGGCAGAGATATGGGAGTGGATGACACAGAGATGGAAGAAGTCATAGGTCAAGGGCTGTAAATAATAACAGACCCGACCTGGTGTGTATGAAGGGACAAGACTTCTTCTGGTAGCTGTCCATAAGCGAATAAAAGCCATAAGCCCTTGAGATAACACATAACTTTAAACACCTTTTTGGACTCTTCTAACAGCACTGTGGGACATCCAAATGTAATTAAGAAGCCATGTCCGATGATGGAAGACCCACCCATGGAGATAGTAGTAATGTGCTCCAGTCCAAATGCATTTGTTTCAACGTCTTGGTTGAAGTTCTTTAGCTCACAGATGGTTTGACCATAATGAACCCAGGCCGAGGTCAGCCGGTCCATGTAGGTCATTCTTCTGGAGTTCACTCTCTCAAACGGGTTAGAGTTTAACTAATGTTTACATTGGACTGGGGGTCTCTTTTGGTCCACCAATCAGGCAAAGTTTTTTCTCTCTACAAGCAAGGTCCCACTCAGTCATATATGATCCGTCATATTTCTCTGTTATTATTGTTTTCACTAGCATCCCTCTCAGTGGCTTTGTTTCTAAATCAAACCATTAAGTGTTGGAGCTGCAGGAGCACAGCTTGTATATTTGGGCTGCCAAACTTTTTTCTTCATCCAGGTTCTTGTCGTTGCGTGCAGACAATGGGGCCCTTTGTCTCACGGCTGAAATTGTTTACTGTTTTCCATTGGAGAGGTTTTTGCTAAGACTAGTTTCTTTCTTAATTTATTGGCCTTCTGAAAAGCCATCTTAAATTTCTATTGTCAAACCTTGTATGCACCTATGATATTCAGCGCAGTAGGTTGGAAACATTAGTGTCTGTCTGCTGTTGTAAAGGTCAATAGGGATATACTTAGCTCGGCTACACTGCAGTCTGTCTCAAACATAAAGTGCCTGTCTAGCTTTTACTGGTCTGTTGGTAAAAGAAAAGGGGCTTTAAATAATGAGGCTGTGTGTGTTTCACTGGAAAAAGATGTTAATGTGGATGGTGATGATGTGTTTAAAGGGCCCATGGACCGCACTTTCACGTCTGCTTCACTGGTTCAGGAATGCCCACAGGACTCCATGTCTACTTTGGAAGGGAGTTAACCATTGGTCAGGGTCATCCTGACTCAATACCTTGCAAGATTTAATCTCTAACTGCCTGCAGGCCTGGTTTGTTTTAACCCCCAGGTCAATAAATGACTCACATCTTTGGTAACTGGATAAAGGCTATCCCTCTTTACAGCAAAGAAGCAAATGAGGCCATCATGCACTTGTGCACTATACAATTCTACTGGCTGGAACTCAAATTAGCATCAGATCTCATATTTGAGATGGAAATGAGACGTAACCTCTGGCCATTACTCTCTCCGGTTGTGTGCGTGCGTTTGTATGCATACATGCATGCATATGTGGGTGCAATTTGGGTTGGGGGTGCACAGATACAGTGTTTCAACAGCTGCTTTGTCTCCCCCCGCATGTTTAATACAACAGCCTCTCTATCCTGAGGTGAGAGAACTGGACCCCCTGAAGTGGGCATTGTGGAGAGGTGTGAACCACAGTAGTTAAACTCCCCGCAGGAGGATTTTAGGGCAGTTGGCCTGTGAAAGGGGAGGGAGGGGTTGCATTTGGGTGTGGGGGTGGGCAACAGTTTGGCATGAGTAAATGCATAGGCTTGAGCAAGTTATTTTTTTCTTCTTGAGTAGCAGGATGTTTCACTTTTCTCACTTGCCACTTTTCGAATGCTTTATGCATGGTTTGTGGTTTTGACAAAACAGCTGCCGGTTTACACACATTAACTGACAAAGCGACCATAGTGACGGAATGTTAGAGCCACAAAATGATTGCTACTTGCTGAGAGGTCGGAATAAAAAAAACAACGATCTCTAAATCAGCCTGGTGTCGACTTGCTAATTCAGTTAACAGCCTGGTAACTCCCACCCATCTACAGAGGAGCGTAAAATCATCAAGTCTAAACTAGATTTCAATTTGTTTCAATGAACAACATTGTTGGGCTACCTCTGCCAACAGCATTTGTGATTTGCAAGCCACCTGTTGTCCAGCACTATTATCCTTTTGAGGATACTTAGGAAGTGCTTTTTGTGGGCGATAGTGGTATCAGATCCTCTTGGACGGACTGGACTGTTTATCTGATTAACGCTGGTAGTTGCGGGTTCAGCATTCTCAATGGACCCTTTTCAAGTTTGTCCTGCGATGTGGAAATATCTCTCTCAACTGTAAAAAAACATGATTTGCTCCAGGCCTGAAGAGCAACAAGCAGATCTTTAATCTGCTTTTGCGTCTTACAGTATACCATCTGACCGTTTAATAAAGAATTGTGGCTTCAGCACTGCACAGTAGACTCTCTGTAGTCAGCACACGCCATCCCAGCAGGCACTGCTTCTCTCATCATCCTCGTCATGCTCCTGGACAGCGGCACTGAGAACGTGTGTGTGTGTGTGTGGTGTGTGTGTGAATAGAGGAGCATCCATATGGCAGATGTAAGGCCCTCCAAGCAGCTTCTGTCTGGCCTTGGCTCTGAGAGGACGTGAGACTATTCATGTGGCTCCATGTGGTCTAGAATAAGCCATCACACACACACTACTCGACAGGCGTCTTCTCAGACGTTCAGCTGATCTCACTCCAAGTGCCCACTCAGGCCTTGAAAAAGTCAATATTGCTTCAGTATGACATCATGCAACTCTTCATTAATTTGACGAACGTGTCAACGAACTGTCCAGCTCCATAACGCCTCCCTCATTGATCAAGGTGTTGTTTAGTTATGCTGGTGAAGGGATTCTCCAGAGTGTTAGAAGTAGAAGAGATGTTTGTTGTGTTTTGGCATGCCCCGTTTCTCCACCGCTGGAGCGAGAGCAGTGAAGGTCAAGTGCTGCCTCAGGCTGGGATCAGGTCGCTGCATCTGAGTTAATTTACTGATATGGAACCACTCCAGTGTTCAAGCATGTGTTGATCGCTAAGTGTAAACTCTATGGGTCACTGTACATGTTTTACTTAGGTGTTGCTGAAGTTTCAAGGCCATTGCTTTTTTTTTTTTTCACCCCACTCGCTTCCTCTGCGTCTGTACCACAGCGTTGGTTGGAATCGTGTTTACGACTGCAGATGGCGACTACAGCTGGCACTGGATGGCTTTTACAAATGTGATTTTGATTTTTTCCCGTCTCATTCTTGCCTAAAGTATTTAGTGTAGTGTTCTAGTGACATCAGCTCTTGCAGCTGGGGTGGAAGACAATGAAATGTGGAATGGGGGGAAAAAATTGTTTGGGCTAAAGTGGTGGGGGGTGGAAGAGGAATTTGCCCTCTGACCACCTCCCTTTGGTAACCTCATTATGGGCCATTTTAGCGATGGCTATGCACAAGAGTGTCACATCAGCAAGTTCCAGCACTCTGCATTACCACTTATTTTGCAACCCCACAAAAAATAGTGGTCGCAGTCTGGCAATTATGGTGTGGTGTGGTGAGAGAATTTTTTGTAGAAAGTCCTCTGATTGGTTGCGCTCCAAATGAGGCAAACCCTCTCCTAAAGTGACGCTGTTGTTGACGCATTTCTCACTTTCAGGCCAAATGTCAGTAGTTTAATTAATGCTTAATTGTCAGCTGAGTAGTGGAGGATGGTCATTAGTGGTTGCTGTATGGAAGCTGGTGTGGTAGAGTATGGTAGATGTGGTGAAGCCGCTAATGCTTTTCATCCGCCTGGGAATTTGCTCATGTCTCATTCTTCTGAAATGGGTTTGCTATTTGTCCTTAGCTTAGATAATGCTGGCTAATGCCCAAGTGAAGAGTGGTTCAATTCTCAAGTAGCCAAAACATTTCAGTGAGCATCACTCAAGAACGGCAGTCACAGCTTCTTACGTGTATCCCGAGCCTTTCCTGCTGTGATCCCCATCAGTCCTGTGATAATGCTGCATTCAAGTCCCTCTGTGAACAGACTCTTGGTCTAGACTCACTTTAGCCACAGTGGCTTGGACACAACCGACCTGATGAGTCTGTCCTTCAACGGAACAGCTGAGGATAGCTGGCCCGTGTCACCCCCTGCCAGTTACATATATTTGCATACCCATCCCAAGAGCCGGTCATACAATCCACCTACTTTAACAAAGGAATTTGAAATGAAGCCTGCAGTTAGAGCTTCATTAAATGTTAATGATACAAAAGCTTTAACCCTTGGCTTTAAGACACAGCTAGCCAGATAAGGTGTAGGGCAGGGAAATGCCAGATTAGACCTAGACTGATCCTCGCCAGATAAAGGCCCATTACATGCTAATTCGTCCTCATTTACAGTATTTGAAGTTCACCGCTAGTGTGTGTGTGTGTGTGTGTGTGTGTGCGTGTCTGTCTGCACATCTGCGTGTATCTGTGCAAAAGAGTGAAAACTCGCCTCAGCTGCCAAACTGCTGATTAAAGCATGATCTGCTTGTTTTGTTATTTCCTGTATTTTTTCCCTTTGAAGAGCTGCCACGGCCAACTGTGGCTGGCCTGTGTTCAGATGTGATCCAACAAAAGATGCTGCGGCTTCCAATTTCCTTGGTCTGGTTAGAGTGCACATTTTAGTCCAGCGGTGTTGTTTACTGTTTACATGTGCATACATTTCTATGTTTTTGCCATATAATCCTTAGTGGAACTTTTACAGCATTGTTGTTTAAACCTTCGCTGGTGACGTGCATGCTGACTTGTAGATAGGTAGCCTACCTTCTGTACTTGTTCAGAACAGATTGACAGAGTTTGGTCTGCTAGTGTTAAATATTTACTGGCCGTTTGTACAGTCTGATACGGAAACACTGACCCCCAACAGTCACTCACTAAATAGATTTTAGCGACTTGTCTACAGGGCCTCAAAAGACCATCAGCTTCCCACTCCCATGAATCTAATCCATTTACCATCAACATGTTTCAAAATGGGTAAAAAACTATCATTTCAGACCTCTCCAATTGGGCAAACCACCTTTTTCAGTCTCTCCATTCTCAGAGGCCGCACATCCAACAGCTTTAAACACTGCTTCAATTTGAACACTCAATTCCCTCCATTCACAAATATTAAGGACTTTTGATGTGGCCTACTGTAGTAGTTCTGCAAGCGTCTTGTCAATGGTCTTGATTTTTTTTTGCACTCTGTGCTGTTGGTGTCATCTATATGAGATGTGGTATGGTATGGATAGACTTTATTACTATGATTATGTGTTATTTAGGAGCAATGTAATGTGACTTGAGCAGGGTCCTATGTTGTACTGAAAAGAAATACCAAAAACCCTGGCTGTGTGGCAAATAAAGTTCTATTGTATTCTATTCATCTCCGTGTTAGAGGTTTCAGACAGCGAGAGGGAGATCCCTCATCGTGAGAATCCTTGACCAGGAAGCCTCTCTGTGATTTAGATTATCGTACAGGTGGAGCTCTGCTGCTCTGCTGGGATATTCCTGCATCTGCATGTGCGGTCAGGAACTCTTTCTGGCTCTCCAAGTCCAAACGGTTTGTTTCTGTTTCTCTCTTCCAACACAAACCGGGAGTTTTCTGCTCCCCATTTGGACTTGGCATCGTACTCTATCTCTTCTGAGGTATTAAAACCACAGTAACGGTGTGATACTAAACCTTGCCTTTGTTCTCCCGCAGTTGTGTGTTTTCCAAAACCGTAGACGCTGAAATGATTTGAAAAGATTTGCGCTGAGCACCAGAAACACCCCGGCCCACTTCTTTCTGATGGTTTCCATAAGCCATCTCATAGCTTTTCAGCGACTGTAATAGAATAGGTTCAGTGGGATTCATTATGGTGCATCACAAGGCCTCAGAATATTGCACAGTTTAACTGCTTCTTGACTCATGTCGGCTCCCCTCGTCTTCCGCTGGACCCTGCAGAGTAAGTTAGCCCCTGGGGGCAGGATGCTAAGTTTAGCCAACATGTAAACGTTCATGCACTATTGGAAGATATGGGCCAGGAAAAGGGTGTGCTCTTTCCTGCTTCGGAGCCCCCTAGACACCGTCTGGTCTCAGTGGTCCCTTGCCTACTTTACACACACACACATCAATGCCAGCGACTGTGTCTGTGATGCTTGTCAGGGTCAAGTGGGTCCAGAATGAGGTAATGGCTAAACCACCCACTTGAAAGACATTATCTACTGGGGCCTATATTTTCCAACTTTACCATTCCCCCTAATCTTGGTTTTCTCCATTAGCGTATCATAACTCTCTGCCTTTTCGTCTCCTCTTTCATCTCTGAAATCTGTTCTACCTGCTATTAGTCCGCGGGCTCACCTGTAACCTCACTGATCTTCTTTATTGTCATTTGAAGTGGTCTGCTGCCCATCCTGTAGTTGTACAGTATAGTTCCAAGGACGTGGAGGTTTATGGTATAGGGTCACAGCTGAAGAAACAAAGATGGTGACTCCACTTAACCTGTCTGCTTCCTTATTTTCCCAATTGAATCTGCCCCCCAGGGATACACCGTTGGCCTTGTGAGTGATTCACCGTGTGTGTGTGTCTGACTGCACAGGTGTAGTGAATGTGTCTGTCAGCATCATGTCCTGTCATGTGCGCCATGTCATATAGCAGCCGCAGCAGTTTCCCCCTGCTTGTATAGGATCATGTATAACATCGTTGCGACCTGTTAAAATGTTTTGCTTCTGACTCACAATTCGGCTCGCTAAGTGGTAAAATGTGCACACTGCATCATGTTGAAAGCTGTTGGGTGGGAGGTCTGGAATGTGATTTTGTTTAATTGAGGCCATGCAGGATAAGAGCTACAGACCTTAGCATCAGGTTTATAAGGATCCTGTGGTTTGGTAAAACTTGTTATATTAGATTTACGGCTAAGTTGTCTCTCTTTCTGTCTCTCATTTGCAGCAAGAGTGTGGTGATCGGAGCTCCTAAGGCCAATACAACGCAAGTTAAAATCACAGAGGGAGGATCTGTCTTCTACTGTCCGTGGAGTCTTAGCCAGTCGGATTGTCACCCCATCGAGTTTGATACTTCAGGTAAGCATTATCTGTACTCATACTTCTCTGCTATGTAGTATGACAGGAAAATATTTAGGTTGTCCCAAATCATGATGTCAAACGCAGTATGCTGAAAAATACCCAGATGTCTTACTACATCAGGTCACTATTTTTAGTGTGGAAATCGGAATGCTTTTTTGGCAATTCTGACCTGCAATACACTACGTAACAGAAGTACAGTGACATCCACTGAGCCTCATAATGAAAACAACCAGATGGATATATAAGCTAGGCCCAATTGTATGCCCACTGCATGCAAACTATGAACTTTTTATAGACAGCTGCAGTATGTAGTATAATAAAAAGTATGCGATGTGGAACGCAGGGTAAGGCTTACTTAAGGATTTTCTAATCAGGCAATATATCTGTGACTAAGAGGTTCGTCGGAGAGGCTGAGGAAACTCGAGATGGTGTTTAAGCTGCTGCTCTGTTTTCTGCTGCTCCGTACACTTCTGAAGCCATCAGAGCGTTTCCTTTTTGCTCCTGTTGTCAGCAGCAATCCAGGATCAGGCGTCCGTTTTTTCCACTCCACCGAACTTGTTGTCGGCTACGTTAGTTCCCGGACTAGGGATGATCCTTTTTTCCTGTTTGTGTCCTCTCTCTTTGGGGATGAAAATGATAATGGGGTGTTGAAAAGTTTTTTTTTGTTGGTAGGATACTCCTCCCTTCCTTTAGGTCGTGTTTGTGTTGCCTTGCCCCTGAAGCTATAGGGAGATAAGCCAGACAATAAACAAATAGGTCAGACAAAGAAGGGTCTTGTTTATATGACAGGTGAAGCAAGACACTGCCGGTTACCGACAATAAGGCTCCAGTTGGGTCAGAATTAGGTAAAGTGGTTTGGGAGAAGAGGAGGAAGTCCGTGAGGTTGTTTAATGAAAGGACTCATGTTTCAGTATGTGGACAGTACCCCTTAGCCTTTGGCACAATGGAGCCATAGCAAAGTGAGGAAAAGGGACATTTAAAGGTGGAGTAAGCTATCATGGAGAATACTTGTGGTCAAAATCACTGTTTTTCAAAATCAGTGAATATCTCCTCAAGATCCGCTACCTGTCCGTATTATGTGTGCGCTGGAAAAGATCCATTGTTATTACACAGCCTTTGCTCTGTAGACGGGCATGCTGCTAGCTATGGTGGATGAGCATGAGGAGATATTCATTGATTTTGACAAACTGATTTTGATAAAAAGCGTTCTTCAGAATAGCTGACTCCACCTTTTAAAGTAAAAAACAATGTTGGCTCTTAAACTGAACAAGCCCTGAGAACACACACAAACACACAGTCTGAATCACACATAGAGATGGACAGTTCTTGCCACACTTTTGGCTTCTTTCCTGACAAAATCAAAGCTTAGCATATTGTGAGCCAACTTAAATGTACTGTCCACAATGCACAATAGGGAGAAATATTCCACTGTGTGTTTCACAAGCCTGGTTTAACAACATTCTTTTTATTGGAGGCCGCTGCTTGGTACCCCTTTGCTCCACTATTTTTGTACGGGTTTCTCTTTCGACATAAAATGCCTTGCACATCCACGGGTTGCTGGCTGGAGGCCATAGCGAGTGATGTCATGCGCAACAGCGAGGCCTCACAGCGGAGGTTAGTCCCCCGGGCTGTCAGAGAATGTCCTTCATATTTTTTAAAGGGGGCTTTGAAGGAACGGAGCTGAGTGCCAGAGCCGGTTCCGACATCTGGATCATGGCAGAACCATTGTACAGTGGAGGATTGATCAATGTATGGACATCTGCTAGCTAATGTTGCTATGCCAGACAGCTGCTACATGGCTGACATTTACTGCTGTAATTCATTTACTGTATATGTGACTGTTTCCTTTGCCAATCCTGATAGTGAGGGCTGATAGTGCTAACAGTCACAAGGATTTCTCCGGAATACTTGAGTAAAGGAATGCTGCTAGGGTTGCATAGGGTTGCAAATAATCACGATCTTGATTCATATACAGTATCTATGAAATCTCATTTATAAATGAAGGGGGCGATTCACTAGCTCATATTCCCCAATGCATTAATGTCATGCTGCATGCTCACTAGATATTGTAACTTGCCTATGTTTTCTCCGTGAAGCCACAAAATGTTGACCCTGTAGGCTTGTGGTTGTCCAGAATGGACTAGGTGCTAGGTTTTATTTCTAAATAATCTAGTCTAAAGCTACATTTCTAAGAGGGTTGTTGTTGAATACACTAGAATTATATGAGAGAATTGTGATCTCAATTCTTAAGGAAAAAAGATTTCCATTTGAGCAAGAATCTTGCAGCCCTATCACATCATATTTTATATTCCACACAATTTTTGCTATCCAGTTGAAGTGATGTCATAGGTCCTCCCTGTCTTTTGGTGTGTTTGAGCTCTGACCCACGGGCCACAGACCCTCTTAATTAGCCTAACTAATTGGGTCAAAGTGGTCACTGGCCCCACTCCCATCCACTTCCTCTTCCATCGAGATAAGAGCCTTTCTATGGATCTTAAGAGAGGGGTGCGAGGGCCGTTGGGAGAGGGGCACATACAGGATGGGAGGAAGGCCAGAGGGGAAGGAGGAAAGAGAGGGAGAAACCAGAGCCCTGTCCCTCCACTCACTCCCCTGCTGTCGGTGGTCCCACAGGGGGCGGCTGATGTGATGAGTGAATTTGGCCATTTGTCTTCGACCCCACGGACACACACACACACACACACACGCACACACACACACACACTATTTAAGAGGCTCCTAACCTCACTAATGGCAAGTCCTTTCACACACAGTTCAAAGGCGAGAGTGAGGGCCTATGGATGCACTCCAGACCCCCACACTCCTCTGCTGGTCCCGGGGGAGAGACTGGGCCCGGCACCATGTCACATCATCAGCACAGTGCGCTAAGCGGCGTCCCTAGGGAGAACTTTGGTCACTGATGTCATATGACATTTTGTTGTTGTCCCGTCTCTGGGTTTCCCTCTATCGCCGCTCTGAATCTCCTCTGAAAGCATTTCACATGACTCCAGCTGGCTTCCTTCACTCACCCTCGAAAAGACGATGACAAACAGACCTTTTCACCACCCATTACTGTGACAGAACTAATGCTATAACTGCAATGTGAGAACTTTTTCTTTAGCTTCTTTATGCGGTTAAGTTCATGCACGTCCTCACTTTTACATAATGATAACACACTTTATTTATATACAGTAGCACTTTGCAAAACACAGTTACAAAGTGCTGAACAGATAAAAAGCACAATTTAAAGCAAAGGACATCAAATACATTTACATCAAAAGGCAGGCTCAAGCAAGATATGGAAAAGCTCTCAGATAAAAGTGGGTTAGGAGGAGAGGTTTAAACATGGACAATGAGTCAACCAGCCTTATTCCCTCAGGCCTCGGGGGCCTGATAGAAAAGGCTCGGTGCCCTTTTGATTTCAGACTGGACACTGCAAGGATCAAAAGTCTGCTTCCTGAGGATCCCAGACTACCTGATGGCACATATGGGACTAAAACGTCTAGAATATAAGCTGGAGTCAGGCCATGAAGAGCCTTTAAAGTTGATTAAAAAAAACTATCCCAAAACAAAGTAAAGAAGTTAAATATGAATATGAAGCTAAGATATGATTGCATCTTTCTGATATTGTTAAAAGCCTGGTGGCTGAGTTTTCACCAATCTTTAGTTGTTTCAATGTATTTCGATTCAGGCAAGTGAAAAAGCTGTTGCAGTAGTCAAGACGCGAGGAGATGAAAGCTTGTAAAACAGTTTCTGAAGTCTCTGAATTTTCAAATGGACCATATATCTTACACATGGCCAGATAACTGATAAATAGATAACCAGAGATCACAGTTATGCAGTACGGATCAGTAGACTTTTCTGCCGCTACTTCTGGTTGCCGTAACATGACTTGAACCAACACAGTCCCTATTGAGCCCCCTACCTTTCCCTGGTGGCGTTTTATCGCTCTTATCCAAACAAAGACCCCCTGAGTTATGAAAATATCAGGAATGTATACTTTAAGAAAAAGTACCATTCAGCTATAAGGCGGATTAGTTAGAGTAACAGCAAGTTTACAAGGAAGCCCTTTGAAGTGCTGTTCATGTTAATGCCGGTATGACTGAATCGCCTATTTTTCACATAGACTTCTGACCATTTAACACACCGCGGGGAGGGCTGACTGCTGTGGGCCGATGATGAATAACGTTAGCAGGAAAGTCCAGGGATGGAGATTAAGCAGAAATACAGTTAGGTTATTAAAAGAAACTATAATCTCTGTACTTAACGGTTTTAGGCTGAGGAGAAGCAGCTTTCCCTGAAAGCGAAAGGGGAGAAAGGTTCTGGAGACTTGGGCAAGATAACGTATGAAAAATGGATAGGAAGATGGAGATAATATTCAAAACGAAAACAGTGAAAAGGAGACAGAAGTGTGTGTGTGTATGTGACTATAAACAGAGATGACTGGGAGGTTGCTATGAGGAAGCCGGGCCAGAGTATGTATGTTTTACTTGGACCGCAGCCCCCTTTCGCTGTTTCCACAAAGACACGGAGGCTGCCTTGTTGGCTGGTGTGAAAGACTAGGGGCGGACAGGAATGGATAGAGAGGCCCTAACGCACAGCCTGCTTTCTTCACATCCACACGGGTCGTGATCTTTTTCAGTATTTATCAACGATCTGTCCCCGAGAGATGTTCCTCTGGTCTTTTGCAACACGCCTGCGGTCGTACAAAGTTTACTCGGGAGATGATTCCGAAGACTGCGAAGGCTCAGGGTCAAGTTGTTCCTCCAAACTGCTTAGGTTTGCTCTTGACCTCGCATTGGCACTTTCCTTGTTGATGTCAGCTCATATGCTAAATTGCAATACCATGAGGTATACGTTGGGGATGTGACTGCCTTGCCTAATCAATTTGTTTGCATTCTAGCATCTGTCTTTTAGCATCTGTCTTCCAATAAAGCTGTTTTTGAAAACCTGACTCCTGAGACCATCTGTCATGTCACCTGCAGCTGTCAAAGTGTTGGAGTGGGAGATCCGCGTTTTAGTGGCCAGGTGTTCAAACAGGGCAAAGGGTCATTGGGCATAAGCTAGGCCTGTCCAAGAGAACTGCTAACTCCTGAACAGTGGCCGAGCAGCAAAATAAATACTTTTTTTTCACCTTTTTTTTTCTCAAATGTTCTCCCTGATTGCCTTTTCGTGAAAAATAGTGTAACTGGAGTCTTGGAGAGGGCTTTCTGCCAACTGGCCAGATGTTTCCAAGGTCCAGTGAACAGAGGCAGTATTTTGGACACCCAAGGTCCAACGGAATGAATGCATGTTTTGTCACTCTGCAATTTCTCAATTTCACTTTCCCATGTTATTTTTCTTTTCTTCCCAGGGGATCGCCACATTTTGATCAACAACACGGAACATCAGGTCGATTTCAAGTCCCACCAATGGTTCGGCGCCACTGTGCGTTCTCATGGTGACACAATTCTGGTAAGGTGAACCTCTCCGAGATGATTTTGGGGGGTTGGGGCAGGGTGGGACTAGAGTTTCAGCTTCACACCATGCCACTGGCGCTCACCCTGCTGTTATGACTGGGGCTTTTAGCGAAGGCTGCTCTGGCCATATGGCTGCAGAGAAAGCCCCTACTTCCAGTGAAGTCAGGTGGTGGAGGAGTGTGTATGTTGGTTAGAAATGTGTCCCCCAGACTACCGTCCATTAAGTTGTTGCCATTCAGGTCCAATTGTCACCTTTCCTCTCAACAAACTGTTAAAGAAATGTTTTTCTGCCTCCCCCTGTACCATCAAAGTTGAGCCACCCCTTGTTTGGTCTGATAGTAGGAGTTGTGACCTGGGTTAAGTTACATTGGTTACCATGCTCCAGATGTACCACACACTGACCTCAGCCCGGGTCTCCTCCTGAGTTCAACAGGGTGTTGTTGCAACTGGAAAAACATCTCCCACGTAAAAAGCTCACCCCATCACTACATCTCCTCCCTCCCTTTTTACCTCCCCACCTCTCTCCATCTCTCTCTCTCTCTCTCTCTCTCTCCCTTTCTCTCTCTCTTTCTCCACCTCCTTTCTACACTAGGCTTGTGCACCTCTCTACTCCTGGAGGACTGAAAAGGATATCCCCCGCTCCGACGCCACAGGAACCTGCTACCTCTCAGCCCATAATTTCACCAAATTTGTTGAGTACGCTCCGTGTCGCACAGGTAACTATCGTCTCACTTTTAATCTGACAATGACATTAGTGTTGTATGTTTTTTTTCTCATAAACAAAGCTTATCTAGATACCACTGCTGTCCTTAATGTGTAGAAATTCGGAAAATGTTCTATTACAAAAATAAAACTTGTTTTAATGTAATTAATCAACTGGCAAAGTTTCATGATGATATATAAGTTAAAGCATGTTCCTCTCCTGTTTCTTCCAGAGATCAGTGACGCGGTGGGACAAGGCTACTGTCAGGGAGGATTCAGCGCCGACTTTACAACGGTAATAACTATTTTCCTGTTAGTGAACCACCAGAGGACTCTGGAATAATCATTTAATTTTTCACTGTAGTTATGTGATCAACTTTTATCTTTTAGGATGGCAAAGTGGTATTAGGAGGGCCGGGCAGCTACTTCTGGCAAGGTATGACACACCAGTCCACTATTTGATCTCATAATCAATAAAACAACTCTTCACAATGTCTTACGTTCATTTTTGCTTCTCTCTTGTCGTACTTTAGGTCAGGTGATCTCTGCAGCTAAGGAGGACATTATCAAATCATACTACCCAGGCTACCCTATACAGTATGTGGAGAGCCAGATCCAGACCAAACAGATCCATGCTCAAAATGATGACAGCTACCAAGGTAACAGGGGCTAATATAATCTTGGTGCTTTTCATGATAACTGCACATTCACACGTATCCTTCATTTTTGTTTTTGCCATGCAAGCTGAGGCTTATGTCTGTTCTTCTGACCACAGGCTACTCTGTTGCTGCTGGCGAATTCAGTGGTGATCAGGTGGAAGGTAAGTCAATAAAACAGACTCTGTAGCTCTACCCACATGGCCAATGTTAGGTAAGGAATGCAGAAAGTAAAACACATTATAAAGTTACCTTCAAATGTCAAATCTGAAGTGGAAATAAAACTGAAGTCAGCTGCAATATTTTATATGATTATTGAGCTGGAAAAGGTCGCCATCACTGGAATTCTCTTGTACTCCTGCTGGGTATGACCTGTATATTTTCCCCCTTTTATTTAATCTGTGCTTCGTCTCTCTCCGTGTACTTTCGCAGATTTTGTGGCTGGCCTTCCCAAAGGACTCATGTTTTACGGTTCGGTAAGAAGGCTTAATCATCACTCCCACTTGGTGCTTTTAGAACGACAGGCCCGGGCTTTAGACTTGGGACTGATGCAATAAAGTAAAACAGCCTTTGGGGGTGATTGTCACAGTGGGACTTATTTGTGCAGTGAATTCCATACCAGATGCTGTGGTTGAATTAGACCATATAAAAAGACATTCAACATATGTGGCTGCTTTGTTGGCAGGTGTCTATTCTGAATGGTACGGATCTGAAGACCATGATTAACTACACTGGTGAGCAGGTGAGTCAGAAGAGCCCTTATCTTCAGAAAACTCTTCCGTGGTCCACTTCCTCTGTGTTTTCAAAACTTTGTTCCTCAAGAGAGCTCTTGATTATTTAGTATTTATTTTGAGTAAGCGAAAATAATTTCCTTTACAGCATTCTTTTAACTAGAGTTTGTTCTCTTTCGTGGTTTGCCGTAAAAAGCTCAATTATTGAAGGGGGAAAGTGCAGTGGCAATTTGTGTAAAATGGTTCTGGGAATAGGAAAAGCCCCGAGCTCGTTGAAACAGTGATGATTGACTCAGCTGAATAAATATAATCACCAGTGAATTTGCGTACACTCCAGACTGCCACTGCAATCTCTGTGCGTTTTAAGACTTCAAGTTCATGGCAGATAATTCAGAAAATTATTCCAAACCTGTAAAACCCATCAAGCCCTTCATGTTTCCTTTCAAGAATCAAGATTTTTTTTCTCCTAGTGATGCATACAATCAGAAGTTTGCAGTAGCACGACTGTTTGTGCCTGTATTGTTTAAGTTCAAACCAAATCCTGAGGATGTTACTGCTTTTTCATGATGAGATTTACATCAGCCAAAGTCATGGAAACACTTTTCCTTTTCCAGATGGGATCCTATTTCGGCTACACAGTGGCAACGACTGACATTAACGGTGATGGGTGAGTAGTAGTAGTCTTGTCAATGTCTGTTTTTTCTCTTTCTTGCTAGATAGTTAGCTGGCAGATCTTACATGGTATGCCACCAGCAACTCATTATCTAGGCGTCAATGTGTCTGAGCTTAAATTTGTTTGTGTGATTTTTTTCCTTTCTCGTCTGCAGGATGGCTGACCTGCTTGTGGGAGCTCCAATGTTTATGGTCCGTGGTTCCGATGGCCGTCTGGAAGAGATGGGCCGGGTCTATGTTTACCTACAGCGTGGCCCTGTTGACCTGGAGCCTCGCCTGCCTCACTTTACCGGTACTCAGGTGTATGGGAGATTTGGCAGCACCATTGCAGCATTGGGAGACTTAAACCAGGACGGTTTCAATGGTAAGATTGGAGAATTTAGTTGAAGCACTGATGGAATTTTTTTTAAAAGTTGCTTTTATTGAGTTAATAGTAGTCACTATTGTTTTGGTTTCTACATCTTGGCTTAATGGATATTAGACTTCAACTGTTTAAAGAATAGTATAGAAATTGGAGTTAGAAAAGTGCATAATAATACCATCATAATAGTAAGAATTCATAAAATTAAGGCAAAGAAATCATCTGATTAAATTCAAAACAGAAACAATTACAGTATATGAAGTAATTTTTGATAATTAATTGTTGAAAATAGGTTATGTTTTCTATTCCATTCTATTGGACAGCTGCAATTTTGATAAGTATAAATCATTCGACAATTGTAGGTTCAGTTTGGTCCACTGTCAAACCCAGGCAAACCTTTTGTTTGTCACACTAGTGACACGGCTCCAGTCTCAATGTTGGTTGGGCGGTCCAGACTATTGGCTGTATCGCCATGTAATTCTGTACATATAATTTTGTGGCCTCAAAAGGATTACACCTAATGACTTTGATGATCCCCTGACTTTTCCACTAGCTCACATTTGATTTATGACCAAATACCAACTAAACTAATGACATGATTTCCCTCAGCTCAGCTGTAATTTGTGTTAATTCGATGCCTAAGAATAGCCGCACAGTGCCATTGGTGTGTAGACCTTAAGTGTTACTAAAAGGGAGCTTTTGCCTTGGCAGCTTTCTTTGTTAACCTTTTTTCTTTTACTACAGTGGAGCTACTGTGACTAAAGCCTAATGTTTTTCCTGACTCTTGGCAGACGTGGCTATCAGCTGTCCGTTTGGAGGTGAGGAGCAGCAGGGACTGGTTTACATCTATAATGGATACTCAGAAGGTCTCAGGGAAAAGCCTTCTCAGGTGATCACTGGCCAGTGGGCTGCTGGCGCTATTCCTTCCAGCTTTGGATTTGCCCTCAGAGGAGCTAAGGACCTGGACATGAATGGATACCCAGGTGAGTGAGGCTGAAAGTAGGCATTGAACATAAGTAGCTTTCTATATTTTTAGTATGTTTTCTGATTCTGTTCCTTTATTTCCGCAGATCTCATTGTTGGTGCATTTGGAGTTGATAAGGCACTTCTCTATAGGTATGTTCTGAATCATATGCTTTACATTTGGGAAATATACTTTTTTTTGCTTTCCTGGGGAGAAAATCCATACTTATGTATACACTTGATATGAAGACAGTTAGCTTAGCTTAGCAACAAGACTGGAAACTGAGAGAAGAAGCTGCCTCACTCTGTCCAAAAGTATAAATATACACCTCCACAGCTCACTTTAACTTACACATAATAATGTGTTGGTAATCTGTTAAAAGGGTTAAAAACATAAAATGCTGCTTAAATTGCTGGCAGGCAGTTTTTGACCCTTGGACAGAGCTAGCTAGCTGCTTCCCACAAGTCGTTTAAATCTAAACTAAGCTAACTGTATCCCGAAGCGAAGTTGTATGACAGTGGTATCTTTTCATTTGACTCTTGACAAGTGAATAAGCAAATTTTACTGCAAAGGTAGTAAAAGTTGAAATTCAATCTCTCACAATTGAGTCTCTTATCTTCATCCTTCTTGTTTCCCACAGATCCCGGCCTATAGTTGACACCAGTGCATCTCTGACCGTTTACCCCACCATGATCAACCCCGAGGAGAAGAACTGCATACTCACCAATGGAAACAGCAGCACTCCTGTTTCCTGGTGAGTAGCTTGTAGCCTACTGCTCAACTTCCTGTGACTCAGACAGGCTTCAGTGCTGCTCTGTTGGCTTTTTATTTGAGACAACTGCAAAAAAGATGGGCTTCCCCATTTATCCCCCCAATGCATAAACACTCATATCCTGACAGGAAGCTTCTGATAAGGAGTAACCTTTACATCCGAAGTCACGGTATTAATTACAGAGAGCTACTCTTATCTGCCCTTTATTTTCAAAATGTCTTCACATCACGCTGTTTTCTGTCGAGTAGCAGAGAAATAACAT
Organism: Hyperoplus immaculatus; assembly: GCA_949357725.1. Taxonomy (NCBI): domain Eukaryota; kingdom Metazoa; phylum Chordata; class Actinopteri; order Uranoscopiformes; family Ammodytidae; genus Hyperoplus; species Hyperoplus immaculatus. Next base: position 27,833,880 of record OX442360.1, read on the forward strand.
GCTGAATAGCTGCATTGTTAGCTGTTTTTTTGGCCTCCTCCAAATGTGTTCGTGAAAAAAAGGGGAGAGGAAACAGACGACGGTTGCTCCCCGCTCGACATGGTTGACACTGTTGCTCACGTGTCTAGCTTTTTCCCCCCCTTTTCCAGATCTCGATCCATAAAGGAAACTCTTGTATACACATGTGTCTTGATTACACTACGTTGCCTGGGCGATGAGGAGTTTTCTTTTGGGTGGGGGTGAAGGCAGAGCACAAGGGATAATAGGAGGGAGTGCGGGAGGGGAGGGGCTGGGAGGTTTTTTTTCTTGCTGTTGCTCTGAATGAGATATTGTTTGGTGGTGGGAGCACAGCTGGGAAACATCAGGACACGTAGACTCCCGCGAGCGCGCACACAGGCGGACACAGGAGCATACACATGAAGTTATAACTCCTCCAAAGAAGCCCATGGTGTACCCGCTTTGTCTTGCTGTCTAATTTTTCACCTCGCTTCCCTTTCCTGTGTATTTTTCATCAACAGACTCTCTCTTTATCCTTTCTCACTTCTTCCAGTTTTTGCTTAGGGTTAACTACTAAGAGGATTGGGGGTTTTGGGGGGTTGCAGACTATTGGACAACAGCAGCAGCGTGTTGTGCAGCTGATGTCATGGGAGAGAGCTGTAGGCTTATATAGACAGTCACTGAATGGTCAGTGCTGAAACTTGAGTCGTTGCCCAATTTCACCCTTCTTAACTCTGCTATTTCGTTGTGTGTGTGTGTGTGTGTGTGTGTGTGTGTGTGTGTCTGTGTGTGTGTGTGTGTGTGTGTGGTGGGGCTTGTTGGTGGAAGCGGAGACACACTGATTTATCAGCTTGGCTGGCCAAAGCGGTCAGATGCGAGTACAGTATGTCTCTAAGCATTTTTGTCATATTATTCATCGTATCCCCATTACGCGTCGCCTGGTAATGTGAACCATGTAAGGAGCTGACACAAGAGAAAGTGAGGCCATGAGGGAAAGTGGAGAGCGAACAAGCGAGGGCAACTGAGGTGTCTTGTAGGTACAGTGTGTTTATGCTGAATCTCTGCCATAAAGCAACACGACTCGCTCACTGTGTCCTTGTCCCTTATCCTCTCAAACAGTGTCAACCTGAGTTTCTGCATAACCGCAGATGGGAAGCACCTACCAGACGTACTAGGTGAGCCAATTTTCCACATCTGCAATTTATTACATCTAAAGGAATTGTCAAACAGCCACCGACGGAAATGTTTTGATTCCATAACCCTCTGTAGGTTATAGTGTTTTGGCATGTGATGTAGCTGTTTGGATTCTGTTATGACAAAAAAAAGGGCCGAACATCTTCTGTGATCCACCGCTCAGTCCCCCCATCTCCTATCAACCCCCCTAGTTATTATCTCAAATGACTCCTTCCTTTATATACAAATGTTCCCCCTGTGCCATTAACTTTCAGTAACATTGGACTACATTGTGTGTGCTCCGGAGTATTTATGGAGGTCTCTTTCTTTTTTCTTTCAAACCTGTCATTATGTGTCTCAAGAACATTCATCATGCCATGAATGCCCATTTGTGTGTGCGTTACTTGTTCCAGATTTCCAGGTGGAGGTGAAGCTGGACAGTCACAAGCACAAGCAGAAAAGTGCAGTGAAGAGGGCTTTGTTCCTGGATACCCAGCAGCCCTTGCTCCAGAGGAGAGTGAGGCTGCGCCATGGGGAGCGTGTGTGCAACCACACAAAGATCTACCTCAGAGTATGTCTATTTTTCTCACTATTAAGAAACCTCTATGACATAGATTATTCATCCTGTGATTGAAGTGTGTGCTCTTAGTAAAAAAAAAAGCTACAGGCCACAAGGTTTTCTAAAAAGCAGTAGCAGTGGTTTTCTTAGAAGTATGATGCACACCTGAATCCCGGGACATTCTTGAACAACACATCCTCCCTTTTTGTACAAATTGCATCAGACGAAAAAACCTGGAATGTTTTTCCCTCACTGCAGGATGAGAAAGACTTCAGGGATAAACTTTCCTCCATTTACGTGGCCTTGAACTTCAGCTTGGATTCAACAGCAGCAGCAGACTCCCACGGCCTGAGGCCCATCCTCAACTATCAGGCCACCAACCTGATCGAGCAGAAGGTACTGTGACATGCGCTACACTTCTTCAATATGCTTTAACTAACCCTTGAGTGAACTGCATACATGGTTGAATTCCCTAGTAATGTGCATTTTCTCCTTGATTGCGAAAACCAATTCTCTCTGAGCTAACGATAAGAATATTCACAAAAAATGACTAATCAGTATCTCTGGCCAGCTACTCCCCAACTCTGTCCTTCTCCCTGATAAAAGATGGAGTCTGTCCTTTATAATGTAAATTCTGAAGCACTCTGCTGGGAAAGGGTCCAGAGTGTCTGGAAATAAAGCCTGTTTTTCAAAAATGAAAATGTGAGGCATATGTACAGTGGAGTATTTCCCTTCCCAGCAGGAATTGCTCTCAATCTGCTTGGCTGCCTAACAGTACATACTGTAGGTGACTGGTTCCAGAGCTGCACACGCACAAGATTTGGTAGATATTCCAGGGTGGGGCACAACAGTCAAGGTATTTGCCCATCTGGTTGAAATCACTTGGCATTTTCCCCAGTTTTCCCTCTGGCAGTGAGTAGGTTTTGGCTCAACATGTGGGCATCCTTTCAGCTGTGGCACACGGCAACAGCCACAGGATTGGTTTGTGGAACAGCAAACAGCATAATTTTATCTCCTCCTTTTCTCCCACTTCTTTCTCCTGAAGTGTTTCTATCTCAGTCATCTTGGATCAGGACTGGACCTTGTCATTGATGTCCTTCCTAGATATCAAAGCTGTCGGGCCTCCAACAGTTGTGTTCGATTGTTTAATCAAGACCTTGAGACAAGCTTTATAGCTACAACGCCATCCTTAAACACAAATGCCCACAAAGGGCAAACCTGATCTGTGTGTGTGTGTGTGTGTGTGTGTGTAAAAGGGGAGTGGGAGTTGTGTCAGCCTGCCAACATATTTCATTAATCTTGCGTTAGACTGTGTGAATGTAACGGCGTATAAACAGCGAATGGTGAACGCTGTACCGCAGCCTCAGCCTTGATCAGACACTCGATGCCCTATTGATTTCCACATATGCTTTGAGAATGCGTGGCGGGCCCATGTAACATTTCATTGACTGTGCCAAGCTCTTACTCTCCCCGAGCTGGAATGAGAACGAGAGATGGTTGATGTCTTTTCGGCACAGATTCACTTTATACTCTTAACATCTTCCACATGTTTCTCTAAGAAGATATGGCGTTATGATGGATCTATTAATTGCAGTCAGGTTCTTAGATCGTGTGGGAAAGGCAAAGCAGAAAGGATTCCAGTTTTAAGAACTGGAAAATGTCTAAAATTGTTCATCAAAGCCACGTTCGGGAAATAATAACATCCGGACAAATGAGCCTGAATTTGATTAAAGGTGCACTATGTAGCTATGTCAAAGAAGTGAACATTTTCCTAGGTATATTCTCACAAGTGAATAATCAAACTTTCCTCACATGAAAATTGGATTCCTGGGAAAACTTTTTTAAGTTAGAAAGCTATCTGAAAAGTTAGTGTGTCACGGTTGTAGTTAACAACAGCAGGGCCCACAGTTTTGTTTACAGACATATTCTAGTCTTACGTTTGGTGCCTCACCATCATTTTGTTTTGATTTATGATGATATAATTATTCCTTAGCTTTGCATGTACAGAAAATATGTTTTATAAACTAACTGCAAGCTCTGCCAATGCAAATCCCCCTCCTCAAAAACTGCATAGTGCACCTTTAATAGACTCTACTCATTTTGCCTAATTAGGGTTTTGATTTTTCCACATGACGCTTGCCATCATTATGTCACATGCTGTGTTGGTGTTGTTTATATACAGTGACGGTCCTACAAACATGGTATTCCTACTCTGCACAGATGTATAGACCATGGGTGCACATGTGGCTGAGATAGCATGGCGGTTACCATGGTGTCCATAATTAGAACCCCAGGCTTGTGTAATGACAAGGGGGCGGCGGCTTAGCTCCCTCTAATCTCCTCCTCCATTTCTATTTATTATCCTGATCGTCATGAGCATCATCGCACTGTCAGAGCCGCAGCGGGATGCAATTTAGCGGTCCCCGCGGAGCTTTCCCCCTGCCACACGTCCAGCGGTTATCCACTTATCCGCCAGTGTTTCTTGTTCCTTTGTTGTCTTTGCCTCCACTGTAATCTGCGTGCCCCCGCTTCTGCCTTTCAGGTCAACAGAGATATCCTGTGTCTCAATGAGTTCTCCCCTCTAGGCTGTATAGTTCCTCACTCCCTCTCTCTCTCCATATGATCCCATACTGCTGTGGTTGGCTCGGTGGCGTAGCGTGTGGTGAAAGCCCATGTGGTTTGCCACATAGCGCTCAGATGTGGGACACTGGTAGAGTGCTGGTGGGGAGCTGGCAGCTTTGTGCTCTGAGTAGGCTGTCCACAGGAGTATCTCCTCTGGCACGGGTCTCTTTGCTGGGCCCTCTTCATCATTTCCTTACATCGCAAACTGAAAGCATGTGTGTGTGTGTGTGTGTGTGTGTGTGTGTGTGTGTGTGTGTGTGTTTGTGTATGTTGGCACAGCTGCTTCAGGGGAGAGCGTCTATGCCCGTCATGACCTCACCGAGTCAGTCATCGTCCCTCCCGTGCCACAGCATTGTTTTTAACTGTCTGAAGTGAAGTGATGTGATGATGTCTTGTAGATAAAGGGGGACTGCAGTGCAGGTGTCTGTGTGTGTGTGTGTGTGTGTGTGTTGGACTGTGGTTGGGAGGCGGTGGAGGGGGGAGAATGTATTAGTCATACCACATGTTGCATCTTGCTACACTCATCCTGTTGTCTTCCTTACACAGTTATCTGATTTATCTCGCGCGCCTAATTCTTTACACGTGTCAAAAGAAATGTGCTTTCAGTCAGAACCTACTGTACTGTACGTGATCTGCACACCCTATTAAACACTTTTATCATCTTCTGTGTGCATCTTTCAGACTCAGATTCTGCTGGACTGTGGAGAGGACAACATCTGCGTTCCCGACTTAAAGCTGGCAGTCCAAGGGTGAGTCCCTTCATTTCCTTATACTCTTCTGAAGAATCCCATAGCATATGGAATTCACAGGAAATACATTAGAATGCAGCGGATAGGACAGGCTAAACTATGAACGGGGGTCACAGACGGTGAACTCTTCACCTCCACTCCTAAGGTAGGAACTTGGATTTGAGCGCTAAAGCGTAAATACAGCTGTTTGTGTTGTTCCGCTGCCTTGTTTAGTTTAGCATACCAGAGGGGGAACTGTTAATAGCCACTGTGTTGCAGTACAGTACGGGTACAGCATCCCTCTGAAAACAGGAAGCAACCCTTCTGTATAGGTACTATGACAGGACAGTTTAAGGAGGAAAGACAGGATGAGAAGAGAGGGATGATCTGTTTTGAGGGGATGGGGAGCCCCAGCACCCTGCCTGCCACACTTTGATTGGAGAAATCTGTTAGCATTTTCCTCAAAAATAACAAGCCTCCCTGATACTCCCTTCCTCTGCTCTGTCATTTTGATTTGACTTTCCTATATTTATCTAACATCTGCCTCCATTTCTTCCTAAACGTATGGCTGATCCATCACACGTGGAACAACCTGCTGTGAGCGCGTGTTTTGCCGCCGCCAAACGCGCTCCATCCAAAAGTGCAACTGCAGAAATCGTAGCCGTAGAAAGTATTATTGGTGCAATTACGATAATAGCTTGGTGTTTTTGTCTGGTCTGCAGTAAATTAAGAAAAAGCCTAATAGCAGTTTGAGGGGTTGACGTGGGGATGGCCGTGATTGAACGGAATTTTCAAAGAAGAAAAAAAATCCGTCACTGCTGCCATGTTGTTTCTTCTGTTGCGCTGCCAAAGCACATAACCTGTTTGACCAAGAGTCCCTCAGGGAAGCTTTAAGCGTTTTCAAATTTTGAGCCTTTGTTTGGTTTAAAAAGTGCCATGCCAGTTTGAATCAGACCACGGTTGACTTGCAAGGCCGGCAGAGGATCAGCCTCAGAAAATCCTCTCTCTCTCTCTTGCTATGCTACCCCTTGCTTTATGAGAGCGCGCTGTAATTAAAAACGTCTGTGTGGCCTTCCCATATGGAATTTTCTCATTGTTCTCGGCTGTGTTCGGAGGTGGGGAGGAGCGAGAGAGAACAAGGAAGGGGGAGTTGTTTTATAGTACCACACCAGTGTTGTATAACGTGTTTGACTTTATCAACACATCGGAAAACATTTAATTTAATTGGGTGGGGTTTGTGAGATAAGTCAAATTTATGTTTTTATGTCGCTGGGCACTTAAGTGAAAAAATGTATATGGCAAGCACAGAGGCTGATAATTTACAAGCCTCATTAAAGCAACAGCAATTTGTTGCCCAAACTTCTGCCAGTGCCAGCGGACACAAACAAAGAATTTCATTGTTTACTCATAACAGTGTAACACAACTCTTTCCATATTTATTTGTCTACGGAGTCCTGACACCATCTAACTTGACCGTTGACCCTTTTAGTGATCATTTTTCCTCCCCCCTCCCCACCCTCTCTCTTTGGTTGGGTCCTCAGGAACAGGAAGGAAGTCTACCTGGGTGATGACAACTCACTGACCTTGACTTTCAACGCGCGGAATGAGGGTGAGGGAGGGGCGTACGAGGCAGAGCTGTATGTGGTGTTGCCCCCCGAAGCCGACTACAGCGGTATCTCCCGCAATAATGAGGTGACTAGAAATGTGAAAAACCCACCAAAAAACCCATAACTTCCAGAAATCTAATGAGTCTCTTGGGACATTGGCTACACATGCTGGCCTCTTTTGTGGTGATGGTCTTTTTAATGTGGTTTGACCAATTTGTCCTCTTGTTTCTCAGAGCCTGACCCAGCTGACCTGCAGCTTTGAGACGGACCAGAACCAGACCCGCTACCTCAGCTGTGATCTGGGCAACCCCATGAAGTCTGGTACAAATGTAAGGACCCTTTTAGCTACATGACTTATGAATACAAGGATTACAGGAAATGGCACTGCATCTGAAGTGTTTTTAAAGATGGAGTCAGCGATTCTGGAGAACGCTTGTTGCTGTGTGTGCACTGAAAGGAAATCTGGTGATAATACACAGTCTAGGCATTATAAACTGGTATGTAAACAACTCCAGAATACCCAACTCTAGCTTTTTAATAGTGGTAAACAGTTGATCCAACATCATGATTTCCTGTTCTTTGTAGGAAAAAACAAAAAGGTTGTGTGTGTCGTCCTCAGGTTGGGTGGGGACAGCGCAGGAAAAGATGCTGTGTGTTAGGAAATGTTGTGACAGGAAGTACAGGCTCCATCTGTGCCCTCAGCTCCCTGCTGGGGAGAGTTCCCCTTTTTAATGATGGAGTCACAAGCTGGCACGAAGCCCGTCTACTACATGTTAACTGGAAAAGAAAGACAGACTCCATTTCAGTTTATAAATAGGTAGATGCAGAGGTACTTACTGGCACAGGGTGTAACGGGAATTGGCATTTTTCGGAACAGACTTGGTAGAAATGGAATTAAGTATTCATCAGTTTGTTTAAGTTAGTGTATTTGCTTGAATATAATAGTTTTTTATTACCTTAGAAATAGCCTTTTATATCTACATAGGAGAGGAGGAGGCCACCATGTTGCACTGCCATGTTTCTACAGTCGCACAGAACAGACAAACATTCTATAGTTTTAGTTAATGCGATGTTTGTAACTCACTTCTTTCGTGCCTTTTACTCGTTAGGTGCTTGTATGGGAAATATGTATTTTTTTTAACACATTGATAATCATGTAATTAATATGTTGGAATTTCCACTTGGCAGCTGTGGGCAGGACTGCGCTTCACGGTGCCACGGCTGAAGGACACGCACAAAACGGTTCAGTTTGAGATTCAGATTCGCAGGTAAACCTTGATGTCAACATACAACTGAGAAACAAACTATCAATAGAATATGTATGGATTCTGATACTGACCTCCAGCTAATCACAATCTTTCTCCTTTTCTCTAACAGTAAAAACGAGAATAATTCCCACAGTGAGATCGTACCCTACAAGCTGGAGGTGGTTGTTCAGGCTGATGTCATTCTGCAAGGGTGAGTCAATTGTTTTTTAGGATTTACCCCTGTTTAAACTTTTGGAATTTCTCCGGTTGCCTGGTGACACATGTTCTCATATCCTCGCTTGTGTTTTTAAAGTGTGTCCCGACCAGATAAGGTCTTCTTCCCACCGGCCAACTGGAAGGTGACCAAAGTCTACGAGGATGAGCAGGATGTTGGGCCTTCAGTGGAACACGTCTATGAGGTAACCAGCCATGTTCTTCTTAGCTATGCAGACTCATTGTTGCCTGAGCAGATTGGGTAGGAATGCAGATCCTACTGTTTTTTTTTAATGTTTTTTTTAACATTAATATGGGTCTCTGGAGTGTGTCTGGAGAATCCCAAAGTATGCGAAAAGACAACCCTCTCTCTTTTTTTCCACCTCCACCTTTCTGACACAGTTCTTATCTTCTTACTCCTACTACATTCTCGAACCTTAAAATGTGTATAAAATCATGTGACCTTTAAAGCAGGTCAACTCGACAAGGAAAACTGAAGAACTCCATTTCTCAATCTGTGCATATCTACTTTCACTAGACTCTGATTTACTCTAGGTGACCTATTTGTAGATTAAGCAGATTAAGGAAACATATTAAAACAGGAAAGATTCATTCAATTCAATTCAATATTTTGCAACCTCCCAGCTCCAACTAAAATATGAACCAATCCAGCCTGAGTTGTGAAGTTTTCTGAATTCTTCACATACTAACGTTCCCCCCATTTCATTTCCCTTTCTCCCTCCAGCTGGTGAACAACGGTCCCAGTCGGATCAGCCACACCCTTCTTGAGCTGCGCTGCCCCTTCAGTGTCCAGGGTCAGACTCTCCTCTACCCGTTGGAGTTCTCCACAGAAGGCCCCATCAACTGCACCGCCGACAAACACATGAACCACAGAGACCTCAAAGTAAGTGTGTAACTGTCCTGTATAGGGGGGTCAAATGAGGCCAAGTCCAGACCAACATCTCCCGCCGATTCCCATGTATGATTAACATGTGTAACATCCCGTTGGTCGGTTGGAGCCCACACCCACCTCCTCCCTCCCTGCTTCTCAGCCCCACCCAGGACACTTACCCCAACCAGCGCTTTGAAGTTTTGAGCTCTTCCCTTTGCTCAGCACAGTTTGATGAAGCCACACCTCACCCTAGGCCAGCAATAAACACTCACTCATCTTCGACATACAGAGAGTAGAGTACACGCTCCCCCCCTTATTCCAAGAAGTTGCAGCTTTGGGATTTTGTGGGCTAGAGCATCTCGACGCACTTGTTTGTGTTTACATATGAAGCATGACAGATGTTGAGCAGGGTCGTGAATAGTCATCCATCTTAGCTGTGTGAGCTAATGTTGTTTTTTTTGCCCCCCCCCCCACCCCCCGGTGTATTGCTAAGTACACGGTCCATTTCCATGAGAATCCATGTTGAGAAGCGATCACATGCTTTGTGATTAATGAGGAAAAAGCCTCGAGGTCATGCTAACATTAGGGTTATATTGACCAGAAAGGGTGGCGTGCTCCTCTGCCTGGGGAATTCACTGTCTATATTGTCCTAATGTGTGTGTGTGTGTGTGTGTGTGTGTGTGTGTATTTATGTTCCTCTCTCCTTTAGCTCCAGCGCCTGCCGTCAGATCCACCTATTCTTGCACTGAAGGCACATGAGCACCATGTCGAAAGGAGGGACGTCCACAAGAATCAACTGGCTCATCTCACTAACTTGGTAAGTCGCTTAAACACCAATTGTCGCTTTCTGTAGATACACAACGTTGTATGCATGCATCAACATCAACATCATCGGGCCAAAAGGTGAGGTCTGTAATGCAATAGGCCACTTGAAAGCGAGTGAATGAGGAGCTTGAGTCTACAGTTTAGGGTAAATGTGGTTATGTAGTTAAGACCCCTTTTTGTTTCACTCACACAGCTGCAAGTCAGGAAACTGTAAACAGAATGACCCAAGGTTTGAACAATTCATTTTGCTGCCCTGCAGTTAAGTGTGCGGCTCTGGGTCTATTTTAGGTGACACTGGCCCTGATCTTATATGAGCCTCCTGGGATTGGGTAATTAGGTTATGATGTCGTTAAAAGGGAGGGGTCAGAGGGCGCGGGCCTGTCCCGTTGAGGTGATTAACATTAAAACGGGTGGAGAGGCTGATATGACAAAGCACACACGGGTGGCTTTTTGTCAGTGATGCACTAGTTCCTTCACAGACTGCTCCATCATTTTGGTGTGTGGGTGTTGTGAGACCCCCCCCCCACGTCCCCCCAAACACACACTGGCCCTATTGATCCACCCAGCTGAAGGTATAGCTTCCCTTTCTAGCCTCCCGTCCGTGTTTACCTGCCTCCACCAAAGAAGCTCTTTGTCCGCACGCCCGTCGCTCCTAACTGTGCTCGTTCATCAAGCATGCCCGATGACAACACTAGCATGAAGGAGCCCTTTCTACCGTTTCTCCTGCGTCTGCACTTTTGTTTTTTAATGCTCGGGAGGACAGTCAGCTCTGTTCAAAGTGTCCCTTGATCACGGTGTGTTTGGGGTTTAGCCACGCTCGGACGAAGCCGTCGGCTTAGGTCATAGGCTGAGAATTTTGAAATGACCTGCCTTAGGCTTTGAAGAGCTGAGCTGTGCATGAACAACAAAGGGCTGCCTTTAATTGCGCTAATAATCAAAAGGCATTTCATCATTACTTGGATACTTTCTATTGTCGTACTGTCATTTTGTATTAGTATGTATTGGCGGTTTTACAAGCAAAACTATGATACAATCTAATATGCTAGACAAGTTATAACTAATTTGTCTTTATTAGTGGTTGATAAACAATTTACTTATGCTTTATTGATCTGCTATAAACGTTAACGATACTTTGGGATTGTCAGGATATGATAGCAGAACTTTTAACACGTGTAACTGTAGACTTGAGAAAGTCTGCAACCAAATATTTACTTAAATATTTACTAAGTAAATTAATGACTGACATTAAAAGTGCATCATTGTCATGTACAAACAACACCAGCGAAAGGGATTTCTCAACAACCTAGCAAGCCAAACATTTGGTGTAATTAATGGCTTACTATGAACCATTAGTAAAATATTTATTAACCATCCATGCCCTTCTGTCCGCCAATAATACAGAACCCAGAGGGAATGCATTTACAGAAGATTTACAGCAGAATAATCCTCAGATTCTTAGAGGCTTAGCCCAGCAGTTGTTTAACATCTGGCCATATGATTGGGACGGTTGTTTAACATTTGTTCTCGATACGTCAAATTCCCACATATTTGCAGTCTAATCATCTCAGCACTTTTCTAGAAGCTAGCATCTACCTTATGCTTATGCTTTGTGTATACAGCAGCTGTGTAGTGAGGGCCAGACTGTATTTTATAATCCCACCAGGGAGGATATGTGGGACTGTGGTCTGAGGCATCTTTGGCATCGGTCCACGTTTGTGTAATTTTCGTGGCCCTGGTGCTCTGGGGCATCATGGAGGTCTACCAAGAGGAAGTGGACTGATTTGCTCCCTCCTGTCTGTCTGAATGTGCTCATTAAGGTTGTCTAACCCTAAAGGAACGAAGAGGCGGTTATACTGTCTTTTCTCCTGCTGTATTTGCCCTGTACTCTGTGTGATAAAACTAATATGCTCCCGTAGGAGGCCCCCGCCGAATGCTCTCGGTGTAGTTGGTGGTCTAGCAGAACTTATAGCTCTAGGACAGTGTGTGCATGTTTTCAAAAATGTTAAACATGCCAAGCTGCGTTATGGGGTTCCAATTAAGACTGTGTATTCTACACCCTTGAGAAAAATGGGCTCGGTTTTAGTGTTTGGGCAATAACATGGAGAGTGGCGCATGCTGCATTTTTACAGTCTCATGACATTCTTTCTATCTAATTTGAAGCAGGCGTGGAAGAGAGATCATAACATTGGGCTCTTTGTTTTAGTTATTAAGTCTCGCAGCATTTACATGGTTCTCATTTGTCCTTCACATTTCTGTTCTAACAGTTAGTTAGATTTGTAATGATATCATTTTTAGATTCTATCTATGCACAACAATGACAAACGTAATTAGCATTAAATTAACACCATCTTATTTCCTTCTTCTCTGTCCCTGTAGTCCTGTTCTAATGCAGACTGCTGGGCGGTCCAGTGCAATGTGGGTCTGCTGGAGAAGGGCACCACCGCCATCCTCAAAGTTCGATCCCGCGTCTGGGCCGAGACCTTCATGGAGGTTTGTATGGATGACCCGTTGTCTTACACACTCACTATACTATGTACTGTGCATGAACACGTGTTCCCACCAGTTGACTACGGCCCAGCAGAGGAAAAGCCTGTGCACTATAGATTAGCCTTTTCCCACCGGTGCCTGTGTATTTTCTCATGTCAGGCTTTGGCAGGAAGTAAGAAGCCATTTTTCATCAAAGCATCAAACCCCAAATGTGCAGCTGTCAAAGACACACACTGTAGCTGCAGTAGTCGCTCTCCCATATTTGTTTGTGTTGACTAGGATTCAGCACTGTTTCTGAATCAGTTCTTAAGGCTGCCAGTATGCTTGCTCTCACATATTTGCCTCAACAAATGTGACATGCTGCTAACCAAGAGTCTAAATTGCAGCCAGTTACTACTCGCCAACATTTTTTGATTCCTGTGCCTGCTGTGTCTGAGCTACTGACAGATTGTTTACTGCCTCCTTCATGCTGTTTCACAAGATGCACGGGTCATATATGTGAATGCATTGAAAATGCATTATCTGGTATCACAGCTTCTCATAGGACAGGAATGCTGAAGGGATTTCCTTTTGGAAAAAGTGCACGGTCTCTGTCGCCACCTATTGTATAACTGGCGAATTGCATGCATTTTGAAACTGATTTTTTACTTATGTTGTTACTTCCTTCAGAGATCCTACAAGCAGTATGTGCTGGAGTGCCTGGCTAGATACAGTGTGCTGAAGATGCCTTACGCCATCCTACCAAGATATGCTCTCAGTGGACACAAAAAGGTATAATTCGTCCATTCATTCCAGAGGGTTTACTTCATACAAAAGGGATCATTTAAATGTCTTTGTTGACTTAAACTGATGAACGTTTGCTTTTGAGCTCAGGTGGTGACCCCGGTGATATGGAACAAGCCTGATATTGAAAACTCAGTTCCTCTGTGGATCATAATCTTGGCCATTCTGGCTGGTTTACTGCTTCTGGCTCTTCTCATCTATGTCCTATACAAGGTCAGTGCTTTAAAAATGTTTCACTACTGTGTGTACTTAAAGCTATAGTGCGTTATTTTTGTCGCCCCCATGAGGAATTCTGAGTCATTACAACAACGCTGTCTGTGGATACCACTTTTCTAACACTGTCATACTGAGACATACAGAGAGAGAGTTGTGTGGAGCTGATAGGCTTAATCCACTTTGTGTCAATGTATTTGGCAATGGCTTGAATAAAATCGACATTCATTTATATGTAAAAGTTACGCACTATAGCTTTGAATTGGAACGTAAGTGCAATTAAACTGATTAGATCTATACTCATTTCTAATGTCTTACTTTTTCTGGTAGCTTGGCTTCTTCAAGCGATCCCTACCTTACGGCACGGCCATGGAGAAGGCTCAACTCAAACCACAGGCTGCCTCAGAGGCCTAGACCTACCAGATCTACCAGAATACCACAGTACCTGGCCATATGATTGCAAACGGAGAAAGACGATGGAACAAGTAGAAGTGGATTAGAAAAAGCAGTTGAAGAGTTGAAGCGAAAGAAAGAGAGACCACTGGAACTCCACTGTGCTGCACTAGATGAAGACAAAAATCCAAAGATCTCCAAGCCAAATGAATGTTTTATTTTTAATTTTTTTTAACTTATATCTTCTTGTCACGTTGGCAGTTTTTTTTTCCTCTCAATGCACCAAGGCCACAATGAGACTGAGTAACATGAAGGTGACTGCAAAAGGAGCGCAGGCTACCATTAGCCTGTAGATGCAGTGGGATGCCTGTGATGGAGAGTTCTGTGTTATCCCTTTTAACTGTGGTGTATTGTGGTGCTAATCATCTGATGCGTTCACTGCCTCTGACAGGGTTTGGCCACATGTAGCTTGTCGCAGCCAGGAGCTGTGAACTACGCTGAAAGTATTCTCCTGGTATCTCCTGAACACATGGGTTTATTGACAGAAAATCCATGAACAGGTTTAGGGCGAATACATTTACTTGGCAAAAGGAATTATTAAATTTCTAAATGTTGAAACGTTATCTGTTTTGTAGCTTAGATTCTATCACAACATTTCAAGATTTACATGAATTAATTTCATTAATGAATGTCGAGTGTGTTCCCCAGATTCTTGCCCTAGTGCATGCTGGGATAGGTTAACCCAGTAGCACCCTAAGCAGTATAAGCGGGCACAAAAAAATACATGGATGGATGTTTTATCAAGTGTTCATAAAAAAAAAAAAGAAGATGTCTCTCTGCCTCAGGTTGGTGGACAGCGCTGGGTTGAGTTGTGTTTATTGCACTCAAAGGAAATCTACTGATAATATTCCAAAGACACCTACAAGACTGACTGACCTTCCTTTTGAGTGATTACTTTTGACTCCTACTGATTGCTTTGTTTGTTTGTGTTCAGAGTTATAGTCCGCCGGGATGGGACTGGAACCACCATACTAGTAGACCTGTGGAACCTCACGTTAGGCTTGAACCAAGTGTGGCGCTTCTGTCAGACAAAAAAAGTGTCTTTCTCCTGAAGAATATTTTGCAGTCGTTACTCATGCTAGGTTTGGGGTCAAGCTCACTTAGCATGGAGACCGTGTACTTGTAAACAATACTAAGGGGAGCATACAGTGTTACCTTGGAGAGTGTGTTAGCAAATGACGCTCATAGGGGAGACCGCAGCGTTAATGGCCGTGGCCTCGATGATGTCTTGAACCAAAGACTGGACAATCAGCAGTGTTGTAGCCTTGACAGAGAGTTTTAGTCTGACTGACAGCAGGCAGGATCATCACTCTATTTGAGTGTAAAGGATCAATTTTTCAGCTTGCAGTGTGTGTGTTACTGTGAGATACTGTATTCTTGATTGTCTTTTGGGTAAAAGCTGCCCACGTTTGGAGAGAGAAGTAGCTGACGTCAACACCCACTACCAAAAGGCTACAGGGACTGAACTTTTAAAATGCTTTGTCATGGTTTCTTTTAAATGTCATGTACATAGATTATGTGCCTTAAATGTAAATATTTCATGTCTGTGGGTTAGGGGTTTAGGGTTGCGTGTGCTTGCTTGCGTGTGTGACTTAATGCATACGTGCATTTGTGCGAATGGTATATTTATGAATGTTTGTTATGTGTATGAATTGGTTACCTTTCCCACTGCTTAGTCCCGTTTTTCCTGTACACCTCCGTAGCTTGAGATCGTTGAGGTTAAGCCATTATTATTAGCCATTACAGCATACAATACAGTCAAATTTGCAGTAATTAAAGGTGCTACGAGGAACTTTTTAATATTTCTTAAACAGTCTCGTTGTTCCTCTGATGATCATAAATTATACGTAACAGCGAATGAGACCATCAGTGCAAAGAATGGTATTTTTATCTATTTTTTTTTAATGCCTTTGTCATGGTTCCCTGACCCTGGAACTATTGGTATAGTAAAAACTCTACCTCTTTTGTCCAAAGGGGGTGCAAGAATGAACAACAACTGAAGGTTCCTTGGAGCACCTTTGAAATAATTACAACCTCAGTGAAAAAAAAAAAAAAAAGGCTGTATAAGGCTGCCGTCCAGATGTCAGCGTCCTACAGGATGTCTTGTACCTCTAACAAAGGGATAAAATACTAGGCACTGGGAACTAAATGTTGTTTGGAAGTGCAATATTTATATTCACTCTTTTTAATATTACAGTGCTTTCTTTTGTTTTATATTTTATTTGTGATCAAGCTGAATGCTTTGCGTCAATCCTTTTTGTTGTGAGGTTTTTGTCACATTCACTTCTCACTATGTGTGAAACCTTTACTCTTTTTATTTTGTTTGAAATCCAATTTTTCCACTTTGGATGCATTCACCACTTCATCGCTGGACCACTTTTTCTCTGATCTCACTGAGTTTTTATACCACACAGACACACCAACACCAGAAACATTCAGTATCTGAGTTGAACTCGGGTGTGTTGACATAGTTTGATAATTTATGTGCCCTGCTGTTGCACCTGTCCAAACACCATAATACACTAACCATATGTTTTACATTTGTTTTCCTCTTCAGACTCTTGTCATGAACGCCCCCTCCAATAGGATAGAGATTTAATGTTTGTGAAATGCTTCACATCCCTATTCGGTATTTGATTTAAAACATTTAACATTGTCTGTAGGAAAATTCTCAACCCATTATTTATAATGACATTGTGTGGATCGTTTTACTACTTCCTCTCGGTTACATCAGGAGAAGAAACTGTGTTTTTTTTCTTTTCTTTCTTTTTTTTCATAGCCCATTTTCACTCTCCAGGACTTCCACAAAGAAGTTGTACATATTTATGACAATGAGAGGATTTTTGAATACAAAGGATAACTGATTTTTTGTGAATTTTTCTCACCCCATATTGGGGAGAACTTTTTTTTTTGTCAGGGGGGGGGGGAGGACGGTGGGGTCTTTGGAGGTCAATTTGTACCTGTTATGGTTTGTACTTTAAATAAAATATTTCCCTTTTTACAACATGATTGTGGCTTCATTGAATGGACATAATTGAGAAAATAATTTATTTATAAAACAGCATTGTATGAAATCATAGGCATGTCAGTTTAATGGCCTCGTTGCCAAAAATGTGATGTGATAAAAATATATTAGACTTATATGTGAAAATACCAGTGCACAAAAATCTGAAGTGATTAGCTATGGCAAATAGTGTGTGTGTGTGTTCCTATGGCCCTTATGTGGGAACCACCTTCCACTAACAGCAGCATACAAAATGTCACAAATGAATTATGACGCCAAATATGGGCATACATTGTTCGACTGTACATGTTGTAACATTTCTTTTTGTGAAGCAGATCTGTTTCTACTGTGGCACACACACCAAGGTGTATACAGTGGTGTGCTATACGGCCATTTGGATTTAAAACGTCCAACAAGTCCCGTGGATAGAGAATTGGATTCTCTGGTTGAGCAGTAGAGGTCATTGCTGTGCACACCGCACATGTTCACTCTTGATGCTGTTCTGTGCAGGAAGGATATCAACAAATGTCCAAGATCCTCGAGTGAAAGTGAATATCCAGAGGTCCTTATTATCCGGGCAATTGTGGGAGTTTGTTCACCCCGTGCCAGTCTTTTTTCTGGTTCATATTTGTGCTTCACTTTTAAAAGTCTGTGCGGTGCACGTGTCCAGGTCCTAGCTCTCGAATGTTCTTGAGAGCTGTGTTAGCTTGCGCTGGTTGTCGATGACCTTGAGGTTCTGAATGTAGTGGCGGATGTTGATGGGATTGCGCAGAGGGTGGAGGTTGTCTGAGTCTGGATGAGAAATTTAAAAAAAAATCATCTTTGGACAACTCATTTATCAACTTTGGTAAATCTTACAAGTGGATACAACACTTTACAATGAGCTAGATGGATGTAGCTTACATGTGGATAAGCGAGTTGCAGGCCCTTCCAGAAACATCCGATCTGCCAGGCCTCTCTGTGGAGATGACGGCACTGCAGAGGAGAAATAGAAGTTAACCTATGCTGTATTCTACATTAATCACCAGAATTAAGGTACATACTCTTGTAACTGCTGTGAGTCTGCTGGGCACTTACCAAAGGGCTGACTTCTGCATCCACGTACAATGTTCACTGTCTTGGCAATCATGCGCTATAAGAATGGCGAAAAAAGATTTTTTTTAAATCAGTGTTACAGTGAGGACAAGATTTGTGCCAAAAATAATAGCGCCAATCAAGTTTACAACAATTTTTTTTTGTCTTACCATTTTCTCAAAATTGACCAATTTGTCTACATAGCTCGGATTTCCATCATTGATGAATGTCATGTCTGGAGATACACGGGAACAGGAAAACACATCATTGATTAGTGAGCTATTCTACATGATATTCACATCCAATGCTGTACAGGCAACACTGCTGATGTGTGTTACCTTTGAGCAGCAGAGGCATGAAGGGGATGTAGGGAGGACTGAGTTTAGCCACAGCCAGTCTGTAGGCTCTGTGGTTGCGTGAGGGATCCTAAGAGGTGAAAATAATAAACAAAACACTATATAAGACTTTATGTTTAAATGAACAGGGGATACAGCAATGTAAGCTACATGTTAAGAAGTAGGAAAACTAAAGAGAGAACAGCACATTAAAAGATTTGTAACATTGCTTACCATCAACCTCTCATATGCACAGTAGATTCGTTTTGTCTTGCTGGGTATTCTCTGTGAAAGACAATAACAAGCAAATTGATGCATGACTCATTACCAGGGTTATTGTTTGGTAAATCGTGACACATAAAATATCATCATGACAGTCGCATTCAGGGGTTTCTCACCTCCCAGGTCTTGTACAGCCTCTGCACTGCGCTGTTACTCAAGCCGAACATCACGGCGAAGAACGAATTGAGATTCTTCTGCTCCTTTAACCTGAGACATAGAGGAGACATGGTCATAATAGTCTGTTATTTGACTGACAGGGCTGTGAATGTTGCCACACTAGCAGTTCTGCGAGGCTGTACTTTGAGCGGCAGTGCTTCGAACTAAATGCTGACACCAGCATGCTAACATAGTCAAAGTGACAACGCTAACATGTTGACTAAGCATATTAGCATGTTACAAAGAAAAATAGGCCTAAAGCTGAGGTTGATGGGAATATTATTAGTTACTTTTCCAGGAGTTTGATCGTAAACTGAACTGTTGAATAAAATGTAAATTATGATCAAAGACTGGTGCTACAATGAAACTCAGAGGATCCACACAACGGGATAACAATTCCTTCTGTTCGGAACTGGAATGTCTGAATCAAATTTCATTGCAAACTATCCAATTCTCGTTGAAACAGTCAAACACTCAAAAACAACAAAATGTGAACTACGTGTTGGCAGAAAAGTTAGGGGATTTTATATACTATCTATGGGATTAACACATGACCTTGGTAGGATCCACATGGGGACAAAGGCTACATCCTTTCATGGCAATCCATCCGATTTATTGAGATATTTTAGTAATATCTGGACTTGACCATTTAAGGCCTAACATGGTTTTACTGTACATAGCGAACTCTTCTTACACAGCAGCAATCTTTATGAACTTCTTCAGCAGTACGGCTCGTTTGACCAGGTCTTCACAGAGGCACAGCTCCGTCACCACCCAGTACTGCATCTCATTGAAGCGACGCACTAGCCGCTCCAGGTTAGCTGTGATGGAGCCGGGGAATTTGTGACGGCCGAATATGTAGTAGACAAGTTCCACCTGGAGAGACAGGGACGCGTGAGTCACAACCACTGACTGTAAAACGAAAACCAGAAATCTTACCAGAGCCTAAATTAAAGGAGAAGTAAGTGATCATTTTTGGTTAATATACGTGTTAAATCTCTCTATATTCATACAGCAATCACTTAAACAGTATGCACAGTTCATAACAAAGGTCTTCCAGTCATTCAGCTTTACGGTAATTGCCAGTTAAAATGTTGAGTATCCCTCTAGTTTTACCCAATCAGGAGACAGAGCGCTATAAAGAGGCGGGTCTCTGTGCCCGTGAACGATGACATGCTGCTCTCCATCGCGGCACTATCTGACAAGACGGAAGACGCATCCATCTGGTGGTGATGGTGGGACAAGGGAGGGGACTGCTATCTGCAGTCACTGACAGGAATTTTGGCTAAAAGGACCATATCACTTACTTTAACATGATATTCCACAGAAACTCGTGAATCATTTCAGGAAGTGTTGTAAGCGAAGAACCAATGATCGAATGGCTGTCAGATTGTGAGTGTGTAGGAGTGTGACCAGTCTGATAGATTACTTTTTTAATCAAAGAGATACCCAGAGATGATACCCGACGCTTTGAAATGAGGAAGTGTTTTTGAATGCGGGTTTCGGCTTTGGCTTTACTTGTGTAATAGATAAGTGGAGCTTCACCCAGAAGAGCAGTTTCCTCTGTATTAAGTATCACTCAGTTTATATGTCGTGGTAGCAATCTACAATTGATCAGAAGTGTTTGTACCTCATGCATGGCAGTGAACAGTTCCCAGTCATAATTGGTGAGTTCATAGGCGATGTCTTTAGAGCCCATCTGTTCAAGGATGTCATTGGTTCCTCGCTCTGGACCTTGTTGCTCCTTCAGGGGAATCTATGAGAGAGTAACAGAGTGAAAGAAAAAAAAATGAACCGATAGAAAATGTGTTTGGGTGTGGCTTTGATTGCTTTCTGGGCAGGTTTATTGCTCTGAACGAAACCACCACGTCCAACTCAACTGTATGGGTAATTGTCATGGTCTGTCTGTGTCTTGTCTTGTTTTGGTGGGTTCCCTGTGTTTCCTGTTTTATTTTGGTATGTCTGTCTTGTTTCTCCCCATGTCCTGTCAACTTTCCCTTCCTGTGTGATTACTGGTCCCTTCCTAATGTGTTTCAGCTGTTCCCCGTTTCCTACCCTGTCTTGTATTTGAGTCCTTGGGCCAATCCGAATAGTCCAATCTCCTAACCTATAAGCCTCCTTTCCTATACCTTAACCCCTAAACGTCATCGGGGTTAAGGAGAGATGAAAGGTGCTTCCTATCGAACATAGGAAAAGACAGCACTGTTTCAAATGAATTCGACTCCACTTTTCCTAACCGACGTCATTGCGCGACGGCGAGTATTGCTGACGTGAGTCACTAGCGTGAAACTACACTATAGCCTATTCGCCGAAAAATGACTACAACAAGCGCTTGTTTGATCCATGCATTCTTTTCATATTGATTTTAATCAGGTTGTCGCCAACAGAGTGAGAATCACTCCCATATATCCCAATTCACATGTGGAATAAAAAGAGGCTACACTTATGTTGATGTTGAAATTAACTGCCCCCAGTAACTTCATTAAATGTGAAGTTGGTATTTTATTTTCTTATGGTGTAAATTAAGTGCTACGAAAATAACTATTATGATGTTGGTCTTTTATGAGTTATTTATTATCTTTATGGGGGAGGGGGTATTTTGTTTAAGCCGAGTTAAATCGTCCTCTCTTCTCCTCTCTTCTGTTTTAGCTCTCGTTCGTATTCGTGTAGAGTCAGTAAACTCCGGCGGTGGCCTGTTGCTTTAAATCTTGCCGCCGTAAAGGATTATGGGATACCACTATCTCCTTTCCTTTCACATAGGTTGGTCCGGAGTAACCTATGCTAAAGGAGGGTTAAAGGATGAATCGAGGCTCCTTTCCTATGCCTTTCCTAAGCATTTTGAGAATTCGGATCACCTATCCGCCGAGTACTTCCGGTTCATCTTGATAGGAAAGGAAATTTCCTATGCAAAAAAGACTATTCGGATTGGCCCCTTGTGTTTCTTTATTCCCTGTCTTTATTGTCGTTGTTGGTGAGTCCTGTGCTGTGAGTTACCTGTGTCTATATATTCCTTGCCTTTTTGCCTTTTGGCTTTTTGTAATTTTTGAGGACAATAAATTATCCTGCCTGCCTGCCATCGCAAACCTTAACAGTAATAATAATAAGTACCGCACATAATATAA
Source organism: Hyperoplus immaculatus (assembly GCA_949357725.1). Taxonomy (NCBI): domain Eukaryota; kingdom Metazoa; phylum Chordata; class Actinopteri; order Uranoscopiformes; family Ammodytidae; genus Hyperoplus; species Hyperoplus immaculatus. Next base: position 27,855,652 of record OX442360.1, read on the forward strand.
AATATGTCTGAAGTGGTTAGGTTTAGTTTTTTAATAGTAATAAACAGTAGCTATTCTACCTGGGGGTCTCCAGTTTTTCATAGTAATTTTACAATAGATGGATTATATAATTATATGTGATGACAAATCCTCTTTATTTCACAAACAAAAACAAATGGCATGGAGGGCGATTATTCCTCACCAGTTGTTCCACTTGGCTGGTTGTGCAGACGAACAGTCTCTCGTTGAGTCCCAAGGCTGTGTAGACCGCAGTAGCATCCAGCTTCAACTGAGCTCTCTCTGTGGGCATTTAATACATCAAAAAGTCATTTAAGCATGAAAGATAGAAAATCAGTGACCATGACTCAGGCTGGACTGGGAAAAGCATTCATATGCAACTCTGCAGAAAAGTGCTTTGTTCTAACAATTAAACAGGAAACTGCAATTGAAATGAAAAATGACAACACTATTGTATCATCAATTTCTAAGTCTCACCTCCTGTAGAGTTCATTTTGACCAGGATGTGGTCTCCGCCTGGTTTAACTATTGCTGACATGATGTCCTGTACAGATGTGTTGACCGGGAGCATCAGATTGAGAGGTTTGTTGTCCGGTCTGTAGATCTCATACAGCACTGCAAACAGGAGACACAATGTTAAGATATGCTGATTTAATAATTGATGAAATGTGGTGATATATTTTACTTATAAACAACACCCACAGATACTGTACATTAGCTAAAGTGAAGTTACTCATCTATGTTGCAAAATATTGCAGGGAAAAATCTATCTAACTATTTAAGTTAATAGATGCACATATATAGTATCAATGATTTGATTGCCGGAGTCTTACTCACCTTTATCCTGCGCTCTGATTGGCTGTAACCTCCCTGCTGGCTCCTCACAGTTTGAAAACCAATCAAAATGCTGGGTCTGTGTTTCAGAGTGACTCAGCAAGTCAGTGACATTTAACTGACAAATGGCAGCAGCATTGACATTTAAAACTGTGTTCCCATTCAAATGTTTCTCTGATATTTATATTCAGCAGTCATCTGCAAACGTAATAATCTACGTGCGGACGCTTACCCTGCTCAGGGACTGAAATCCATTCTCCAATCTGTAATGATTTAAGAATATCAAAAAAGTGTTAGATTGCTTTATTCATTTCTGTATAAATAGCTAAATGTTGTAAGAAAATATAGACAATTTACACTTTTGTTCTCCTCCTTTCCCTAAATTCTTTCAGCACGCTGAGGAGGCGAAAATCCCCTGCCACCTCCTTCTTCAAACTCTGTTTCAACGACATGGGAATCGAAAAGGCGGGAACCTAATTATTGATTGCATGATTCATCCGTTCATTCATTCATCCATTCATTCTTGAAATGCAATTGGAATATCCCACTACACAGAACACACAGAGAAGTAATCATGAATGTGAAAATGTATGTCATGAATGTAAATCTCACCTCCATGAAGTCCATAGCGTTGGGGTCTTCTTTCAGCAGAAGGCCGAACAGCGCCACCGACTGGCCGATCAGCTTCACTACCTTCTGCTTGGTGTTCAGGATGTAGGAAGACTTCTCCTGATCCGAACCCTCAGAGAGCTCGGCCTGGTAAGTGCAATGGCGGTTAAGGGCCATAGCATACAACACTTTAAATACAATGAAATCTGAAATAATCACTAGTTATCTTGCTTAAGTGGAATATAATTTCCTTTTTAGCAATAAAATGGTTTGGTTATATAAACTACAGACATCATAAATCCTATTCTCATAAGCCGTTCCCATTATCCACATCATAATCATAATCATCATCACTGTATAAAGGATATTGGTGCTGTAGTGCCGCACACAGCTGGCTGGAAGGCATGAAGACTTTGTGGGTGAGCAGAAAGTCACTGACACAGGGAGCTGCAGATAGACAAACATCAAAAAAGAGAAATATTTTACTATCTAGCTGACAGAGTTAGATCACTTTCAATTAGTCATTAAAACAGGGTAAAAAAAAAGCAAAAAGGTGCTTGCAAGCTCCCACCTATAGCGTCATTTCCGTTAGAGTCCAACTTGACTGTTTCCAATAGGTGTTCCAGGATTTTCTCAGGTGTTCCCGACATAACTGTGTACCTGCACCGAGCACAACAGAAGAGAGGAAGAGAAAGATAGGGGAAAAAGAACAGAATATTTGTCTCAACATTTGTATTTGTATTGCTCTGCAGTCACACATTGTGCTTCTTGTTTGATGTTTCAGTTAGTGCCAGATAATGTGGGATAATGTTACTATTATTATAAGTGTTCCGCATGCTTACATAGCCGACTATTTTAATAACTGCTAATTTACATTCCTTTTCAAGTGGTTTACATAACATCAGTTCAGGAACTACGAGGAACAAGAGTCTAGAGCCGAGCTGGTGACTCTATAAGACTGCACTACAACTGTTTGAGCTAATTGTGTGTGTTAAAAGGCTAACATTTGCTAGTTAGCTTTGAACACAAACTACAGATAACTTGCAGCGTATTTGTTAAATAAACCAATACAAAATAAAATAGGAGAACAATCTTACATATACAGTGTCATTAGTTTGTGTGTACGCTGAGTCGCTGACTGATAACCCCCCAAAAAGAAGAACCAGAAAAAAGCTTTGACGTAATCATTGTGTGTATCCTGCAGACTCCTGTCCTGTTGTTTAGCAAACCAGTTGGCAATACCATGAATCATAAGTGGACAAGGTTGTTGGCTGAATTACAAATCATAAGTTTATTGTTGAACTATGAAATCCGCTGCCTTCCAGCACACACCGTATCTACGTCATAACTCCTTTATCACTTATCAATTTGAAAGCCTCTGGCATCCGGTCCAAATGTAATATTGGTTGGTGGCTGCAGATAATAAATCTTTGTTGTTTTGTAGAATGGAGAGAATAAGAGGAAAGATAGTTGTATAATGTGTAGGTGTGCAGGTAAAGAGAGAAACAAAGTAAAAACAGCTCAAGTGTGAGCTAAAGGGTAGGTCAACGTCATGTGAATTCCATTTTATGTTTGCTAAAACCCTTCAAGGCTGATAGCCAGTCATTCAACAAGGCAGGGTTGAAGTCCATTTCTTTTCTGACTGTCAGATAACAGCCCATTAACCCTTATGCCCCGTTAAAAAAAAGTTACACTGGGACCGCTTCGTACATTTTGTGTATTTTGACCTTTAAACTGCATTAAAATGATGAAAGATCAATATTTTTTCACAATTTTTTTTTCTATTTTTTTCATGAAGGGGTTGTTATTCAATTCATGTTGTGATTTAATAAATCACAAATAAAAATTAACCCTTTAGATGCCATTTTTGATCATATACCACTAACCGCTTTTTTGAAAAATACACATAAATTCAATATTCAAATCTTTTTTTTAACTTTGATTATTATTAGTATCACCGGCTCACCCATCTGAATGATAGGTGAGAAAATTATATTTGGTGCATTATTACTTTTTGTTTAATGTCAGATTGAATAAAAAAGTTACACTGGGACCGCTTCGTACATTTTGTGTATTTTGACCTTTAAACTGCATTAAAATGATGAAAGATCAATATTTTTTCACCATTTTTTTTTCCATATTTTTCATGAAGGGGTTGTTGTTCAATCTATCTCATGATTTAATTAATCACAATTAAAAATTAACCCTTTAGATGCCAGTTTCGATCATATACCACCAACCGCTTTTTTGAAAAATACACTAAAATTCAATATTCAAATATTTTTTTTAACTTTGATTATTATTAGTATCACCGGCTCACCCATCTGAACAATAGGTGAGAAAATTGAATTTGGGGCATTATTACTTTTTGAATAATGTCAAATTGAATAAAAAAAGTTAGATTTCTACCATTGACTTGCATTATAAGAAAACTTTTTGGCAACCCGCCTTTAAATTAAAGTGAAACATTTTTTTTGCCTCTGATTTCCCATATTACTGCAGAAAACACAATGCAATTGGGTAAAATGAAAGAGAATAGTAAAATTTACCCATTTTATCACCTCTTTTATCATCAAAATATGAATTTTTATGATGAAAACCACTCACTAAAACTACAAAATAACAGCCTTTTTTTTTTTTTTTAGTGTGTGAGTGTGTGTGTATGTGTCTGTTTGTGTGTGTGTGTGCATGTGTAAGTGCATGTGTGTGTGTGAAAGTGTGCTTGTGTGTGTGTATGAGAGGAGAGAAATTACAAGGGGTACAGATTTGCAGCCCTAATATCGTATGACACATGCAAACACACACACCCCCCCACACACACACACATACACACACAATCTTATTTTGTCATGGACATGCAGACAACAGTCCCCCCCATCCATATCCAAACACATTTGACATTTTTCTTTAGATTTGTTGTTGCAGTGGCCAGTATTCCTGAAATTTTTTAAAATTATGAAAAATCCAATTTTTTTTCAGGTTTGTGTCATGAGGCAAGTTTTCCCCCAGTAATACACCATATTAAATTCATAAATCAACTAGATAATAGTTAAAACCTAAAATGTGATGCCTTACCTTCAAAATGAATGCAAAACATTATATAAATTCTGATTTTATCTTGGCATGGCCAAGGAATCAAAAATACTGGTTTTATGGCTTTCTATGAGTTTACGAAATGGCATCTTTTTAGACAAGGATTTCAGTGTATTTGATTTGAGTACACACAGACACACTCCTGGATTTTTTTTTTAACTTCAACCATTCTGACTAAAAGATGTGTTCACTAACTACACATCAAAACAATTTTATTGTATTTTTTAATTTTTTTAACTGGTTTGCAGCCATGAATTACACAAGGATGCCAATTTGTTGTATAGGGTCACCATAGAGGTCAGGGGGGGGGGGGCTAAAACGGGGCATTTTTTTTATTGACCTTATTTTTACATAACCTTATCAAGTTTACTACAGAGAAATGGGAAATTACAGTCAAAAATATTTTTCACTTTAATTTTAAGGGGGGTGTCAAAAAATGTCGTTATAATGGAAGTCAATGGTACAAATCGTGTAGTTAGCGGTCCCAGTGTAACAAAAACATCTCACACAGTCAAAATGAAGTGGAAATGGATGAAACTCAGAATATCAAAACTTCATTGTAAAACACACCTCCTTACCAAATTTTATGGATAGGGGACAATCACAGCCAAAATTATCTCAAAAATGCAACCCCAGATACACAGAATTCCACCAACGGGGCATAAGGGTTAATAAGATATTTACCACGTTTGGCTAAAAGATCTAAATACGGATCTATCTGTCACAGTTGTTATGATGATCAATGGCAGTGTTTGAGCTATTGGCTTGACACAGTATCTGGCCACACCCGTGTGAATTGTGTCAATGCTTGTAAAGCTGCATGTGATGCCCCAGTGGTTTTGTGTCTGAGAGGTGAGTGCGTCACAGTTTCTCACTTGCTGGTGTTCCCTGCTCCTCCCTGCTCTGCCCGCTCCGTGCTCTTCTCCAACACCAGCACAGTTTTCCCGTGCTCTTGAAGTCGCACTGTGTTAGCTTCAACATCCTAAATGAGGAGAAAAACAGGCGTGGATGACAACCCAGTCAAATACATATATTTTAGTGGATCAGTATTTGTGGTGCACACGGACAAATAACCCTGCAGCTGTCACAGAAATTGCCTTAAAGGTACATATATCAATTTAGGCTTTAACGCTCAGTTGCTCCCCCTCCTGTAATGAGAATTTACAGGCGCTACAGTGGCCTTCGATGACAACAAGCTAGTTCTGTGCTACTGTAGAAACATTGCAGTGAACATGACAGCCTCAACGGAGGTAATAAAATAAACAACTTTTATTTAAAGTGATTACTAACTTATTTTAACATATTTATGAATATCATATTCCATTTCTACCAAGTATGTTCAGAAAAAGGCCACTTCCCTTTAAACACGGCACCTTTAAATGCATGGCAAACATCTCCAGTCGTAATGCTGCACATATAGTAATGGGTCATACCTTGAGGATGCGTATGAAATCCTGTTTATCGACACGGAGGAAATGGCAGTTGTCCTCTCTCAGGATGATAGTTGCAGCGCGAGGTGCATCGTTCAGCAAAGCTAGCTGCCCAAAGTCCTCACCCTCGTGCAGTGTAGTTACCAGGCCCTTTATGCACACAGACACAGTACTCTCAGCATTATATAATACTAGCATCCAACATCAAGGCAACAACACATTTCACAAGTGTCAATTCTGAGATTTATCATTAACCATTATTTATTATCATCATTATAAATTCTGCAACAACTGAATGTGTTTACCTTTCCATGTGTGATCACATTGACAGAGCCCTTCCAGATGATGTACCAGGAAGTGCCTTTGTCCCCCTGACTGAACACTACACAACAAAGAAAAACACAGTCAGCACTGACAACACGTCTGCATGAATAACCATCAGACTTGCATGAAGCTCACATTTACAGGGATCCTCTATACAATGAGCTTTACTATGTATGTACTGTATGTGTGATGTCCTTATTAATGACCAGATGGGCAGAGTGAGAGACACACATTGACCCGATTTCATCCACTGAAGTAGTGAATCCATCATGATGATGAGGATGTTGACATGGTCATTGGGGATAATACAACTTAAAGGAGTGTTGATCGGTAAACAATGTTACAGCTATAGTGTGTAACTTATGTTGCCCCCTAAGGAATTATGAGTAATTACAACAACATTTGAGGTACATTTAGGATGTCATACTGAGAAATACAGTGTGAGTTTTGTGGAGCTGATAAGCTTAATCAACGTTACGTCATCTCGTTTTCCGATGGCATGAATGTGACCGACATTCATTTGTGTGAAAACATTATGCATTGTAGCTTCAAAGGGAGGATTTTTTTGGGGCTGTTTTGTTTCAATGTACAGCAGTGTGGTTCCACTGCAAGATATAACTGTGTGTATGGAGCCCATTCCCTTGCACTCAAGCCCAAACGTTTGCAAAGTTGTCACTCTTACAGACTGTTCCGGCCTTGTCATGCGATTCAAAGACCAGCACCGATGCCAACTCCTTACGCACCTACGGGTGAAAAGGAACAAGGAAGGAAATATGAGACTTTAATGCATTTGGGCAGAGTAGTTACAGTATCAAGGGACAGTGATACATTGTTTGGTTGATTTTCTGGTTATAAGAAACTACTATCATTATACTACATGAACAAAAATGGTGGAAATATTATTGGGCAACTTTCGTTAAAAGTGCGGCACATTTTCCCTTTATCTAGTGTACACTGTCAATAGCTTCATTGTGGATACTGTTCCTGCAAAAAGAGCAGTAGTCTTGAACATTGATACAAATGGAGCTCTTCTAGCAAATACAATTAAAATACTAAATTTTTTGAATCTCTTACTTAGCTATACACAAAGAGATATTACATTATATCTTCATATAGTGGCTTTAATCATCAGGAAATTGAAATGGAGAGATAGCAGTAATATTGACTGACTGAGGTGGAGAGATGAGCTGCAGCCTTGACGTGGAGCAGTTCCTCGTAGATGACTTCTAGGTCCTCATCACTCCTCTGACTGGGGCTAAACACAGGGAAGTTGAGGAAAGTGTTGTTAACAACCACACATGCACATAATTGTTGCTAAAGCTTAATGGAAAAATACCAGCCCGACAATGCTACAATATACAACAGGTTAAAAATGCGGGATTGTTACAGTGGAGGAAATAAGTATTTGATCCCTCACCGATTTTGTAAGTTTGCCCACTTACAAAGAAATGAGCTGTCTATAATTTTAAAGCTAGGTTTATTTTAACAGTGATAGACAGAATATCAAAAAGAAAATCCAGAAAATTACATTAAAAAAAAGATACATTATTTTGCATTTCATTGAGTGAAATAAGCATTTGATCCCCTTCCAACCATAAATAATTCTGGCTCCCACAGATTAGTCCTCCTCGTGCTTTAAAAATCCTAATCTCAACTAGTTTCCTGTATAAAACACACCTGTCTCAACTTGTTACCTGCATAAAAGACACCTGTCCACAGAGTCAATAAATCAAACTCCAACATCTCCATCATAGGCAAGACCAAAGAGCTGTCTAAGGACATCAGGGAACAGATTGTAGATCTGCGCAAGGACGGAATAGACTACAAGACCATTGGCGAGAAGCTGGGTGAGAAGGAGACAACTGTTTTTCGAAAAAATTTAAGAAACACAAAATTACCCTCAATCTCCCTCGGTCTGGGGCTCCATGGGGTATCAATGATTATGAGAAAGGTGAGGGATCAGCCCAGATCTACACAGGAGGAGCTTGTTTATGATTCCAAGGCAGCTGGGACCACAGTCACCAAGAAAACCATTGGTAACACACTATGCTGCAATGGATTGAAATCCTGTAGTGGCAGCCCGTAAGGTCCCCCTGCTCAAGAAGGGACATGTACAGAACCGTCTGAAGTTTGCCAATGAGCTGAACGACTCAGAGAATGCTTAGGAGAAGGTGATGTGGTCAGATTAGAACAAAATCAAGTTATTTGGTATCATAATGACTCGCCATGCTTGGAGGAAGAGGAATTCTGACTATGACCCCAAGAACACCATCCCAACAGTCAAGCATGGAGGTTTAAGCATTTTGCTTAGGGGGTGTTTCTCTGCTAAAGGGACAGGTGGACTTCACTGCATCAAAATAGATATGGATGGGGCCATGAAATACTAAGTGACAACCTCTTTCTCTCAGCCAGATCCGTAAAAATGGGTCATGGATGGGTCTTCCAGTACGTCATGACCCTAATAATACAGCAAAGGCAACAAAGGAGTGGCTCAAGAAGAAGCACATTAAGGTCATGAAGTGGCCTAGCCAGTCTTCGGACCTTAATCCAAAAGTAAAGTAAAGTAAAGTAAAGTAAAATTTATTTATAAAAGCACATTTATAACAGTTTTCACTGACCAAAGTGCTGTACATAGTGCATTCAGTAGGCCAACATGAAGGTAAAATAACAACAACAACAATAGAAAAAATAAAGATAAAAATACAAAATACATATAACCCGGACTTCCACACACAAACATATATAGTAGTGTAGAAGTCAGATAGCTAATGGGGAGGGAAAGCCAGGGTGTACAGATGGGTTTTGAGCCTTGATTTAAAGGCAGTAATGGAGGGGGCATCACGTATGTCAGGTGGCAGTTGGTTCCACAAGCGTGGGGCAGCTACCGCAAAGGCCCGGTCACCTTTTTGTTTTAGTCTGGATCGGGGGATGTGGAGAAGACCCTTATTGGAGGATCTTAGGGTCCTAGGGGCTGAGTGGGGGTGTACAAGATCCGCTATATAAGATGGGGCCTGACCATTGAGGGCTTTGAAAATCATGAGAACTGTCTTGAAAATGATCCTATGTTGTACAGGCAGCCAGTGAAGGGAAGCAAGAACGGGTGTGATGTGTTCCCACTTTTTTGACCCAGTCAACAGTCTTGCTGCTGCATTCTGGACTATTTGGAGGCGTGATATGAGGGACTGAGGGAGACCAAGGTAGAGGGAGTTACAGTAATCCAGCCGTGATGTAATGAAAGCATGGATAATTATTTCAAGGTTGTGATATGATAGGGAGTGCTTTATTTTAAAGATGGTTCTGAGCTGGTAGAAGCTGTTCTTCACTACTGATGAAATTTGTTTTTTAAAGCATAACTCGGAATCAAAAATGACGCCCAGATTTCTAGCAGATGGTTTGATGAATGGGGTTAGACTACCTAGGTCAGTGACGATGGGTTTTTTTAATTTGGAGGGGCTAAAGATAATGACTTCTGTTTTGCTGTTGTTAAGCTGGAGGAAATTATCCCCCATCCAGTCATTTATCTCCTTGAGACACTCTTGGAGCGTCTGAAGGCAAAGAAAAGATCTGTGGAGGAAGCTGAAGCCCAAGCGACAGCCTCGAAACCTTAAAGATTAGGAGAGGATCTGCAAAGAGGAGTGGTCCAAATATCCTCCTGAGATGTGAGCAAACCTGTTCATCAACTACAAGACACGTCTGACCTCTGACCTCTGGGATCAAATACTTATTTCACTCAATGAAATGCAAAATAATTTATACCTTTTTTTTAAGTGATTTTCTGGATTTTCTTTTTGATATTCTGTCTATCACTGTTAAAATAAACCTAGCTTTAAAATTATAGACCGCTCATTTTATTGTAAGTGGACAAACTTACAAAATCAGCGAGGGATCAAATACTTATTTCCTCCACTGTATATATAGGCCCGACATACTGACCATTTGCGTAGAATCATAGTGAGCAGAGCATCGGGACCCAGCTGAGACAGCAGTGATAGACCCTCCTGCAGCTCGTCCTCCGAGTCCCTGTCATTGGGTGTGTTGTTAAGGCCGCACTCAGCGTCCTGGAAGCGGTAGAACTGGGTGTCCTTGTCCTGGAAGTTTAACTCGTGTTTCACTTGATTGTGGCAGAGAGGGGGAAAACGTAAATTAAGACACATTTGTAAGTAAGAGTGTAGACTTTTGGAGAAACTGTGATTGCATTAGAATAAGATGGTTAAATAGAAGGTGCCGATAATAAAAGTAAATAAATACAATGACCTTAAGGAGAATGTAGTTGTTGTGTAGTGACTTTACTGAATGCCTAAATGACCAGATACATGGAAATACATGCAAATCTATTCTGAGTGAGCCCCTTCATTTGATGAGGAAGCATTTATATCCTGATTGAAGTGGTCTCTTCCAGGAAGGCATTGCCCAGTATATAAGCATTTTGTGAACACACTTGATTGAATGAAAACACATCGTAAAGCATATGCCCCCCCCCCCCCTCCCCAGGCAGCCCTATCACCAGATTTTACGCCCCTCGAACACTTATCTGCTCAAGATTCTCGATTCCAGCCGAAACATTATCTGAATATATTAGAAAATACCAAAAAAATGATGTGACCTCACCCTAGAAATACCAAATGTTATGTTAATGTGTCCTTGATTTTGGCTGCAGGACTGATGTTGGTATATTTAACTATCTGGTGTGATGTGACTCTATGCAAAGATTAATTTGTACATTTTCAGCCAACACAATTAGGCAAACTCCAGCTCTTTAGCTCTTACCATGAACAAGGATCCCTTCGTCCACCAAGACCTGCCACATCCCAACTGCCTGGCTCCTTGATTGCAGACACTCGTTTTGTTTCATCAGCCAATCAACGAGTTCCTTTCCAGAACAGCACTGTCTGTGGAATAGAAGAAATTTAACATTTGAGTTAGCATGTCATTAGCAGCGATTGTTACATGTTCTAACATGGATGAATTCCATGTTACAAGTGTGGGTACCTGTATGTTTTGAGGTAATACTTTCTGTCTCGGATCAGACCAGGGCTTTTCTCGATCATGAAGATGTACACAGATCTCGCTGCCTTCACCACACGCTCTGAAAGGAACTTAAAACATATGAAAAAAAAAGATTAGTGTCTTTCTTTCGTAAATATTAATGTGGTTTGTCTTCCTTTAAATTGGAGTTATGGAACAGGGTGAGAGAGAGCTGTGTACATAAAGGAGGAGGATATGTTACACAGGCTCTCATATTTACTGTAAAAGCCGACTTGTGTGTTGAAAGAAGACAGAAGTTAGCAAAAAAATCGTGTGTGTGTGTGTGTGTGTGTGTGTGTGTGTGTAAAAGAGAGGGAGTACATTTTTTTTCCACTCAGGAAGTAGATCATGTTTGACGCCACACACAGCAGCAGCGTGAGTGGAGATTTCTGCGGGCGTTGGAGTGTAATGTGGTGTGTGAATGTTTGTTTGTGTGTGTGTGTGTGTGTGGGGAGGTCGCAAGGAGGTGAGAATGTGTAAAGAATGGCTGTGTTAAACTCTCCCACACCCCGCTCCAGAGTTCCCAGCCCCTAGTGTACAAACTTTCACTTTCCGACCACCCTCTATGTGTTTCCTTTGAACTTCATTTGTTTTCTCCCCCTCCCTCCCCCAGACACGCATACACACAACTCATTTAGGTCAGGTCGGAAACCCCAAAAGACTACAGAGAGGGGGGTGCAAAAAAAACCTGTCAGCCACTGATGCAGAAGCAAGGCTTATGTAACACCAACACTGTGCTTTGTTTGAGGCCTTTTCATGCTTTGCAGTACGCTCTACTTCTGTTAAAAAAGTAACAAATCAAACCAGGCTTCCACCCAACCAAACTTATTATCTGAATGAATGACATGAGTAAACCTTTTTATTTGGCTCCTCCCTGTTTGACTCACTCCCTCACATCTCCTGCGGTCAGTCTTGTGACTCCACGAGTAACCTAGACACTTGCTTGTTTGTTCTTTCGATTGCCTCTTAAGGCAAAGCTGTGTGCATAAGGCAGTGGTCTTGAGATTCACTAAGAACTGAACAATGAGCAAATCAGCTTAGTGTTGATATGAGAAAGCCACTGTCAGAAACTACCTACCCCCATTGTCTATCAGTCTTTTACAACTCCTATAGAAGATAGAAAGCGCCTTCTGGCCTTCACTGACCCAATGTCTTCATGACGCCACCGGCCCCTTTGCTCTTTCACCTTGACTGGGGGCCATGACACCTGCTTGTTAGGTCCAAGTTCACACAGTGGTTTAAACTATGATGCAAAAACTAGAACGGACTGCACTACACACTTCAACCTATCATCCCCAAATCAGCCAGTTCCCAAGACCCTCACGTCACCAGAATAAATGTGCCCCGAGGCGTCTGCTGTGCCCCGCTTGGAGGTATGTTGTCTGGAGGTCAACCCATTTTCCCAGGGGCCTATTTTTTCCCGTGGGACATTCTCAGGGCATTTCAGCTCCAAAACATATTTACTTGATTTGAGGATTTTTTTTCCCATTACCTAACCCAGTCCTTAGGAAAACAAATCAAAAGCCATTTTTTTCACTTGGGCCCTCGCTGCTAAACTTGCCCATGATGTAAAAACATGCAGGAAAATTATTAAAGCATTTTCTATTTCTGTAATTCTTTTAAGTGCTGTCTGTCTTTGCGTTGTTTATCTAATGCGGTTATCTAGGAACTATTGCCAGCACATGATTGTTCCAACTCGAGTCGAATTACAGAGCAAACACCTTTCCCAAGTGGAGTGCTCACACTTAGCTATTGTGTAGTCACAGACACTGACGTATGGCCCATACCTGTAAGGTTTGGACAGGCAGTCATAACCCATTTTATGACTGAGGTCCATTGTGCTGTTAAGGCCATTTAACAGGCAAGGTGCTGTATTTAAATAGTGCGTAAAGACTGCTGATGTAAAGTATAATAGCCTCATTTATATGATCTTTAAAGATAACACTTCTTGCAGAGCTAGCTAAAAACAGCTGTGCTACAGCCCTATGCAGTTTGCTCAAAGACTCTTTGGCAGGGCATGCACTAACCAGCAGACTGGGGTGAATGCAGTCATGTAGTTGGAAAAAGGTTGTAATTGTCTTTATCACAACACAATCACATAATCTATTTTGTGAAACATTTCCTAGCGTCAATCTAGTCTTGGCTGAAAGCGTTGGTCATAAGCCTTTTATAGTTATGTTAGCCTGTGTTTTGGTTCGATGCATTTGTGGTGTGGGGTGGAATGAGGATGAGCACAGTTATCCACTGTATGTCTCCTCTGTAGGCGAGACATTTCTCTGTTCCTCACTCTCTCTCTCCGTGACCTCGTGGGCTGTGTTGTGAGAGAAGCAGCTGCAGATGAACACTGATGTTTTCCCTTCTATCTAATGTGTGAGAAAATACAAGACCACACTCCTGAAGGCACCATTTTCATCCTGCAATATTGAATGTATATGGGTCCAATTTTTCTCCAGGCCTTTGATCAGGTTGTTCATCTATGTGCATTTCTTAAAAACATAATTGATTAAATATCAGTAGCTATTAATTGGGTGTTTGAAGGTACAGTGTACTGTGTAATATAGGATTATTTTGGCTTCATCTATTGTTTAACGTTTCAGATAGCAACGCTCCACCTCTACCCTGCACATTCAGAGAACTTAAAAAATCTACGGTGGCCTTCAAAGACAAGAAGCTAGTTACTAAAGATAGCATCATCCACCGCTGCCTCAAGTCTTGATGTGGTAATGAGGTGAACATGTATTTAGTTATTTATTCTATAGTATTTATTTTTTGTCTTCTAACAGGTTCAGAGGGCCTTTACAATCATCTGTTCTGTACTTTACAAACATGGCGGTGCAAAATGGCGGCATTACCCCTCTCATATGTTGATATAAAACGCTCATTCTAAGGTATTGAAAAATATATACAGCTATATTATATTCCATTTTCTACCAAGTCTGTCTACCACACTGCACCTTTAAGTGTGGTCGATTCAACTTCAGTGTGTTCATGTATAAAGGAGAAAACTACTTATTCTGCTTATTAAAGTTAGAGCACAATCAAACACAGGTTATTAAAAACAATTTGTCTTTGACACACTGCTATGGGAATGTATAATGCTCATTAATGACTCTTAGAAACTGGAGCCAACACTTGCTACTAAGCAACCAAACAAATCTCCAAGAAGCTTGTAAACACCTGCCTCCCGCAGACACTATTACTCTATCCTCTTTTGTGCTTCTATTGCCAGCACAAAATAAATTGCACAGTCATTGTTTCTCTTTGATGTTGAAAGATGATCTCTCTCAATATCTACTGAACAACTCAACGCAAACAGGATTCACTTTGGTCACATGTCACACACTTAAAGGTTCTCTCCCTGGCATGCAGTAAAAGTGGCCTTGGCTGGGTGAGGTATAGGGCATTGGCAGGGTAGGGAGGGTCAGCTAACTGTGGAACCTGGAGTGCCCTTTAGACTCCTTGTGACTGCGCAGCCTCTCTAGGAATGTGTTGTTTAAGACCCGCTTGGGCAGCAATGCAGGATATAATAACAACAAAAGGACAAGTTCAGCAGTTTGAGAGGATGCAAACACTGCAAGTCCTGATGATAGCAGAGGTCGGTCAGTAAAAGAGAGAGAGAGAGAGAAATCAAGGCTGGTGATAGTTTAATGAGTGACGTTCAAGGGCTATGCCAACCACGGTTATGTTGTGGTCAGCTAATTAGACAGAGATAGAGAAAGGTAGAGAATCCCGACATGTGCATACAAAACTGATTGTTATGGAGGTTTTAAAAAAAGGTTAAAAAAAAAAAAAAAAACAAGGGCTATCACATGAAAAATTTGCAAAAAAAAATTGTGTATTGAAAATGTCAGTTTTCTAGGCCTGTCTCAGATTAAAAATGTATATACTTGAACGTGATTAGTCAAGACTTGCCTATAAGCGACTGATTGTCGAATCTGCTCTTTGATCCATATTTTCATTTGCAAGACTACCATGGTGTTTTATTAATGCACACTGAAGGCCTCTTCACATGATCAGCCATACTACTGCTTTCCGATGGCTGTCCCATTGTTTTTACTATGGAGAGGGCGGCAGGGCCTGAGTAACCCGGGAGATTTTTGATTAAAAGCTCATGAGTGATTGTCACATTTTTATAAACAGTGTTGTTAATGGGCTGATATTTATACCACAGTAAACAATGTATCATGATTCATTGGGAGAAACCAAGCTATTCTATGTTGAATCAGAATTCTGCACCTCCATATAGGCTTAATAGAACCATCCTTGTTTCATGAATACATTTTGCGACTATTTGACTGTGAGATTGGCAGTCAGATTGGGCTCCTTCGAATCGAATAGTAAACTTTTTAGGGTCGTACCCACAGTTTTGAATCAAACTCCCCCTCTGACGTTGTGTCTCAGTATGTTCAACAGGAGTTTCAAAACACCAGTACAGACATTGTGTGGAGGTGATGAGCCGAAGCCCAGCTTATCATCTCTGGCATTATGGCATTATACACACCTGCTTCATAGTGTCCTTTGAATTCAGGGCCTCAGGCAGCGGAGTCTGAAAAGGAAAAAAGAAAAGAGTGACGTTAGCACCACTGACCCATTTCTGCATCTGAAAGCCTCTGAAATAAAGCAGAAAACTCTCTGTGCAACGGCATTCCACAGGAACTAGCTGGACTGGTCGCTTGATGATAATCTCGCTCTCGGTTGCACCAAATAAACAGCTCCGGCCAAGCTGGCAGCGACAGATAGAACGAATAAGTATTTTCTTTTTCATTGGGATGAAGATCAACACAAACACATGATCTCAACCTGTGCCGTGTTATCATTGTCTCCACCGTTATGTGGGCGGGCGGGTGTCAAGTGTGAGTGTAAAGTAGTGGGAGGAAGAGAATACAGGGAAATCTGCAAAGGAAAGTACAGAGCCTGCTGCCACGCGCTTTGATAAGTGAAATGGGTGTTTTTAACAACAGACTATCCTTTCATATGAAAAGGCCTTTGAAAATCTTAGCCATTAGAAGCTGAAATGCACTACCACCATTGCCACAGACACATACTTTTAATAATATCTCATTTGTGGAGACTCTCTGCCCTTACAAAAGTCATATCAGGCCTTACTTTAAACTGCTGCCATGAACAAATATCCAACATTCCCAAGTCTGTACTTTAGCCTAGGCTGTATTTCCTCTTTCTGGCTGGGGTTTTATGTTTTTATGATCCCCCTGGTAGCTACCGATGTGAATCCCCCGAGGCAATCGCTTTCAGAGAATTCAATACAGAGACGCATGAAGGCTTTTTGTTGAGGCAATTAATAAGATGTAATATTTCTCTTGCGGTCGGGTAGATTGTGGGTACATTGTGCTGCGTCTGGCCCCCTCACGAAAATAAAAGGAAAAACTGATTTATGGCCACTGCATTTCACTTTATCTCTGCATTAGATTGCTCATGCTGCAGACAGTAACTAAATGGGAATTGGTCCCACGTACCGAATAAATGAATTTGTGCTGCGATGATGCATTGCAAATGAATTGGCAAGTAATCACATGGTGTTTACTGTCTGCATCGATCAGGAAGCTGTCCGCACATCACTGATATACATCTGTTAAGTGACTCACAGACTTTGTGGCATGTTTTGTCTGACTTGCTGTGCAGCCGGCTACGTCACATGATCAAGGCCTGAGTGGAATACTGCCAAATGATTTATGTAACAAAACTCATTAGATCCCACACTCAGTCTGTTACGGTGGGTGAGGAGATGGAGAAAACATTTATGAATTCTCCACTCAATGGGATTTCGGATCCGAGGTATTTTCGACCGAATATAATATGGATATTTTATACTTTTATATATACACAAATATAAATCATGTCAGCTATGGCTCAATCAAAATGACACGTGCCCCCAGAGTAAACAATTTTTTTTGGAAAAACCATAGGTCTTTAGACAGGCTGACACAATAAAGAACCCTTTATGAATGTGAAGTATTTTGTTCCTGCTATGTCTCCATGTCTGAGCACTGCTATGCAAGAGCAACAAGGACAGGGAGACGATGCCATGGCATCTTCTAATGATGACAGCAAACTGAGCTCTGTTGTGTCCCTGAAAGAGATATCTGGCCACATGCCCTTCAGGGAAAGAATTAGCAAATGCCTATGTGCTAACAAAATCGTGCTCACTGCTTCTGTCATACCTCGCTGATTAGATACTGCGTTACATTTTGAGAAAGAATTGAACTTGAGTCGGGAAAATGCTTGTTGTCCAATTACATTTTTGTAAAAATCATTTAATATTTCTGAAGGATCTGCTACCTGTCCAAACTGTGTGTATGGTAAAATAATCCAGTGTTAATAATAATAATAATAATAATAATAATAATAATAATAATAATAATAATAATAATAATAATAATAATATTCTAATACTAATAGTTGTATATACTATATATGGTTAATACAAAGCCTTGGCATTGTAAACGGGTATGTAAACAAAGGTTATGTAAACAAAGGGGCCCACCGTAGCAAGCAACATGCCAGTTTACAGAGGCAAGGCTGTGTATAAACACCAGATTTCTTTTCAGCGCACAAACATTTCAGACAGGTTATTGTCAAAAAGTTATATAGACATCAATAGTTCACCAGAATCCCTGACTCCCCCTTTAATACCAAGAATCAAATGACGTATGCAGGTATACAATTAATCTTGTTATTGAGGCAGATTCTGCTGCTCTTGTGCTGCTAGTACAAACACTGTTCCAAAAAAAAGATAATCATGTGTGTAATGTTACGTCAATGCATTTGTTCATTTTATGATCTGGGTGCTTTTAGTAGGCTGTCAACTTGAACTTTACACTTTTGTGTAAATCTTGTTTTTGGCCTGACGAGGGCATCTCTGTATAAGTGTTCTAATGTAATTTATGGGTTAGGGATAGATAACCTGAGTAAACACAAGGTCCCTCGTGGCAGTGACAATGACTTTAACTACTGCTGTCACAAGTGAGGATATGTTCTGTTGCGTGCTAACTTAGCTCGGGTTGTCAGGTGTCAAACTGGCATGCATGGATCAAAGGCATAATTGTCCACTGCTTTGTGCAACGTATGACATTGATGTTTAGCTGGTAACAGCAGGAAGTTCCGAACTCAGTCTCCGGAGATTTACAGTCGACTTTGAGCCTTTGGATGCTCAAAAGTCAAGTAAAATTAGAACCCAAGAGCCTTCAGTGTCTTCCTGTGACCCGGAGACAAACGCCTAACCTTTGTTCATTCTTCTAAAAGCTCTTCTGTAAACTGGAGGAGTGCTGCGGTGAACAATAAACAATACACTATTAATAGCCTGAGTTGGAAGATTTAAAAAGAACTTTGTGCATTGTTAAATGTGTGTGTGTGTGTGTGTGTGTGTGTGTGTGTGTGTGTGTGTGTGTGTGTGTGTGTGTGTGTGTGTGTGTGTGTGTCACACACGAGCTGCCAAAACAATAGAGAAAAATTCTAAATACTGTGGAATCTTTCTAGAAATACCTACACATTCCTGTTGTGGGGTCCCAGACTGTGTCATAGTGGAGATGAGAGGAAGTGAGGTCAACTAAACCTCAGTGTTACATAAGACACATTTCACCTGCCCTTTGACAAAAGGGTGTTCCTGGCGCTTTTGTCATGTTTTGCTGAGTTTGAGTACAGTATGTATTAGAAAGATTTTCCTTGTACGCTGCAGGGTGGCTGTCGCTTTAACAGAAACTAGGGCTCTTAGGGCTATTACAGTAAGCCACCATTACTCAAGACATTCAATCAAAGGCCATTTACAGAGCAAATTATAATTATACCAGCTTTTCAGCAGCTCTCAGATTCCCTAGCAGTGATTTCAGACTTATTCAAGACCTTCACAGAAAGCAAGTGACATCTTAGAATTGTTACATTGTGAAAAGGCAAAGTCACTAGGCTATGTAAACAAAATAAATCATCTTATTATTAGATTAAGATGGCACAAGTCAATACAAGACAGTGGTGCTTATGGATAGGATGATGATCAGAATCGGTAAAAGAAAGTAACTGAGTTTGCATTTACTCTGGAAGACTACTGTACGTAAGCACAATTTTTAGATACTTGAACTCTACTTGAGTATAACTCATGTATCACTTATTATAGTGACAGTCAGAATATCTATTATTCTGAAATTGTTCATTCTACATTATAAATACATTTACTTGTGGCATTTGAAAGACTATTTCGATTATTATACAATACATAAATACATTTCCACTTATGTTACTAATCTTAACATAATTGACATTGCTACTCAAGTAAAATGTCTGATTACTTCTTACAATACTGATCAAAAAATAATGATCAGTAGTGAGTATTATCATCGTCGTCATCATCATCATCATCATCATAGTCACTCTCATCTTCTCTCCTGTGTGAGCTATACCACATACAGTACAAGCAGTTATTTCTCTGAAGTGAAACAGTAAAGTGATCGTACCCAGCTAACGCCTCGTATGGTCGGGGTTTCCACTGAGAAGCGGTCCGGGAACACTTGATAATTGTGACTCCGAAACAGATGCATCTTGTCTCACATCAAAACGACTCGATAACTTTCCCGGTCAGAAAACAATCTGCACACGGACTCCGCAGCTTCACCTCCAGACATTATCCACAGTCAGAAGATCGACTCGCTCATCAATACAACAGCCGCGACACAACAGAGCGAAAGTTTCGGCTCACATTTTGACCACGAAATTCCTGACAGGAGTCTGTACTGTAGGTATTTCCCCGCATCCAAAAAACCAGGCGGGTTACCTCGCTGGACGTGTATGCCTCAGTGAGGACGAAGTGCGTAATGCTCAGCCATCCCTCGCAGCACACACACACGCGCGCGCGCGCACACTGCTGCTTGAGGTGCGTGTACATACAGAAATAAGCACAGCTTCTCCTTATTTAGTTTAAGACACTGCAGGCAAAAACATGTGGTCAATTTATAGATTTTTGTCTAGTTTGCTTCCTTGCCATGTATTTTTTTTTAATCGGTCCAAAATGTACATGCGGTGTTTAATTTACCAAACATTGTCTGTATATTTTCCCCATACAACCATCTTTACTGTAATGGCCATTATCTCAAAAAAAGTTTTCTATACTCTGAATCATACTCATCTTCTAAAGCACTTACATGAACTTAACTTCCATAAGCCCCATTCAGATATAAAAAAAAATCACTATATGTTATTCATTCAAGTCATCAGGTTGGCGTAACCTGAAGAACATTGTGCACTGGAAAATCTCAATAAAACCATGAAAAACAGACTGGTAAAGTACCTGCTGAGCTGTGCACCTGACACTAAGACTGGGTCAAGGTTAATAAAAGGAGGTCCAAGGTTCCATGATGCAGGTACTGTGTGTTCTAGTTTGTTCAGTGCAGTTATAGTTCAGAGCAGCCAACATGAGCTGCAGAACTCTGCATACACACTTATCAGGCTGTCCAGCTGTCTTGCTTGACCAGGTCTGTGGGCACATGGGCGTTCAGATAAACATGCTTCAAGGGCAGAGAGACCTTAAGGTTGTTAGAACAGCACTCTATGTCTCTCATTGGTGGTTTTGTTCAGTTCCCCTTCTCAGTTTGACCAGGGGTGTGTGTCCCTTGCAGAGGCGTTAAACTGTTACAAACACACCCCAAGTTTGTGGACAAAACCCAAACCGCCTTGTAATGTAACGACTTTAAGCTGTGAATGCATATTGCCATCTCGCTGCGGCCTCTACTTCGTCTGTGTCCGACCTGATGTATGTACAGTATCTTAAAGCTATAGTGTGTAACCTTTTCATATAAATTAATGTCGGTCACATTCAAGTCATCGCCAAACGAGTTGACACAAAACTCTCTCTGTATTTCTTAGTATGGCAAAGTTTACAAACTGGTGTCACCCCCTGACAATTGCGCAGGAGCGAAAAATCCAAGATCGGCCAAGAAACGTTTCAGTTGTTGATTTTACTTCTGAGAAAAAACCTGAACGTACAGCAGCAGGAATAAAATCCATGGTCGATGCACCAACCGTGTTGTTGTAATTACTCATAATTCCTCATGGGGGCAACAGAAGTTATGCACTATAGCTTTAATGTTACTTTATTGACTTAGTGTAAGACACAGATTACTTACGTCCCCCAGCTCTGCTGTGCGACGCCTCGGTGGAAAACAGAGGGATTTGACCAAGTCTTCCATGGACATGATGGTTTGAACAGTGTCTCTGTAGACTGGGAGAAACAGGGCAATCATTAGTATCTTTAAGAGCCAGGAAATAAACATGGCAATGCATGATCGCGTGCAATCTTTGATCATTTTTCAAAGCAAAGCGTAGAGATGTGAAGCTTCAGACTATCAAACAAGGGCACCCTCTATTTAGTTTGATTTCCGTGCAACTCTATAGTTATTATCGTGGAACATGGTCTACTGCATCCTGCAGGCTGGACACGTTACGTAAGACTTGTTTTAAAACCCAGCTATTGTTCCAGTGCAGGGGCTGCCCTTCCTGTCCAGACCTGAAAAGCCTGGGCCAGTTTGCCTTGGCTTTCCACGACACGCACGCAAGCGCATACACACACACACACACACACACACACACACACACACACACACACACACACACACACACACACACACACACACACACACACACACACACACACACACACACACACACATATATACACAGAAAAACCTGCATTTTGTTCTGCTTCCTATGCTTTGGTTTGGTTGTTTCTCCAGAGATGTCAGAAGGCAATGTAATAGCACTGCCTCTAATGAAGAATGTTATTAAAATTCCAGCACCTGTTGCTTTTGTATGTTACCTCTGTTTTAGACATCACTGCCTCTTTCTTGCAGCCCTATCTTATTAGTGCACATGGTGAGTGAATGATGAATCAACGCTTACTGAACTCTCTTTCAAGAGAATTCCCTGGAGAGTGCTTGTTGTCAAAACCACTTTTTGTCAAAATCAGTAAATATCTCCTCACAATCCGATACTTGTCCATACTGTGTGTGCTCTGAAAAAACCCAGTGTAAATACACAGCTCAGGCTCTGTAAACTGGCATATTGCTAGCTATGGTGGGCTCCATTTGTTTACATAACAGTTTACAGAACCTAGGCTGTGTATGTACCAGATTTTTTTTCAATGCAGATTATAAATACAGACAGGTTACGAATTGTGATGAGATATTCGCTGATTTTGGCAGAAAGTGATTTGATGGCAACAAGTGTTCTCCAGAATCACTGACTCCACCTTTAATTGCCTGACAAAGGCTATATGGCACACACTCAGAGGCCTAACAAATAAAAATCCCCCCACACAAAACCACTTCTTACCAAGTTTAAAATTCCGTGGAGTCACAAGGATGCTCCCTGTCACAGCTGTCCCAAAAGCCAGTATTAAAAGTACGCGAGCAAAGCACACACACACAAAAAAAGTTGTTATACAGTGTTGCCGGTAAGTTTTACTGTGCTATGTCTCTTCCAAAAGCCTCACATGGATTCTGTGACGCTGAATTGCTAATGTCAACGTGAAAGAATCCTGTTTTGCTTCTCATGACCTCCCGAGGGAATGTAAACATGATAGATGGGGCCGATAAGAAAGAGCACATTGTTGCCACCGTCTCTTTGATAGTATCTGAGGCATATGAGGGATCGTCTTGGCTTTAGTGCACTTAGAAAAAATAATAATAACTGTCACGTTGTTTTTATCTGTTGTTGATGTTGTTTTTATGTCGTTAGTTAGTTTATTTGGTTGTTTTTCTCGTGTTGCTTTGTGCTTTTTATATGTATGACATTTGTATGTTGAAAATTAAAATATATATGTATTTATATATATAATATAGTTATGTAAAAAAATATTTGAAAAGCCACTGGTGCGAAAGATTTATGTTAATTTTGAAGAAAACACAACATGATTCATTCACATTAAAAAGCAGCAAACTACTTCAATTAAGGGCCAATCTTTTTACAGTAAATGGGGATAATCTTTACTGACGAGTAAAGCCCGGAAGAGTAAAGCCTTAAAATCCAAGCAGGGTTATCGCTTTGTGGCCCTGAAATGAGAGCTTGTTAACACATTGTTGAGTGACCTTTGTTTTCCCTTCGGATAATGCTGCTGTACAACTGTGACTATTGAAAAGCTCCATCTGACAGGAGAGATTGGATCTAGACCATAGACAGTATAATAAATCTAGACTAATGGCACCTTGAAATCATCAGTGACCACCTGACTTTGGCTGGCATTAAGCTTCACTTCATTTTCACAACAAAGGCTGCCCTCTACTGAACACTTTGATGCCCTGCAATCTGTATGAAGCGGAGGTGGAATTCATGAAAAACTCAGTAAAATTTACAAATGACATAGTAACAATATATGACATTAATTGAAATGTTTCAGTCAAAGATGTTCAATATTCTATTCCAGACTCAAACACTGAATAACAACAAAAGAAATCACTATAAAATACACATTTGAAATCATATTAATTTCATGAATCTCATACTTTTCATGAATAAATGATTAGATTAATTCAAGTTTATTTCTCGTAAAACAAGTCAATGATTAATATTTTTTTGGTGTTGTTTTTGTCAGTGTCTGAGTTTCTGTCTTTGTCCTCCTGTATTTATTTTTGTGACAGTGTGTTTCTATTTAAGTCCTTTGGGAATGGGAGTGGGATTTCCTGCAACACATCTACGCCCATGGAATGTGGTCTTTGCCAACTGTCTTTGTCGTGCCTGTCTGGTGGCACACACACACACACACACACACACACACACACACACACACACACACACACATACACACACATACACATGCACACAGACACACAGACACACAGACACACAGACACACACACACACACACACACACACACACACACACACACACACACACACACACACACACACACACACACACACACACACACACACACACACACACACCTTTTCCTTCCTCTCTCCGGCCACTTAACAGTGACAGGGTGAGACATATTATGTCCGTTTGACCCCAAACGAGGACTGAAGCTGACATGGGAAGCAGACATGAAGAAAACATTATGGTGGTTACAGTAAATACATTTAAATATTGTGAAATCCCCAGTTTTTCTAAATTGTTCTAACAACAAACAAAAAATAATGTCAACACATTTATTATTAACATTCAAAATAATGACTTGCTTTTCCTTGAAATATTTAACTAGTGATTTAAAATCATCCATTCATTGTATTTGTATCAAAACATGCTCATACAATCTCTTCAGACGTATCACAATAATTGGCCTGACAATCTCATTTTCATGACGTACCACATAAAATCATACAGTCCATATTCCTTTTGAAGAAATACACTAAATATACAACCATACCATAGATATAAAATGTGATCAGTAACTTACCACTGGCACACTCATGTAAGATTCTTCGCTTTTTTGGTTTTCAGCCTTGGTTCTTCTCACGTGTGCAAGAATGATTCTCAGTCAATGCAGTTATGATGAGTTGTGGGGAGAGTTGCTTGAAACAGTTTCCTGTATCTCCCACTCTGATTGGTCATGAAGGCAGCGCCCCAGGGCATGGGCTGAGTGTGGTGTGTGCGTTTGTGTTTGTGTGAGAGAGAGAGAGAAACTGTGTGAGGACAGGATCAGAATACAAGCAACCCAATGTCAGCGTTGATCTTTGCTATGTGTATGGAACCTCTTGCTGAAGCAATCAGGCAACAAGACAACATAAAGGGATTAACTATTGGGCAAGAATCTCATAAATTAGCATTTTATGCAGATTATATTATTTTATATCTTACTTCCTCTGAATACTCACTCCCAGAACTACTGGAAAAAATAAAAGAATACAGTGACCATTCAGGATACAAAATTAATGAAAATAAATGTGAGTCTATATGCATAGGTAAACAGAAAAGAAGAGGACTGGGAAAACATTTATAAAACAATACATAAAACAACAAACTCTAGGTTTTGGAGGGATTACACATGGAAAATATACACCCTATTCTCTTTATCACACCAAAAATACAATCAAAGTTTAAGACATTAAATTCATCAGATTGTTGGAGAAATTGTGGGGAAAATATCGCAGACCATTCACATGTTTTCTACTTTTGCCCATCACTAAAGACCTTCTGGCAACTGATTGCAAATTTTATTATGAACATTTTCCAAATTAACCAGGTACCTGAACCAAAATGTTTAATTTTAGGTGTAACACCGGCTGAACTCATATCAGAAAGAGACAAATACTTATTTAGGATACTTAGGATAGCAGCGTTTAAACAGATAACAAGGAACTGGCTAAAACCTAGTCCACCATCTTTTAAAAACTGGAAGTCAAATGTAAATAACATTTTACAAATGGAAATAATTACCTATAGAATTAGAAACCTAGAAACTGAGTTTTCGATACGATGGAATAAATGGTTAACATATATGGATTGTAATTAAACTATTATCATTAATATTCTGAAGATAGTCGTGAAGAGCTGGAAGAGTTTTAACTTGTGTATATATATACTTTGTGTTCTTTTTTTGTGTTTTTTTTTCATATGTAGTATATGTGTACTGATGAATATATTTTGGCCTAGGCATATATGTGGATGTACGTGTACATATATGTATATATATATATATATATATATATATATATATATGTATGTGTGTGTGTATATGTATATATATATATATATATATATATATATATATATATGTATGTATATTATTTATCATTACTGTATTTTGTTGTTTTTGTTTATTTATTTACTTTAAAAAAAATTGTTTGTAGGATGATGTAAATGTAAAAATAACTCATCAGAATGCTATATGATCCTACAATAAAGTCTATAAAAAAAGAATACAAGCAACTGCACAGTCTCTGATTTAGTTTGCTTTCAATTCACAGCAATAAGTAAACGCTGTGGTTTCCATGTGACATCTTTGACGGCAGCAATGCTATAACAGCCACAGGAAAGCCGCAGGGCACAGATTGCAATACTCTCTCTCTCTCTCTGTCTCTGTCTCTGTCTCTGTCTCTCTCTCTCTCTCTCTCTCTCTCTCTCTCTCTCTCTCTCTCTCTCTCTCTCTCTCTCTATATATATATATATATATATATATATATATATATATATATATATATATATATATATATATATATATATATATATATATATATATATGTGTGTGTTTTAATCCTAACACTTGTTTATTTATTTTTTGCCCGTCCTTACGAGCATTGTGAACTTGTGCAACATTTTTGTTTATACCTCCCGAATCGGAAATACTTGATTAATCCTTGCGGGGATTTTTTTTTTTATTACTATTGCTCCCATTTTAGAATAGAAATATATAGAAATAATAAATATGTAAAAATTTAAATTTGCCTTATACATACAGCCCAACACAATACATATATAAGATTAATAATGCAATAATAGAAGTATCTAAATATGTAGATTTTATGATACTATTTACACAATAGATACTGAAATTAGACTAAATTGAACGACAAAAGCCTTCACAGTAAGCTGTCCTTTTGGCCTTCATGTAATCAGAAATGTGTATTCTTACCCAATGTACATCTCAAAAACCAAGTCACAATAATATTAGTCTCGCACAGCCAGACCAAACTACAGCTAGTAGTAGTACCTACACTGTAAGAAATTTCCCTGGAAAAAAACATAAATCAACTGGCAGCAGGGTTGCCATTTTAATACTGTTAAATTGACATTATTTTACTGTCACTAAAATTGACAGGAATATACTGTTAATGAAAAAAGGGATGAACCTGGACTAAATGTTTGTTATGTTGCTGTTTGCACCGTGAGCGAAGGTGAAGTTGTATTTCATTGGGCAGATGTGTTTCATTCCATGTAAGTTTACTATGTCCCCTATTTGTTCAAATGCTAAACACAGAGAGCAGCTTCTGTTTGTTACTTCAAGACACTTGTCACAATATATCAAGTTCAATGGAATGATTAATTTTTATTGTAAATTGTCTCCTGAGTTGAACTAGGGATCTTGCTTAAGATTTCCACAAACCGATTGTTATAACCAAAAATAACGGTTAGTTCACACAGAAATGTTTTATTTAAACAAAATGCATAGTGAGGTAATGGAATGCAACACCCCCTTTACTGAGGGTACAAATAGCAACATAACAAACGTTTAGTCCAGTGCAAGTCATTGTGGGAAAGGGGGCGTCTCTACAATACACTTTGTTGTGCTTACTTGATTTATCGAAGGCAATCTGTTTCCTTCATTCTACATAGAGTAAACATAACTTCAGACTAACTTGGTTTAATTATGTTAACTGCACTTTCCATTTCCAAGTAAATATAACTCAACTTTAAGTAAACTTAACCAGAGGATATAAAGTAAACAACACTTTTTAGTTAAGATGTGGATGGATGAGGATTAATGAAGAAAATTGTATAAGCTTCACATGTGCAGGCAGCTCATGTCAAGTTGTCCCTTCCAAGTTTGATGGTAAATTAACAGCAAAGTTCAGTATTTTTGAAAAACATTACTGTTCCGTGACATAACAGCAAAGGACTGTCATTTAACAGACTGCCTTATATATTAACAGTTAAATGCTGTTTTTATAAATAACAGGTTAATGCTGTTGAAATCCTGCTGTAAATTTACAGCAATTGTTTACAGTGTAGTAGTACAACAATACAACAGTTTTGGTATGAGGTATTAAGATGCTGTTCCTCTTTCCTCCACTGGGGGCGGTGTGTTGAAAAGTTGGGGGTTTCCTCTGTGCAAAGATATTTTATGCAGAAGTGATAGGTGACTCTGCGGCAAATTGTTAAAAACAAAACAAAGAGATACTTTTATTTTAAAACACAGCAACATCAACTATTTGACATCTTCAGTGTTGTATATCAGTAAAATACACGGACACACCAATAAAACCTTAGAATTTCTGTGCATAAAGACGTGTTGCGGTATCGGCTAGAAACGAGGAGCCACGGTGGTGTGTGTGTTGTCTCGAGCTTAACTTGTCATCTTTGTGGCGTTCATCAGGAGATAAATACTTCTTGTTTTGCTGCTGCCTGTTTGTTAGCAAGATATCTGAATTATGTCATCGGAGTTTGTGTGTTATACAAGACACATACCGAACTAGCCATTATTTAACTTTTTTTAATTTATTTGATTGCCAATATTGACAGACGTCGTCCTCACTTGTCGTCTAGCCGAGTGGGGGGATTTAATCTTGTTGCTTTTTATCAGCGATAGTAGTTACATAATGTCGGCGGTAAGCTGTTGATGTAGCTTAATGCCTGTCTGGTTTTTAAAAATACGCCATTATCTCCCACCCCTGTGAACAGACAGTTTGCTAGTGCTTTACAATGGGAATCAGCAGAGTCTACATTAGCATAGGCTATGCTACCTTTGGCACCCTGGTTGGATTTTCGGCTTTCTTGGTCTGGAATATCGCGTATAAACAACCATGGACAGCGGCCATGGGAGGCCTGTCAGGTATGACAACAACACCAGATATTAACTATAATATGGTCATATATGTTGGATTTTACCTCCTCACATCGTATTGGAGCATACAATTTAAGCTGCATAATCCTTTTGCACATAGGAATCCTGCAGACTTTTAAAAAGGCCTAAGAGGCTTTGAATTTATTCATCTAAAAAATAAGGCATTGCTGCTATTAAATGTCTTGAATCAATCTTTCAAAAGTCTTAAAAATGCTAAGAAGACATGTAGGGTTTTATGTTAGTCTTAAATCTAATGTGCCTTAAGTTGTAGGAACCCTGACAATTATCACATCACATGATTTGCATTCATAATTTGTTAGACTTAATTTCTGTCAGCTGATTTTAATATTGTAATACTATTCACACTTGTGCATATGACCAGATTTGTAGCTTATCCCCCTCCTCTGCACCACTTATTTTAGTCATTCACTGTGCCATTTAATACCATTTAGTGAATAATGTTAACATGTGGACCACCATATATTTGCGTATCAACCGGTATTGGAAAGTAGATTTTATTTTATTTTATGTGATGCTCCACAGGGCTCCAGACTAACCTTTTTTTTACTAGGAGTACTGGCGCCCCTAACTCAGAATTTTTAGGGGCGCAAGCAGAAAATGTAGGGGCAAACATTAAATAGACCTGCAACGCATCTATTAAAATGTTTCCCAATTGTAACTATATTAGGCCTATTGATATTGTATTGCCAGCATGTTTTGGACCACACTGAACAGATGATACAGTTCATTGTGTTGTTGATTTTGCATCACCATGTGAAATTCTTCAGACATTCCTTTAGGAAAAGGATTTTTTTTGCCCATTTTCACCACAACCACTTCTACATCCAAGCCCTCTGATTTGTCCTACTCTATCTCGGCTGACTCCTGTAAGGAAAATAGCCTAGTTATTGGCCCAAAAGTAACTAGTAGGAGCTAGATGACATTATCAACTAATTTGCATTATAGCCTATGCTATTCTGAAAGAGGCTAAAAATGCTGACCAGGTAGTTTACAAATTAACTAGGCCTATTTACATATTTACAAACTCACTTTACATAATTTCTTTGTTACCATATAACTACAAGGTTAGCTGTTTAATAGATATGCAGTGGCCTATTGACTGTGGACATATAAAACAATTGTCGTGTTCACAAAAGTCACCTGGCACACGGTGCTGTCTGTCTGTCTGTCTGTCTGCTGGCTGCTGCAGTTATTTGGCTGTAGTCTCTCTATACTTTCTAAGCGTAGTTTCACATGCACTCAATACAGGTCTTTATTTGCCCGTTTCCCCAGGAGTGCTGGCTCTGTGGGCTCTGGTCACACACATCATGTACCTGCAGGACTTCTGGCGCACCTGGCTCAAAGGCTTAAAGTTCTTCATCACTGTTGGTGTTCTCTTCTCTGCTCTGTCTGTGGCCGCCTTCATCACCTTCCTGACTCTCGCCATCACACAGAAGCAATGTAATCCTCTCTCTGCTGTTATTTAAAACATTCATTCTGAAAGCCTCTTGAAACCTGGTCTAAAATATTTTAAAAAATCAACATGTTATCAAAGTTGGGTGTCTCAATAAGCTTTTACAAACATCTGATTGAAAATTAATGTTAATAAAAATGTATAGAACGTTTGGGCAGAGAACTGCCGTGATTGGTTCAAAATTCGTACTGTGTCATAAGAACTAGAGCATTGCCCGCCTCATCTAAACTGAATCTCTGAAGTTTATCAAACTTTAAAGAGGACCTATTATGCTACTTTTCTGGTCTTAATTTCTTGTTTTACACTGCTATAGAGCAACCTGACACGAATCACATCACAAAAAACTATGTAGATTTTCGGGAAGCTCTTTCTCTTATTTTGGCGATCCAGCACATCCTGTCAACACTTGAGTGTGTGTGCTTCGGCTCCCTCCGCCTGTGCTTCGGCCATCTCCGCTCCCCTCCCCCCCTCCTGCAAACCCCACTCCGTTGTGATTGGTTACCTTCCTTCCGGAACACTTTCAGTGGCGGGAAGCGCGAGCATGGACCTATAAGGGCGCGAGGCAGACGCGAGGCAGACGCGAACAGGGAAGTGACAGCATTACCATACATGGAAACATCCGCGTGGAGACGTCACAAAGTTTTATGCGACGTCACAAATTATGAAAGGGTAGACCGCTTTGAACACGTGACTTCTCGACTGGCTAGAATAGTGTTTAGTGCTCTGCACAGACACCCCAGACGGTCAGCAGGGAATATGTCGAAATGCATGTAAGTCATT
Organism: Hyperoplus immaculatus; assembly: GCA_949357725.1. NCBI lineage: Eukaryota > Metazoa > Chordata > Actinopteri > Uranoscopiformes > Ammodytidae > Hyperoplus > Hyperoplus immaculatus. Next base: position 27,886,716 of record OX442360.1, read on the forward strand.
ATTTGATAATTTAGTATGGTTAAGCATGACTATGAATCATCATAACAATGTTAATAGGTCATAAAAGTCAAAAAGCATCATAGGTCCTCTTTAATGACAATATATTTAAGATGCTTACTTAAGCAATAGCACACGAGAGGGAGCATGTTGTCGCTCTATATCAGCACTGCTGTGATTCGGTCGTAGGTACGAGGCCGCAGGCCGAGTGCCGAAGAGAAACACAGCAGTGCTGATATAGAGCGACAACATGCGAAACACAGCAGTGCTGATATAGAGCGACAACATGCGACCTTGAGTGTGCTATTGCTTTTATACAGCAGTTTTACAACTGAAATTCACAAATTAACTTTAAAATGTTATCTTTAATCATTTAAGAGTGTATTTGCTTCCGCCAACACAAATAGTTCGACAACAGCAGTCAGAGCGGAGCACGTTGCTAGGCAACAACTTTACGCGAGTGAGCTCGTCCTACTTTGTTTACTCTGGTAACATTAACCACCGCGGCCCGATGTCCCGTAAAAATCACCAAAGAAACGGAACGGCGGATCTTAATCTAGTTGGTAATAAGGTCCGCTGCCCAATCCAAACCCCCACGCTTCCCAGAGTTTATGAGTGTATTTCGGCCCGGGGGAAGTAACGTAATACAATGAGGTGGGAAAGCTAGGCTAGGCTAAAGCTATGCTGCGCTCGTATTATTCAGCAGCCTGAGTTTATCTCCACACACTATTGCTGTCTTCAGTAACATGAGTGTGAGCGACTACCGCACACTGTCTCTGTCTGTGTGTCTGTGTGTGGCAGCGATGCCCTCTCACAGGGGAGAGACTCGCCACAGTCAACCTGAGTCACACACACACAGATAACACACAAGTGAAGCTCCGGCTCATCAGTGAGCCGCGGAGTGATTTTGACAGTTGGTCTACAGTTTGGTGAACAGTCCCGAGTGATGTTGTTCGCTAATATCAGCACTCCTTCAGAACGCTCAGAAGGTCTCTCATCCAATCAAATCACTCGCTCAGAACCAACTGCTGTATAACATCTTGTAACTAACTCCCAAAATTACATACAGTGGAGGAAATAAGTATTTGATCCCTCACCGATTTTGTAAGTTTGCCCACTTACAAATAAATTAACCGTCTAATATCATAGTCACTCGCCATGCTTGGAGGAAGAGGAATTCTGACTATGACCCCAAGAACACCATCCCCATAGTCAAGCATGGAGGTTGAAGCATTATGCTTTGGGGGTGTTTCTTTTCTAAGGGGACAGGTGGACTTCACTGCATCAAAAGAAATATGGATGGGACGATGTACCATGAAATACTAGGTGACGACCTCTTTCTCTCAGCCAGGTCTGTAAAAATGGGTCATGGGTGGGTCCTCCAGCATGTCAATGACCCTAAAAATATAGCAAAGGCAACAAAGGAGTGGCTCAAGAAGAAGCACATTAAGGTCATGAAGTGGCCTAGCCAGTCTCCGGACCTTAATCCAATAGATCTGTGGAGGGAGCTGAAGCTCAAGTGACAGCCTCGAAACCTTAAAGATTAGGAGAGGATCTGCAAAGAGGAGTGGTCCAAATATCCTCCTGAAATGTGAGCAAACCTGTTCATCAACTACAAGACACGTCTGACCTCTGTACTTGCCAACAAGGGTTTCTCCACCAAGTACTAAGCAATGTTTTGATAGGGGATGAAATACTTATTTCAATCAATGAAATGCAAAATAATTTCTATCTTTTTTTTTAATGTGATTTTCTGGATTTTCTTTTTGATATTCTGTCTATCACTGTTAAAATAAACCTAGCATTAAAATTATAGACCGTTCATTTCATTGTAAGTGGGCAAACTTACAAAATAAGTGAGGGGTGAAATACTTACTTCGTCCACTGTAGTTAGGAGGATTTAGTGGATTTGGGTTTAAAGGGGCTTTCAGAACTCATGTGCTTTTTGACTCAAATGGTTGATTCATTTGTCCCAATGCTTTATAAACGTATTCATCATTCTACTTTTTCTCTCTCCCACAGCTCCCACTGACCCTCGGAGCCTCTATCTGTCCTGTGTGTGGAGCTTCATGACTCTCAAATGGTCCTTCCTCTTGGCTTTATACTCCTATAGATATCGCCAGGAGTTTGCAGACATCAGCATTCTCAGCGACTTCTAGCCAGCGCTGGTTCTTAACAGAGCGAGTTGGACTTTGAGAGGGGTTTTAAGGCTGCCAGAAGGACAGAAGGAGCTGGTCAAAGAAAAAAAGCTTTTGTAACAAAGAGGAGGAAAAAACAGACACGGCTAGATTTAAGAAGTCATGTGACTTTTTGCCACAAGGAGTTGCACTTGTTACACTAACTTTACAAGCTCTGTATTTGTATTATAACCTGTTCTCCTACTTTTAAAGACCCACGTACTATATTCCTATAAATAGGTATAGGTCTAAACCGCTGAAGACTGGAACTGCTTTTTGAATGAATTGCTCGAGGCTATTTATGGAGAGACATGCAGAAGGGGCTTTTTCACATGATTTTTTTAAAATCTTCTTGGCATTGTGTAATCTTAAAAACAGCTAATGCATTAATGGAAATCCCCCGTCATTACAGGCTACTTGTGTTACCGCGGCGCTAATGTTAGTTGAAGAGACAAAAGTGAAGATACACTCAATGTTGAAATACTCTTAACCAAAACTAAAACCTTCTACCTGAAGCCATTCTACTGCTAATGCAAGGTTGATAGTGTGTGTTGGAGTGTTTTGAGTGTTTGTACCTTAAATTATGGTTTTTATAGTTAGCAGTTTTGAACAAAAGAATACCCATATATTTGAACAGTCACTCCCTTCATTGCAATTCAATTCATTGACGCAATTTTAGAAACCGATTTCTCCCTTCATTCCCATCACTATACCGGAAGCAAAAGCTCCTGTTGAATTTTTTGCTTTTTATCGTTTGTTCCACCAGGGGGAGACATGCTTATTTTCTATCAAGAGTCAATTAGAAAAATTCTGACATTCCTCCCACAAGATGAGATAACACAAATGGATTTGATGAATAATTGCACTTTAGTCTTTGATATTGACGCCGTTGATTTGCACACAAAACCAAAAAAATCATGTTCTATACCTTGTCGTTTTTGACTCATCCTTTTTAAATGTTGAAGCACACTATATGTATCATTTATTTTACAGTAAGTATGAATTGTGTAGTTCAAGTTAAACTGGGCTTTTAAAGTGGCTCGATTCCAGCTGTCAATAATGTCTAACACTTACCATATACAACATGTTACAATTGTGTGTGTTTATGAGAGAATGAATGTGAGGATACTACATGTAAATTCAAGTTGAACCCATTAAAGTTGCATTTATTGGTAATCCCATTTTGTCATGTCCTTGCTTTATATTACATGAATGCAGCAACACCCTAATCTACAATTAACATGAGTCATATGTACCCGCAACCCTGCGAATGCCGTTTTTCAAGCTGTGACGTTTTGTAAGCTCCACCCAGGAGGTTATTTAGCATAGCTCTATAAGTGGTGCCCAATGCACACAGCAGAGCCAAATGCCCGCAGACGCTGCACTTCAACGATAAGGTACAGTGCCCACTTCTACAGGAAGTCATTCAGAATCCGAGCTTTCTAAAAATAATATTGACATTGAAATCTGTAGTGTAGCTCATGATTTGCTTCAGACTTTTTTATTATTATTTTATTGGTGATATCTTTATATAAGGACACATAATATTAAGAAAATATAATTTTTACAGATTAATCTGAACAAAATTTACAAATGCATGTTGTCGTCTGAATGATAAAACACCATCACCGAACATTATGTAAAAAAAAAAAAACTTGACAGGTGTTTCTTTGTTCAATAGTTGAGATACTTGTTGCAACACAACCTTTACATCCAGCTATTTGTTGCTTTAACTCTGCTGCCTAAACTCTTTACAAGGAACCAAGAACATTTTGCCTTTAGTGAATAATGCTTTTTGAAGTTAGTTGCTAGTTTCCAGACACTGCGCCTTTAACAATAGTTTGACTGTCAATTTGAATTTAAAAAATATATATATATTAAATCAAACATTATGAACCTTTTCTTACAAAACATTGAATATGATAGACTTGTCTAATCTATTCTACAGCGGTCAGACTGTAAGATGCACTCAGTGAACTTGTGCTATTATTTCCCTGTGTGTTGAGTAAATATTTTAGCAGCCCATAAACCTGTTGGTTGGTTCCTCACCCTTCAAGGTTAGATTATAGCCTTGCACCTGATTTACAAATATGCCACATACATATGAAGATACGTATTTGAATTCCTTAAAATCCCATTGTTCCCACAACTGTATGAACATGATAATCAAATAACATGATCAATCAACATGAGTATACCTCTGAAATGAATCTGCATTCATTCAAAGGACATATTTTCATTAACAAAATGCATTTACATAATCCCAGCCAATGTTCTCAGACACACCCTCACATCAAACAACACTCTTGTTTTGTTTTTTTAAATTCCAATTAAATTGCAAATTGGGAGGAGCTCAAGAAGTTTATACAAAGACTAGCGCTACTAACTAAACTACATATTAATTTGACATAAAAAAAATTGCCCTAATCTTTTAATAAGTAGATCAAGCAGCAGGGCAGTTCTATCAGTGCACATTTACTCAAGTAATGTACTTAAATTCATATTTGAGGTGACTACTTCTTTTCTTTTGGTGCCACTTTCTATTTCACTACAGATAAATATTGTGCATTTTAATCCGCTATAGAGTTTATGAAATAAAATTCTGGTATAAATTAAAATCAGTTCACAGCTTGGTGGTCTATTTTCTTGCAAATACAATTCGCGATTACAGCTTTACACATGTGGGCATTGGCTACTTTTCCTTTGGAGTATTTAAATATTTTTATATATATATTTGATTGTTTTGAATAATTAAGAAGATTTTCAAAAAAGTCCCTGGTCAAGGGTCTGAATACATCCTAAATCAATGTTTTCATGTACGTATGCTATTGAAGTAAAATAATATTGATCTTATCATGACTTGTGTAATGTCTAAATGAAGGAAAATGTTAATGATATAAAAACTGAGTACAAGACAACAGGACTTATGTACTTCAACTGATGAATATTTACTGATCATTACTGTGTCGGGGTGAATTATAAGATAGCAATTCCTTAAATTGCACTTTGAGATCACAGATAATTTACTATTGTCTAAATACATTACATCATGCTATAGCCATGCTCCCGGACCGCCCACGTTATGTGACTGACAGGCCGGCCTACCACCTCCACGACTTTGACAAAGAGTTTGACAAGAAGAGTCGACAATTCCCCGTCGGAGAGAAAGTGAAGAATCTCTTCAGGTACGAAAAAAATAAATAACAAACTCACCGCATCAATCAACATAAGCTATTCAGTACATGTCTTCCTATCACACAAAATCCACCTCTTTGTGTTGTCATCAAGCCCCCTGTTAGCTTTCAGTCACCACAATGTGTTATGTTTGTGTCTTTCAGTCACCACAATGTGTTAAGTAACAAGCAGAAAACCTTAAAAGAATCAAAGATGTTGTCTTGTTTGTTTGTGTCAGATGCTCTGCTACTAGGCTGAAGGGCTTGTTGTTCACACACCTGCCTATACTGCGCTGGCTTCCCAAGTATAAAGTCAAGGAAAACCTGCTGTTTGATGTCATCAGTGGGGTCAGTGCTGGCACCATACAGGTTCCACAAGGTTAGTCAATGCTTCACTTCCCTCTCATGCCTCTGTACAATACACACTGACTCATAGTATTTGTTATAAATAAAAACGAGGTATAGCTTTTCATCGGTAGTCCCTTTGCTGTTGTTAATAGTTGTTAATTGTGGTACCACCTGTTTAAATAGAGGATTATATAATAGACATCCTTAAGTGAAAACAACATAACAATACAGATACTTGTGCATCAGATAAAAGCCCATCATAGTCTTACCTACTAAAAGCACATTACATTTCAGTCTAAGGAATCATAAAGAAAACATGAATCTCCAGTATATACAGTATATACATTGGCTCCAGTATAGAAGATGTTTGTACTATTCGTTATCTTATTATGATTTATTTGAGAGTTAAATATAAAGAAGTGTTTTTTTGTTCTTTTCAGGCATGGCATTCGCCCTCCTGGCAAGCCTCCCTCCTGTCAACGGTCTCTATTCCTCTTTCTTCCCCCTCATCCCGTACTTCTTCATGGGCACTGTTCACCAGATGGTCCCGGGTAAATCACAGTGATTTATCTGCAGCCATTGCCTATGATGACAGTGATAAGTTGCCGTATAGCTGCACGGTTTCAGATCAGCTGCGCTCCTCAGCCTGACTCTGCACAGTTTGCAGTATACATGGCCAAGAAAACAATAGATGTGACACACTTATTTCTATGTCCCAGGAACGTTTGCTGTCCTCAGCATAATGGTGGGAATGGTGTGTCTTCGGCTGGCCCCCGAGTCGGACTTCAGTCATTTCAATGCCACTCTCAATGCCACAGTGGTGGACACAGAGTCGATGGACGAGGCCCGCCTTGGAATATCTGGAACACTGGCCTGTTTAACTGCAATCATACAGGTATTCATAGATAACACTACAAGCTGCAGCCTTTTCAAGAGAAATTGGAATCAAATGTGTGGTGCAGTTCAATCTGAATGATAGGCCTACACTGAGAACTCCTTATGTCTGTGTAGATTGGCCTGAGCTTGGTGCAGTTTGGCTTTGTAGCCATCTATCTGTCAGAATCCTTCATCAGAGGCTTCATGACCGCGGCAGGATTGATGATCCTCATCTCAGTGCTCAAGTACATCTTTGGCATCCACGTGCCACCTTACAGTGGTCCTCTGGCCACTATATATGTAAGTGACTTTTCCATTAGATCAAAATAACATAAAAATACATCGGTAGTTATATGGCAATAAAATGACATTTTAATACTTTGTCACAGACTCTTATAGATATTTTCTATGGCCTTCCTGAGACCAACATAGCGTCTTTAGTCTTTGCTCTGGTCAGCGGCATAGTCCTGATTGTGGTGAAGGAGCTGAATGTACGCTACCGCCACAAGCTGCCCTTCCCCATTCCTATAGAGATCGTTGTTGTAAGTATTATTCAACTTTATCATGTCTAATAATATTGCATTATTTCATTCTTGTCTAATTTCTAGGAGCTGTTGCTCAAAAAAAAACTGTGTCAATGTCAATAGTTGTGATTGATCCCTATTCCAGGTGGTAGTGGCCACAGCCATCTCCGGCCCTCTGCATCTCCCTGAGAAGTATCACATGGACGTAGTGGGAGAAATTCCTTTGGGGTAAAAGCATACGACAGCACGGTTAGAATTGCTTCATGCATTAACATTACTGCATGCAACTAACTCATTTTCACTATTCAACTTAGATGTATTTCATGTCTATATTATTGTCTATATATAGATTCCCGGCACCAATCCTGCCAAAAGTGAGTCAGTGGGAAGACATGTTGAGCACAGCGGTCTCGCTCGCTATCGTGGGGTATGTCATTAACTTGGCCGTGGGCAGGACACTGGCAGCCAAGCATGGCTACGATGTGGATCCCAACCAGGTAAAAAAAAATATATATTCCTCACTAGCTCTGTAGTTTATATTTCATTCCATGTTGTAAGTGTATGTTCTTGTACAGGAAATGTTGGCCCTTGGCTCCGGCAATTTCTTGGGTTCCTTCTTCAAGATCCATGCCATCTGCTGTGCCCTGTCTGTAACCCTGGCTGTGGATAATGCAGGTGGATCATCACAGGTGAGTGCTGTGCTGTGCTGCTCTCCAAGGCACTGTATCTTTGTGTTAGGCCAAGTATTGTGTGTGATTCATGAAGTGCAATATAAAAAGGCTTTAAAAATATATATATATATATTGTGGGAGACACATCCAACCAAAAAGTATGGACTACAAGAAAATAATACCCACAAATGCTAACTGCTGCACCTCTGTTACTGCCCTTTCAGTTTGCCAGTCTATGTGTGATGCTGGTGGTAATGATTACAATGCTTGTGCTGGGAACCTACCTGAATCCCCTTCCAAAAGTAAGTGGACAAAAACTCATCATTATAAAAGAAATTTAAGTAGAGGTAAGAGAAAAATCCAGGCATGATTAGTGACTTATGAGACCTTGGTTTCCCCAGTCGGTGCTTGGAGCGTTGATTGCAGTGAACCTGAAGAACACACTCTTACAGCTCTCTGATCCCTATTACTTATGGAAGAAGAGCAAATTGGACTGCGTAAGTAAAAAAACCCAGATGCAATAATTCAGCACAGTGCAATGTCTATATTATCTCCATATTTTTATGTTATTCTTTTTTTCTTTCTCTTCCAGTGTGTGTGGGTTGTGACATTCTTGGCCACGTTCTTTCTCAGCTTGCCTTATGGAGTTGCTGTCGGAGTGGGCTTTTCCATCCTGGTAGTGATATTCAAGACACAGTTGTGAGTAAATTACATGAAATATGCTGTGTGCATATATAATTGTTTATTAATCTATTGCTCATTTTAATGCTATGTTCCTCATAGTCGTAATGGCTCGGAAATGGTTCAGATTATGGATACAGATATCTACAAGAATCCGAAGGTGTACAGCAAGGTATGAAAACTAAAATATGAGTTTATGTTTTTGTGCCGTGACACATAATGTAAGTGTTGTTCTCCACAGGTCATGTCGATAACAGGTGTGAAAATAGTGGACTACTGCTCACCCCTCTATTTTGCAAATGCTGAAATATTTCGCGAGAGGGTCATCAAAAAGGTACAGTGAAGAAATGGCCTATTTTGCCCTCAGTAAAGGTCAGCCAGGTTTGAATGATTGTGTTGTTGTAGCTCATGGGTGTTTGCATTGGTACGTTTGTGTCTAGACAGGGCTGGACCCTGGCAAACTGATCCTGGCCAGGCGGAAGTTCTTAGCTAAAGAACAGAAGGAAAAGGCCAAAGAGGAGAAGGAGAAAGACAAGGAGACAAGAAAGAGGAAAAGCAAGTCATTGACCATTATGAAGGCTCAGGTGGGGTCAAGTTTATGTGAAACATGTATGTTTTAAAGGTGGAGTCAGTGATTCTGGAGAATGCTTGTTGTCAAAATCAGTGTATATCTCGGCTCTGTAAATGGGTGTGTAGCTTGTTATGGTCGGCCCCCTTTATATACGTACCATTTTTTTTACATACCAGTTTACAGAACCTAGGCTGTGCTGTGTATTAACAGTGGGTTCTATGGATTGAATAGCTAATTCTAAGGAAATAATCACGGATTATGACGAAAAGTGATTTTGACAACAAGCGACCCTACCTTTAATTAGCACATACAAAGTTATTGTATGGGTAATTTCATTATTTCACACTCAGTTAAACATTAAAAACAACCTGTGACCTTTTTTTCCCCAAACTTATTTCCTCTTAAATTCAGACCATATCTACACTTGAACTGCAAAATGACTTTGATATGAATGACGGCAGTGCAAACACACAGGAACCTCCCACCAGCTATGTAAACTTCAGCAGCAGTGACATTGAGCTGGGTGAGCAGGCGCCTGAACAAGAGCCACCGACCCTGGAGTCCCAGCCTATGCCCTTCAACACCCTCATCCTCGACTTGGCAGGGGTCTGCTTCGTTGACCTAATGGGCATCAAAGTACTGATAAAGGTTGTAGAGCTTGTTTGCAGTAATACTAGATTCAAGTTGTTCTATAGGCTAGTGGACCATTTCAATGTCTATGTTTTAGTGACGTCACTCTTAAAAGGTTCAATACGTTATGAAGAACTTGGGGTTCTTTATAAGCCTGACAAGTTTATTTTAGACTATAGAGAAAGTTTCCATTTACCGTAATTATAGAACAACATTAATGACGATGATATAGCCTACAGTACGATATTTCAGGCATTACATTTTTTAATTACATGTTATTATTAACCAATAGATGAACACATCATTTAATAACTTATTTTCTCCTTGATATCCCACACAGATGAACTTAAGCTACGCTACGCTGGGCATTAAACTCTACCTGGCTAATGTTCAAGGTACATTCTTAAATGAATAAAACACATTTCAAACTTGCTTGCTTTGCTGAGCAGTTGGAATGACAACAGACACCTACAAGTCTCACAAGATCTGTGAATGACGTTAGTAGTAAAAAGAGTACAACTGCAAGTCCGTGGTGTGCCTTGCTTATCCTAGTGAGATAAAGAGTTGATCCATCATTTATTGTGATTGATTACCTTTAAGCGAATGAACGTGGTAAATAGTAGCCACCATTTTATTTTTATTTAATACCACATGGATACAGAGGCTAAATCACTGGTTTCACTGTGTGTATGTCTTTGTGTGATATCGGTTGTCTTGCCGCCTGCAGCCCAGGTGTATGAGGAGCTGGAGGCCGGAGGAGCTTTCGATGAAGGCAACATTGCCCGAAGTCATCTCTTCATTTCTGTCCATGACGCCGTTCTGTTTGCTCAGCAGACGTCTGGAGAAAGGCAAGCCTGCCAGGAGGTATGCCAAACTCATGAAATAACCATTAAATCTTTTTCATGAAATCACATACAAACACCGGCTGTTCAAAGACTCTATGGTTAGGGATAGATTTAGAGAAGAAGAATATATGTGTATATGAGTATCACATTCTGTCCTTGGCACAGCTTTTGTCACCTTATCTGACTCAACCAGGGTACACAGATATGTCACAAAGGTTTTTTTTTGTGCCACAACAAACAAAGTTAGAAGTTACACCAAGGGCATGCCAGATACGTATTACATGCCCTGTGCTGGATTTTGTTTTCTCTTACTGCAAGCATTTGACAGGAAAGACATTGTCTTTGGTATGATTTAAAACACACTTAAAATTTGGATAACAAAGTAGCAAAAAGGGGGGATGTTTTCTATGTGTTGCCAGTCTCAGCAGCCTTAACTGGCAACAAAGACTGCAGAGGCAGAATGCTGCAGTTCCCCTCTCCAAAAAAAAATAAAAAAATCAGAGTGACTACAACAACATATTAATAGTAATGTAAACTAGTGTGTGATCACTTTAAAGTGTTGTTAAATCTTGCCTCTTACATCTTCATGTACCTCTGTCACTGTTGCATTGGCAGCAAAATCATGTTTGTGTTTGCCTGTGTGCCTCTTTTGATCTTAGATATGTACATTATTTTTTTATGGCTGCAGGCAGAGCAAGCAAGACAGGAACTTGCCTTTAACATTAATGAGGAGAAGGATCTGGAGCAGGTATGTACTAGTGTGCCAATACAAGCTGATACAAAATGATGCCTACTGACTTATACTAACCCTGAAGCCACTACTCTGTATCTGAGAGTCATTTTACTATTACAGGCGATGTTTTGAACCCCGCTTGCTGCAATGAAGAGGAGCAAAAGACGCATGCCAAAGATACAATCATCTTCAATTTTACTGTAATTTATTGAAATGTTGACAAAATACATTCTGTGCTTGATGTTGTATTTTTGTGCTGACTATCATTTATCTTAAGTCAATGTTTTACTTTATGGTCGTCCGCAGTATTTATCAGTACTTGTCTCAACTGAAAGGTGGTAGTATTTACCAGCACATGAAGACCACAACAACAAGTATGCACTGAGCAGATAATAACAGGGGCTCCGTCTGCCCACCCCTCAGTCACTATGGAGTGAACCTGCTGACTGTGCAGTCATATGGAAGTGTATTCTCTCGTAATTAACTGAGCGAGTGCATGGCCACAGCTGTGAGGTATAGCCCAGCTGAGCAGTCTGGCAAAGTCCCCGCGGAGCGAAGACACTGAGAAAAGCTAAACATAAATGAAAGGAGGAATACACATAGCATCAGCAGTTTCCTTTCTTTGTTGTCTTGCAAATTCTATTATGGACCACAGTCTCCATCATTTTCCATAAGGTAGAATAAAGTTAAAGGTTATAAAGGCAGTGTGTTATATCGGAATATGTAGCTGCATCAAGTAGTGAAAGTTTGAGATTGCCTATAAACTTATTATTATTTATATACACATGCATAAGGCCATTCTGCGCTACTGGAGAAACATGGCAGTGCAACATGGCGGCCTCCGTGTAAGTTGACCTGCACCTATGTAGACAGAAAAAGGCTCATTCTAAGGAAACAAAAACAACTTTTATTTTCAAGCGATTATACACTAATATAAACATACTTATGCATATTATATTCCATTTCTACCAAGTTTGATATACAATTGCCCTTACATACTACACACTGCACCTTTAAAAACAAAAATAGCACTAATAATTGTTGGCTGTAATAAAGAGAAATGTGGGCCAACTATCTAATGTTAGTGAAGCAGCAGGTGCTGAAAGGCCTGTGGCGTCAACTCTAGCAGCATGCTGACAGTGGTGTTGGTGTGCTCGTGATGCATGAATGGATTTATGAAGCTATTAAGAAATCATCCTAAGGTATTCTGGCACACACTTGCTCCTCTGCAGCATATTGGCACCACAAGTGATTACAATGTTTCTATGGCCATCAGCATTCATTTGAAGCCCTGGGAAATTCTCTCATCACTTAATGTGTGTGTGTTTGTTTAATATCATCACCTGCAGCTTACCCTTCTATTTTTTCCCCCTCCTCATTGTTTTCAGACCATCTGTGAAAGCCCCTTTGCTCGAGCCTGATTTAATTAATTATGAATGAATTATTCAGATAAGGCAGAATTAGTTTTGACCATCGTTGAGTCGTGTTAAATGAGACATTGTGCCTCTCTGATTTTCTTGACTTTAAATGTTTGACTGTTTAAGAAAAGTGGACTTGAATGTCTTTTCACATTGCAGCATATGTCCTGGTAAATAAAAAACATAAATTGTGTCCCAACTGCATTGGCCTACTACATAGCCTAGTAATGTGTTCAATGGAAAAGTGACAAATAGTCGACCCATTCGCTTACGGGTGTAAACAATGACTTACACGCTTTGTTACTGTAACAAAGATTTATTTGTGTACTATTATTACCTGTATTAATTATTCTTTTAATTAAGAAGCCTACTTTTTAATTTCTATTTTTAAATCAAAACTATTTTTTTCACACGATTTCAAGTCAAGCATCTGTAACAGAGCAAAAAAAAAAAAAAAAAAACATTAAAAATGGAGTCATGATGATGCACTGTTTTGACCATGGTTTTGACGCACCACCCGCTGTGCCCGGCACGCCAGGTGAGGTGACCCAAATCAAACACACCCACCACAACGTCGCGTGAGCAACAGGTGCGCTGAAGTCTGGCTAACATGTAGCACAATGTTAGCAAGCCCCCGGCCCATGAGGCCCCTCCATGGCTTCTGTGTCGCACTGCAACTTAACTTTCTACCAGGTAGGCTACGTCAGTGTGAAGGCTTTTTATGTATTGTCAATAGTCTGAGAGTTTTGCCCTCTTTTCGGGTTAATTCATGTGAGGTTGTAAGAGTAAGGGGAAGGCTACATTTTAATTAACTTTATCTAATTTTATCTGAGAAGGCACATATTTTTACAAAAGTAGGCATATGTGCACTTTTACTTAAATGATAATACTTTAAGTTATTGTTGATGTAGGCCACAGTTAAGTAGCCTAGCCAAACTACAATGCAACAGAGGCTATAGAAGAAATGTCCACAGTATAAGAGGCTAGTAGTAGCAGGGCAGCTACTCAAATCTTGAAATCTAAATCTGGAAACGTTTTAAAATGGCAAAGTATGTTGAATCCCTAACAATCTACCAAGAGAATTGGTAGACCTAGATATATCGCTGAGATGCCTAACTGTGCACACTGAGTATGCCTATGTCTATGACTGGGTCACTGCTGGTTCTGTCCATTCTTACACAGATTGCAGGGTCAGTCAGGGTAGTGCACTTATGCTGTTGTTGGATAACAATGCCTTGCTCAGGGGCGCTTAAGAGTTGCCTGCACAAATCTGGAGTAGGCGCCCAGCAGAGTCTTGCAAACCATTTGAGAAGTCTTATCAAATCTCCTTGCTCGTTCAGTATCACACATTTATTCTTACATTTTTCTAAATTTATCACATAAGCCTTGGCCTATTTTGCGTTTTAATTGACCTTCTTGATATTGTTCCTTATAATTATTCCTTATCAGTAAAGCTATAGGTTAAAACAAAAAAAACCCTATCCATTCCGGAGGTCAAATGATGATTACATTGAATTATGAAATGTGTCTAGCTAAGCCCTTTTTGTCAAATGAGATAAGTTTTATAATGGACTAGCTTCTCAATCCCTGTAATTACAAGTTCACATAAAAATTAATTTTACACCCCTTGCACATCCATTGAGCATGATGGTTTAATTAACAAGGTCCCTTTTAGAAATTTGCAACGGAGAGATTTATGTATTAAAATTGTTTGCACGCCCAGTGGTTTGGTGCTATTGAGACTAATTGCGTGGTGTCAGAGGCTATCTCCTCCTTGAGTCATGGGACATTGTCATTTAGCTCTCGCCATCATTCCTGAAGACGTGTCCCTGAGAAAATATTCATATTGTGACCTTTTCACAATCAAGATTTCAATTTGGAGTGCGTTAATAAAGGGGCAGGATGCCAGGTTTTATGAAAAGAGACTGTTGCTCCAATAGGCTCTGAGCTGGTAAGACATATCTGAAGGAATGAGAATGAAAGAGTGACCAAAACCCACTTTTGCAAATGTATTTAATGGCTGTTTGACATTGACCAAGCGATAGCCGTTAGCGCTTTGCATATGTATTTTATAGACCGATGTCGGGTGATCTATTCTGCTTCATTAACAAACGAGTTTGCAGGCAGGGAATCATACATTTTGGATTGTGCAATGCAAGCAAATTGTCTTTGGGCAGGGTTTGTTTACAGAGTTGCGGAGGGCAGATCTGACCGCTGATAGCTGGGAGAAAATTAATGTTGTTTCGTTCAGTAGTTCAACAGCAATTTAATGCATCAACAACAATGCAACATTCTCTGATAATTAATTAAGGCATAAAATGATTGAGTCTGCCTCTCTTACTGGAGCATAGTTAATCATGTACAGTTAAATTAAGCCACCACCCTATGTCTGAAGGAAAACACAGCTCAAACTGCTGGCCATTTTTTATTTATTTTTCTGTAGCAACTTGTACATATTAGTTCCATCATTTCACAAGGGAAAGCTTTTTTAAATATTATGAAAATGTCGCATAAATAGTTAGACATGTCCAAATTTGCACATTTATTCAAACAATTCTGAACAAATTGTATTACAATTATTTTTTTATTATAATGTAAGAAATCAACTGGCAAAGTTTCATGATGATATCTGAAAGATATTTTAATTTGACCCTATTTACCTGCAGTGTCTCATCCTTGAATTTCATAAACAGTATTGTAATCCGTAGATGGTAAAAGAAGATAAAGCTTTATAAAGCTTTATACACAGATTTGACCTTCCCGGTGATGGACACGAGACAAAGATAGATTTGAGGCTATCTCGTTGGGCAGATATGCAAATGAGTGTCATCAGTGAGGTGTTTTTATCGCGCCATCAACTCATTAAAGTGCGCGGCAGGTACTGTTTGCTCTTCTGTCTTCTTAGTAGATAAAGCGTGCTGTTGTGATAACTGCAGATACCACAGCGGGCCCCTCGCTGAGCCGTTCAGGATCTGTGGGGAAATTAGACAAGACAATTCAAAACAACGCAGTGTGGTGCAACGCCACGGCAACTCATTAGAAGCTCTACAGCATGGGAGGAAGCCACAGGATGCTTCTGCAACATGTCATCGGGGGTGTCGTGAGCGTTATTACACAATCACAATTTGATTTCTTGTGCACAATTACCTCAATAATTTAGAGAATCTTGTGCAATAAATTCAGGTGCGGAAAAAGGACACAAATAAGGAAAATGCTTTGCTACTGTTCGGTAAAACAGAACTCAGGATTTGTACCATTGCGTTGTATATTTGTTGAATTAATGATCATATCAGGAAAAGCATTCCCCGTTTCATGTTGATAGTTTGTTTTCTTCTCTAAAGCACCAGTCTTTAATCCATTTGGCAAGATCTCCATCTACACTGACAGGATGCCTCTATAGCTGTGGATTTGCAGTGACACTGAAGCAGCCGGGCAAAACAAACAGCTGACTGCTCCTTTAATGTACAGCGGAGGATTGCTGTCATCTGTGAGGAGATGGGCGTGGCACAGCAAAGAAGATTGGTGGATTTAGAACGAGTGCTTGAGTAAGTCCAAACTACAAGCCAAGCAAACATCAAGCGCGGGTTTGATTGTTCCTTTCTTTAGCTGCCCAAAATATACCTTGTAGTTAAACCTGCAGTGTGTAGAATTTTGGGTTTTATTTCCTAGCAGATTTTGTAGAAAGTAATTATAATATCCATAAGTACATTTAATTTTGTGCATAATAGCTGAAAAAAATGTTTTGAATTATTATTTTTTCTCTTAGAAAGGGTCTCATATATGTCCATATTTCTGCATATTTTGGACCAAGGCCTAGTGCCGCCATCTTGAAAGTGTCATAGTTGGAATGTCATCAGGTGCATTGTTTAAAATTTAGAATTGTTCTTGTCCTTGAAGGCCACTGTAGCTTCTGTTATTATTCAAAAGGGGTGGGGTTACCCAGGGAGCATTGCATTCTAGAACTTTCTAGAACTTTCTTGATGATGTCATATTACACACTGCACCTTTAACTCTATGACCTTGGTACAATTGGACTACTTTACACTTATGTAACAGACCTGCAAATAACTAAGGACTGCATAAGTAATGGGAAATATGGTAATTTTTTGTTTTGAAGAAAATTGTTCTTCTTTCTTCTTTCACATGAAAGTGTGTACAGAAATGTTTTTTCTAATTTAGTTAAAATTAGATCGATTTCTTTTGACTTTAAAAAAGGTCAAAAATGAAATACGATCTACAAGAAGCTAAGTTTGATTGGGTTATTTTC
Organism: Hyperoplus immaculatus; assembly: GCA_949357725.1. NCBI lineage: Eukaryota > Metazoa > Chordata > Actinopteri > Uranoscopiformes > Ammodytidae > Hyperoplus > Hyperoplus immaculatus. Next base: position 27,903,627 of record OX442360.1, read on the forward strand.
GATCTAATGAGGTAACTAACTTTGTAGCGTGGGTGACACGGTTTAACTTGTCTTCAACTTCTTAAATTTCACCCATTGACTTTTCTTTCAAAGACATTCATTTTAAGTCTGGCGCCCAGTTTTGTTTACTTTATTACTTCCAGGCCTTAAAACTATTCTACAACACACAAAGCATCCTTGTATGTAAACAGGGCTTTTGAAGGAGACAGTTCTAAGACAAATCCATTTCCCTTCCATTCCAACTTCACACATTGACAAACTATATAAATGTCAGGCTTGAAGAATTGAACTGTCATGTGGCTGAGCTGACACTTGAGTTTTCAACAGATGTCTGTCATACACAGCAGGCTGAGACTATTAACCACAAATGCATTAGTGGAATTACCCCCATGCTTAAACTGCACAATGTATCATCACAATCATTAATGCAAAAAAATTAGCAAATGAACATTCCATAAAACATCATACATGACAGCGCTTCATTTAGTTCTCCATATAATATTCATTAACCTAAAAAGGCAAAGCTTACAAACAAGGACAAATACAGAAATCAAGTGGGTTTGAATTTGACACCACAAACACCGTTGTTCAGTCCGAGTTTGATGTGTTCTCTCCTGTTGTCTGGTGTCCCATGGGGGCCCCTGTCTCTGGTGCAGAACAATCACACCTGTCTGAAGCTCGGAGCAGAAAGCTCCTGCTTTTATCTCAATAGATAGACAAGCCTGGCAGCCATTATCCAAGGCCCTTTCCCCAGCTATTGTTTACCTCTCAATCATGACACGGTGTCCTCAAGGGAATTTAACTAAGGTGGTCATTTATTAACTCTTTTAAATTACAGACAAAATGAAATTCATCATGAAGATTGACACAGAGCCTATTGCCTGGACTTTGCATTAAACGGTAGGGCCAGCAGATATTACAAAACACATCAATCAGCCTTTAACTACCTTTCTATTTTGAGTTAATCAGATTTAATTAAACATATATCGTATAAATGGGTAAATGCTTTTGACATGCAGTGAAAAACACCCAGACATGTTTTCACAACTCACTGTAATAAAAATACAAAATGATGAGGAGATTTGCAATGGAGTTTTATCCTGTGCAAGTAACCAAGACTCAATAACTCTCACAGCTTTGGCATTTTATCATTTTGCCGTTATTGTGGCAATAGCACTGCTTGATGTTTCAGTGTGCTTTACTCTCTAAAAACAACTGTCTAACTGCGCCACATTATGACCGTCTATAAGCAGTAAAATCCATTCTGGAGTCAGATGCTCGGGCAGGGGTTGACACTAAGGTTTCAAAAGCACTTGCCCACAGGGCAAGTACAGGTAATGTTTTACTTGCCCGAATGTCGTGTTCACTTGCCCAAAAAAACTGTTAAACAATGATATATATAGGCTAATTAAATTATACATTTTAGCGAACCGTATCTCTTAAATGCAAACACAGCTTACTAGTCTCATCCTGACCACATACAACCAACAACAATTCATATAAGCCTAGATATCATGACATCACACTACACCAAGCGCTTGGTCCTGCTGCAGCATCGTAAAAGGGCCTCTTTTTGCCAGGCACCTGGCCTGGTTTTGGGGGGCTCAGAAAACTCAGTCTAGCTCAGAGTCAAGCTGAAGGTAAGCTTCCACACAAAAGTGTTCAGAAAAATGTAACTTATTTTACTTATTTAAAACGGTCACATGGTGCGAAAAAGTGATAGTCTGCCATAAAATGATTAAAGTCCACCATGTTAAAGCTATTGCCCAGTTATACTGTAAGTAGGGAGGGGGATCATTCATTTCTATTCATATTGATACCATTATAAAGACTCCACAATCCAAATCTTTATTGATACTTTTCTATTATTTTGTTAAAAGAGAACTGGTATTATTGCTTTAATTGCTTATAAGATTAGAAGAGCTAAGGATAGGACTTTAAACAGGTCATAATTCCATATTTAGGCCTACTAATTATTTTATATTGCTGGGGAAACAAGTTTTTCACCCAAACTGTATTATTCAAGCTTCTCACGAAAAACTTAAATTTCTTTTTTTCTTGATGTTACATTTGAACACATCATGATGTCATTTTATTGACCTTTGCCTAATAATCATACTGAGCCGACCTGAACACATCACATTTGAACCGTTTGCGATTTTTTTTTAAAGCCAACTAGTTCTTATCCTGCAGATCACATTTTTTAACTGCGGGACTTGCTACACAGTCTCTCGTTTGCTTTTGTTGATCACCGCTGCTTTGAATGAATGATGAGACGGTGCCCGAGACCGAGCCCGTCTGCAGCATGGTCTGCAGCGGCAGCGACTCAGCGGACGTATTTAAAAAAAAAAAAAATTGGAGACAGAGTTGAAGCGGGTTGAAGGAGTTTCTTCAAGACAGTTGAAGGTACAACACTGTTACAGTCTATGATGCAGACCACTGATGGAATAATTCGCCAAAGTAGGCCTAATTAGTTGAAGATGACCCGACTCAACTCGATATTTAAAATTACATGTGACCTACTGGACTCCATAGCGGTATCGATAAGCTCAAACGTTATTGATTTCTGGGGTTTGAATATAGCGGAACCAGGTCCGTAGCCTAATAGAGCCGGCTTTCGGAACATAGACAGCGAAACTGCGCGCACACAGGGTGTGCGTGTGTGTGTGCGCGTGCGCGTGTGTGTGCGCGCGTGTGTGTGCGTGTGTGTGTGTGTGAGAGAGAGAGCGCGCGATGCTGCCGCGCGCAGCTGCTCAATAGTAAATGTAGCCGATCTATTTTGTGTGAGTTAGCGGGAAAAAATAGTTTTGCGGACTCTAAAACACACAAATAAATAGCTTAGACTAGGCTACTGACAACTCATCTAAAATCCACTTGCCCGGTTGGGCAACCAAAAAGCAATATCAACTTGCCCGAACATTATTTTCACTTGCCCCGGGCAAGCGGGCAAGCATTAGTGTCAACCACTGTCAGGTATAATTTGTACGTAACCATTTCCCTGCTGTAATTACCCAAATACTAAAGAATAAGATTTCTACTTTTACACCAAAAATACCCCACTGACAGAAACTTTATATTGTTTTTATTGCTTTACATGTAAGAGCAGCGGTGGGCAAGGCTCTGTGTATCACTATGATAAAAACATTAATGTTCCTCTTTACCACAACCTGCATTAGATGCATTGCAAGCATTTAAAATGGCTCATAATTTGATTTGTAAAACCTCAACTATCAACTGTAATTTCACGTTATATCGAAAGTCTGTTGTAATGACATGCAATGGCCACAGGATGGCACTGTGGCTTTACTTCTAAACCCACGGAGCTGCTCTTGTCTTATTGGCAGTAAAACTTTAAAGAAGTCTCAGATTCCCCTAAGGAGACCATGAAAGACGAAGTTGAGAGAGCTAGTGCAGCGGTGGCGATTTAAACATTAAAACAAGTGATTGTAAAAGAGCTGGTGTTGTGATCTTGTTGCCCGTGATCCATACATATTGAGTTATAGGGAGAGTGATGGTTGAGTGGGGACTGCAGCACCTCCGTGGCCGATGAATGAAGCAAATGGCGGGGAGGGGGGTGGGGGAGTTAAAGCCTTTAGTGACACTAAGCACACCCCAGAGGTCTTAGTGCAGAACGCTCAGCCCTATGCACATCAAGGACACACACACACACACACACACACACACACACACACACACACACACACCCCCGTCTGTCTGGGACACGCATCACATCCCGTCCATCTACATTTTTTTATCCAGACACACTTCACTACCTTATGCTGTGCTGAGCCAATGACAGCAGAGACAGATGTGCCCTCCTAAGGGACAGAATCCAGTTTGATAAGCTGCTGCTCCGCAAACTATTAAACAACCCCAAAAAAAACCCATTGGGCAAAAAAAAAGAAAAGAAGAGAGAAGCTTATTTTACATGAGAATGGATATGCCTGGAAACCGTGGCCCTCACACGTTTGCCTTCGCCTCGGCTGTAAATGTCAATTTCATGTCAGATCCGTTCTCTATTCATCCATGTCGTCTGTGATTGCTTCATCCTTTTTGCATTAGAATGGCTCCAAATGAAAGTTGGCCCATTCTGCTGCTCATTGCCAGGGCTCCGTAAAGTAAAGTAAATGCATTTTAAAGGACCGGGTTGCAGACAATCACATGATCACGTTCTGCTTTACCGAATACCAAATTATGCAATGCACTGTACTGTCTGTGTATTTCTGAAGCAATATGCAGTGTGCTTCAAAATGTCTGGAGGTGTTTATAGTGTTTCTTATCCGCTAAGAGCAGCTTCCTGGTGGGACCTTGGCTATGCTAAGCAGTGTCACCACCACCATGATGCAGGCCCCATGTGGCGCAGGCTGTTTTCTGCGAGTCATTCAGGCATACAGTCGTCTGGCTTTCCTCCCCACTGGTTACAGAGACACAGGTGAGCCCGCAGCAGGTGAGCCTGTCACAGTCAGCACCTGCAGGATCTTAACAGCCAGCAGGGGAGAACACTGAAGGACAGAGGAAGTTTTGTTCTGTAAGAGTTGTGCTCTGGGCCACCTGGGATGTTTAGTGATGAAGGTGAAACACAGTCCCTGCGTTCCAATATCCGTTCAACATGCCCTCGTTCACTTGCCCTAGGCACTTGCCCTCGGGGGAATCCCCGCCGCCATCTTAAGTGTTGTTCCAATTGTCTGGAAACTGAAGTGAACTTGGTGATATAGACCCTCGGAGGGCTGAGTGATCAAGTGAACATCCATGGTCACTCCGAGGTGGTTATCACCCACAGTGCATTGCAGTTCGTCTTCTTCTTCTTCTACTTTTATTTTCCGGTAGACTGTATGCTTTTAGGGACATCGCGGCCACCCGCAGGACAAATATATATATATAAATATATTCCAAAACGCCTCAATTAGGCTATCCTATTTCCATACGAACAATCCAGTGAATGTATTGCAGTTTACACATTGCTGCTATAACACAGATGGCTGCCAATTAGAGGACTATTTAAAACAAATGTTTTTGATTGAAACTAACATAAATAAGAAAATGTCAGAGCAAACAATTTACACGTGTATGTAACCATATCTTGATAATCTGAGTTACCGTGTCGAAATTCAATGTTTGTTATGCTATGGAAATGGCTTTCTGCAATATAGGCTACCTTAGCAGAATGTTATAATTCTGTATTATTTGCATTCAGAACTACCTATGTAACTGACGGTCCATTGCGACTACAAGAGCAAGTGGGCAAGTGGGTTCCATTTAAATCCTCCGCTCCTCCCCCGCCCGGTCTCCCTCCGCTCTCCAAGTTCCTTCCGTGCAACGTATGCTGTTACGTCATACCAAGGGCTGAGGGTAAATGAACGAGGGGAAGTGCAACTACTATTGGAATGCAGCTAGTGTCGTCCTCAAGACACACGGTGAGAATGACAAACTGTTACAACATAGCATAGTTCTTCATTGATCATTGTATTGGTTTTACTTGATGTGTAAAATATGTACACATTCAAATCAAGTAGTATAAATTGGTATCTACATTATATTATTTTTAAAAGTCTGACCCCCCCCCCAAATTAAAAAATAGATAAAAATTAGATAACATAGTACAATATTAAAGAGCATGTAGTAAGTGGCAAATTATATAGGTACTGAGTCAAAACTCAAATCGATGCCCTTTTGGCCTTTCATAGCGTTGCTCATATTTCTGCTGTGCACAGTAATTAGTTTGATTGTTGATTTTATGAAGTAATTGTCTGTAATTGCTGATTAGTGCAACTGTTAATCCAAGCTGTCTTCCTCCTGAAGCACATTAGACCAGATTTGTGTAATGAAGTAATTAGTTCAATTACAAAGACGAAAGTATGGATAGCGTAATAACCTGGGAAGAAGAAGCTAGAATGCACTCCGGTTCCATGAGCTTGCTATTATCAAACGTTCACGTATGTGGAAATAGACTCTTTGCCAGCAAATGATTTTCCAAATCAAAGCTTGCACATCTCAATATATTAATTTAGAATCTTCTATGATATTTGGTTACCGATGCCAGTTTCTGTATCTGGACCTACTTTTCTGAAGCTATCTCGGCTTGTTAGCAATCCTTGATACTTCACACATTCAAAGAAATATCGCTCTCTCTCTGTTTTTCTATTTGGCTTGTGTCACTTGGCAGAAGCTGCCATCACAACCAAGAGTGTTCCATTGTCTGCGAGCATTGTCATTGTTATTAGTCTTTCTGGATTGCCTGTGGAGGTATCGGCAGGCTCCAGGGGAAGCGGGCGCCAGGCTGGATAATTAGTTGTTCTCCGATGCCAGACGGGCACATTGCCGTCACTGGGAGGGAGAAATGGAAAGTGGCATCACTATCACAGTAACACCGGAACAACCTTTGGTGTGAGGGCCCGGTTCCAGCGCATCTGTCGCACCACTAGTAGTCATCTACCCACTGGCAAGACAATAACGCTTAATACCAGTCTAGCCGTGCACGGCATGGATAATCACTTCATCTGAATTATTCTTATCGCATTTGTCCATAATTAGCTTTGGGTGTGCTGGAAGCGATAGTGAGTTTCTGTGCTGATCATTTGGACATAGAAATTGGAAAATTTAAACTTTTGAAATATTCCATTAAGGACATTGATCTAAAAACACAAATATTGAACAGAACAATCTATTTAGCCTTTTATTCATGTGTGTATGCTAGTTGTGCTCGTATTCAAAACTGGCCCTGATTTACATTTTATGGCATCCTTTTCTAGTTTAACCTTTAAACTGCCTCTGACTTTCCAGAAGCTGCATCTTCCAACATTACATCTCCAGCCATGAGCTTACTGCTGGAGCGACTGGTGACCTTGGGGGGACGGCTGTTCTGGTTTCTACTGGATATGTGGATGATGACCAAGAGTACAGAGACCCCCGCCAGCAAGGTTCCTCCAAAGCCCAGCAGGATGCCATACAAGAGGGGCAGGGCCACAGCCATCGGCCCCTTCTGGTACACAGGGACGGGGGCCCGCTCAACAATCAGATCCAGGTCAGACCATGACAGATCCCTCACTGTACAACACAGCACAACGCACGGGAGAAAAATACACTCAAAAGGACTGTGGGAGAATTTCTGTCAAAATCTGAACTTGAATAACTCAAAATGAAAAAAAATAGACAGGTGACAATTACATTTTGAAATTTTCTAGGCATCTTGGGAAATTCGCCTTATACAGTGTTTGTGTGTTGATGTTGTAGTAGAAGTAATGAGTTGGAAGCATGCCCACGGCCACCAAATCTAATCCGGCATCCCATCTAAACACTTAATAGATTCAGGGTTAATGGAAAACATAATATCATTTGTCATTCAGACAGTCACCAGAGGGATAAGCCAAAAATATCCTCTTTGACATCCATAGCCGAAGCTATTAGTGGCTGAAATATTGCCACGTATGCTAAAATGCACTTTTTAAATTTCTTAATTTTATTTCAAAGTGTCTCAAGATGTTTTCTTTACCTTTCCTTCTCCTGACCCTCTGGCCTTCGTGCTGTTGTTCCTTTGTGCCTGTTTGGACCGCTGGGACTTTTAAAGAGTTGACATATTTGTGATAGTCTTCAACATAGCGTTTCAGGCTCAAGGCTTTGTCCTGATTGATGTTCTTGCCCACTTCTGTACAAACACACAAGCGCAGAACCAATCTAAAAAAGTTCTCTCAAGAGCCAAAAGTGTAGGTATTTCATCCCATCGAAGATTGTACATTTGATTTTAATTGTTGTTTCCCTGCCCCGAACAACAAAGCTCTGGCAGGAGAGCAACTGCTGTCCCTCACTTCAGGGTAAGAAAAAAAACCTTAAAAACATGCAAGACACACACACACACACACACACACACACACACACACACACACACACACACACACACACACACACACACACACACACACACACACACACACACACACACACACACACACACACACACACACACACACACACACACACACACACACACACACACACACACACAGCCTTATAACTCCTTATGACTCATCTCTACCCATCCCCTCGTCTAAAGCTGCTGATGAAAGGAGCAGATGGTTTGTTCCATTGCTGGTGTCAGCTCCACTGAGTCCTCTGTCAGATCATTTACACCTCCTTCTATCCCACACCACTCGGCTGTGAAGCTGTGTGTGTGGGTCTACACTGGACTGCAACACATGCCAGAGACTGTCAGTGTGCAAAAAGTGCCACCTCGAAAGTTCCAATTAAAAGCAGTCTCAAAGTAATGAAGCAATTACACACTGTTGTCAAAGTCGTGAGGAGGCCTTCATGACCGAAATAAACCAAATTTTGAAAATACGCCGTTGTGTACCCAAATAAGGCTTTGTTACAATTTCCTTTTGTCAAGGGACATGCTGTGAAGTCTGCTCGAGAGATATGCTGCTATCAACAACACTGTACCTTACATAAAAAGTGAACTATTTTTTACATGAAACTCATTAAAGTTATTCTACTTAAAAACAAAGTTTTTTCAGTACTGCAGGTGGCACACATGTTCTTCCTGTCTCCATGTGTCACTCACCAATAGCGATGTCTGATCTGCCGATATGCTGCAAGGCGCGGGACAGCCTGTCGTAGTAGGTCTGCTCTCCGTACCTCAGCAGCCAGGCCGTCAGGGCCGTCTTGCACTCAGCCTCGCTATCTAGTGAACACACAACATATGGGTCAGACAGACAGGGGTCAGACAGGCAGGGGTCAGACAGACAGGGGTCAGACAGACAGGGGTCTGACAGGCAGCCTGCTGACACACACTCCCCAAGCTCAGGAACACAAAGGTGTCAGAATGGACTTTTCAAGATTCTCCAAAACATCGATTCGTTTTGATTTTGATACTACCAGTATTTAAATTGTTTTTTTAGCTTAAGTCTAGCCTAGAATCATTGGTTTTGTCATGATTACTCATTTAAATTTTGTATTCTTATTTCAATTGTTTTCATTGTGTCATGAGTGATATAATCACCATAATTCGTTATTTGCAATGTACTACACTAAAACCCTACTGTCAAATTTTGAATAATGTGTTGAAAATATAAATGAGACGATGAGCAATGGACAAAGCTGGTGATTTCAGAGAAGCAGGAGGGGGGTTCAAGCTCGGTTGAAGTTCCAACAGTTGCCATCGTGTCTTTTTGACTGCAGCTAAATACAATTGGCTACAGGTAGGAAGGAGCTTGGGAACTTGCGCGTCTTGAGATTGTGACGTCATTTCAATTAAATTACAAATCGAGGTTGTTACACCCCAGTAGCATACTGTAAGTGTTGTTTTAATATAGACTTGAAAGAATGTCAACCTATAGCCTATTTTAATGCATATATTACACATCTATGACCTCTGGGGTCCCAAGTGCTAACCAACTAACTAACCCTCAGCAGAAGAGGCGTCTCTCTTTGCCCGAGGCTTGAGACCCAGTTCATTCTTGTCTCTTGAAAGATGATCGAGCTGCTGGAAGATGTTCTCTTCTGGGTGAGACAGGGCGGAGATAAGCTCCTCACACTCCCTGGATGTCAGCTGCTCTGTTAGACGTTCCAGCTGATGAACGCTGATGTCTTCTGCCACTAAAACAGACACAACACACTTCAATCAAAACAAGTTGTGTACACACTTCAGGACAAACACCAGTTCAGCCAGAAGCCTTTTGGGATTGTCAGAATCAGAATCAGAAATGCTTTTCTGATCCCCAGGGGGGAAATTCGGTTTGTTACAGTTACTACAATTTAGAGTAGAAACACAAAAATAAATGAGTATAAAAAATATGTGCTTAATTTCACAAGATATGGCCTAACAATATAAGAAGTAAATAAGTATGAAGATTATACTACATTATGTACACAATGTAAGTACTGGACAGAACTAGAGTTATTATTATCAGCTCGCAGCTTGTACCTAACTCTCACATAAAGGCATGGCCAGGGGCGCTTCTAGGTTTCTAAAGCATCTGGCCCAAGAGGGAAAAGAATGCGCGGCAATTTGTTTTTGTATACTTTATTGCGCATGCACATTTTTTTCATAATGCTTCACCTAAATAAACAAAATCGGCAGTTTATTATAGCTTTAAATAGCTACCTTACTGCTGTGCTGCTTATCCCCAGACATCTAAAGTTCCTTTCAAGTTATTTCAGAGGAAAATTAATACAATTCATCTTACATTACCTATTTGGATCTGACTGTTTACTGCTCGTGCGGTAAACGAGGGCCTTTCAAGGAACGTCAGAAAGTAAAAAAAATAAAAATTATATTCGGGGCTAATTAAATGATATCTGGGGCTTTAGCCCCGAAAAAAAACCAGCCTAGCGACGTCACTGGGCATGGCCACACAGTAAACTGTAAATGTCAGTTAATTAGCATAATGCTGACTTAACACAACATTTCTGCAGCATGTGCAATTAGCAAGTTCTGCTTGATTAGTGTGAAAACTGTCATATTTAACCTTCCTCAGCTGCAGAGAACAGAAATGGAATTATCAACATTTCACTGAGCAATCAGCGAGTTTATTGAGTTTTTTTCTTTTAGTTGAAACCTTTTAACATGCTGTGATGATATAACTGCACCTGCTGTAGGAACATTGCTCTCACCTGTGTCCTCTCCAAGTGTTGAACTCAGAAACAGAGGCATTAAAAAGGGACAAAACATCCAGACTTTCATGTCAGCTGAAGTAGTACAGATTCAGTACACGTTGCCAAGAACATCTGAAGTTGATTTTCAAAACTTTCAAATGATCTAGAATGTGCTCTATTGTACACAGTGCAGCTGCTTGAGAAGCATTCTTTGTATGTTTTGAACCAGCCAATCACAATGCACAAGTTGCCATTAAGAATATATTTATGGATGCATTCCATTTTTCTTACTGATTGATTAAATTTTTTTTTAGTAAACTACTGAAAAGTTCCATGCTAACACTTTATGCTTTACTGAGACTTGAAGCGTTTATATTTATGAATTTACACACATGCATAACTAGTATGCCTAACATGCGTAACTATTATTATTTTTTCTTAAAGTGTAACTGAACCCTTTTACTTGTTTTTTGAGATAGAAGCTGAATTAAATCACTATGTTGTTAAGGAACACATATATGCTGGTGTTAATATTGAAACATTTGCAATATGTTAAATATCGGCAATTTAAGAAATATTTTGTATTGTAAATTATTTTAGAACTTTACTAAGATTTGAAAAAAACTTTTTCCGTCGGGTTCGAAAAATGACGTAGGCTACTGCTGTACTTTTGGTGCCGCAGTAGGCCTACGTCAGGCCTATTCAACTAGCGGCCCGTGGGCCGAATATGGCCCTTCTTGTTTTTTTTCTGGCCCGCAAGAGGTTGCCTGCAGACCAAATAAAATTGTTGTCTGCCAATCTGGTTCGCGTGTGTAATACACAGTGTAATATGTTAAATAAAACGAATGCAGTAAATCAGTTTTACACATGCCTATGAGGCTGGTTTATGAAGCTGCATGAGTGTCTCAGGATTGGCCTTACAATTTATAAGCCAAACTATGCTGAAATAGCAAAATCAAGGCAGTGCAATTTTGCTCACTGACTGAAACAGGCTCAAACTGTCTCATATGTACAGTAGTTCTGTTTTGTGATGATTCCAACAACATTGTTGAATTATAAGAATGTGTCCAAAATATGTAAGAACAACAATTGTTATAATGATGCGATTAAAAGTGAAGAAGAAAGGAATGCGTCTGACCAGTTTATTCCATTTAGCAGTACTATATCTATTGAGTTAACACTACCTTAAATACGATTTATTTGTAGTGATTAATTGACATTATGTTTTACTGTATGTGTGGCCCATGAACCCCCAGCGGTTTTCCTTTTCGGCCCACTTATTAAGGAGGTTGAATAGCCCTGGCCTACGTCATCACGTCGCCGCAAAGCCGGTCACGCTCTTTACAGGTCCATAGCTGGTCCATGAGCTATTACTGTTATACAGTCCCTCCAAGGATGTTATTTCGGGGGTTAACACCCTTAACTTCTACCGGCAGTGTGTCTGCATTATCTCGCTTGCGCACACACACACACACACACACACACACACACACACACACACACACACACACACACACACACACACACACACACACACACACTCGCCCGCCCGCCCGGACTCGTTCGTTGCTTCGTTCGCTACCGCTCGCTCTCCTCGCTCACTCACACACACACACACACACACACACACACACACACACACACACACACACACACACACACACACACACACACACACACACTGCCGCTAGCTCACTTGCGCTACTCTGTCTCCTAACTCTACGATAGAGACACCCGCCAACAATTTAGAATAAGAAAAGTCCTCCATCTCAGACGACCCATCTGTGTGGCATATGAGCTCACTGTGTAGCGACCGTGCCGTTAGACTTTGTGTCACTCGATTTTTCAATGAAGTCATGTCATTCAGAGTGACAGCTAGCAGCTAGCCCCCTCCTTCAAAGACACTGCGCGCCCCCCTCCCTCATAAATGTCGGCCGGCTGATGTCGGAATGTTTAAAAACAAAGGTTCTCAAACGGAATTTTAGAATCCATGGTCTGAAAGCATTTTTCAAAATCGTGCAGTAGCTCAAACAGGGGGTTCAGTTACCCTTTAGGGACAATTGTTCAGATTCCACTACATTAACTTTACTCAGGTCATCAGTGCCTTTTCAGATTAATTTACTTATGGTTAGTCTGTCCTTTTACATCGTACATTTCAAATTCTTGTTTCTCTAAACTGCTTGGATTTGCCTTTAAATGTTAACAAAATCGACAGTGGGTTGCAGAGAAACATATGATCAACACCTCTGTATGTCTGGCACATATTGCAGAAATTGACAATAATGTTGACTTTGGCTTTGAAAAAAAATAATTTAAAAAACTCTCAAAAGAGATTGATTACCGGGAGCCAAAAACAAACAGACCAAAGCAGTGAATGGGGCGTGCCCTCACATCTCCAGATGCAACGCTGAGTTTTTTTAATATTCCTATTGAACTTAAAAGCTTTATCCAGACCAGGTCTGTTTGAAAAAAAAACATGCAGTCAGCTTTACAAAACTACAAAGCCATGCCCACGTATGGAAGCTGTTATCATTGGCATTTCAAAGAGGATAATGCATGTAGTGTGGATTAGAAAAATGAAATTGTAATATTGAGGTATGGAAAAGTGAAAGGCCAAAGTCTGCTATGTTTGTGTTTGCCTCTGAAGTGCACTGCTGGAGAGAAAGTGTACAGAGAGTTGTTGAGATGAATCTCTATAGGCAATAGCAGGGAGAAGCATGTTTTAATGGCACTTTCTGTGTGGGCTACAGTCAGGGCATGTTTTACATTGTTAATAAGCTTCATTTGCCAAACAGTAAAGGTTGTTTGTGTGAGTCTCAAATTCGCCAAGTTGGCTAATGGAAAAAAAAGAAACCTTGCTCTGGGGCTGAGCATCATGGAAAGATGGGTGTGGGTGGTATAATGCCTCTGTAATGATTTGAGATGTTCTCACAAAGAAAAACACTGGGCACAAGGTCAGGGAATTTATTCATATGAGTGAGTTGATCAGTACAGTATCTTGTTTATGAACCATGCATAAAATATATTTTTTTAACTGTAATGTTGCAGGGAAATACATACAATATGTTACAGTACCACAGAAACAGTATACATTATGTGAAAATATAGTTACCGACATTTTAAAATGCAGTCGAAACGGAACACATGGAGTTACTTGACATTTGCCTTCTGGTCTTGTGACTATTAGCTTGTGAAGTCGTATCCCCATGTCTCTTACACTTCACACCACTGAAATCTGATTACATACAGATACAGACTCCGGTGGAATGAAGGATAGAACACATGGAATAATCTTGCGGAAAGTGTCCGAAATATGACACAAATATACACTCAGCTTTGTTCATTTCCAATCTGGGATTTTTTTTTTTTCTGTGATTCAAATAAATTTTTCTCAAAGTGATGCACCATAATAATTGTGTTTATCGCAAGAGCACTGAGAGCTTAAGCTTTACCTGCAGTGTTAAACTTCACGATACATAGCAGGCGAGTGGGACTGTGTGATTTATGGGGAAGGCCTCTGAGGTTGAGGTGGGTGGCATTGAGTGCAGCAGTAGGAATTGGATGTTGGCCTCTCCCTTTTTTCTTAAAGGTTAAGTTTGAGCCGAGCCTGAGCGAGACCAGGCCTGCCTCGCTGCGTGGCTCCAGGGTTTCAGGCATTCTGTTGAAATCCTGGGTTCTGGCAGGTCATTACAGGCCCATAGCTGAATAGACATTTAGTTTGTTTAGACATTAGTGATGCAACCACCACCACCATATAGCACTTCTCCAAGCCACCATGGCCAGTCTAGCTATCTGTCCACCGCACGAGTGACGCTCCTAGGGAAACACAACACCAACTCTATACATTCCTAACTCCACACACCTGGAACTTTCTGTTTCAAATTTGCATTCTTTATTTTTAAAAGAAACAGTGCACATTTATTAATCATCTTTTACAGAGAAACAATTATGTAAATGCCACAAGTTAACTCAATAGACAAACTTTCCCCCGCTTTTTTGGGGCTTAGGTTCACACTTATTTTTTCCACACAACTGCTATCCCTCCTTCGCCCATCAAAACATCTATTTTAATCCTGCTAAATCTTAACACAAATGCTGCTTCCAAGCATATGATTACTGCAGGTGATCTTATCATCTTAATAAATTCACCACATGCAGTTTTGTAACAGATTTATATTTGTAGCTTTAGACAAATTTACATCTTAAGTATTTTCAAGATTAGATTTTGAGCCTTTTCCATGCGCAGATGAATGCCTTACCTTGCTAAAAAGTGCATTACTCACCTTATATGCTCTTTTAAGTTCCCCAGTGACTCTGCAAAGCAAATTAAACAACAACAATGCTCAAAGTAGTCTTCTTCACGAAGGACTGAAGGTACTTCTGACAATGTGCTAGCTATCTTCTCTGACTTTTTTCTCTACCTGAGTCAGGTATTGGTGTTTTAGAGGACTTTGTCGTCCAATAAGATTCAAGCACCTGAGTAGGACCACCCATTTTTTTTACACATAAAAAGCTGCCACACCCTGCCATGGGGCTTGGTTATATTGCCAAGAATAAAGAAAAAAAAAACTGGCTAAAAACAGCAATGAAAGTAAAGGTAGAATTCCCCACTCTACTGTGACCATACAACAGTTTTAGTAACATCATCCATTTTTAAAACCTCTCATTAACAGACACAACATCTCATCCTCTTCAAAGGCTCGGAGAGAAAACAAAGAAGGCATAAACTTATAAATTAAATAGAGGAGTTTCATGTAATATTCATCTCATAAAGGCTTCGTGCTCATTATTTGACAAGTTTCTGCTATAATTTGCTCGTTTTTGCCCTAGCTCTCTGGAGTAAACCCTGTTTTTTTCATTAGGCCTGAGCATCTCTGAAGCATTTCAGAAGCCCTTCAAACCCATTTTCATAAAAAAATATCTCAATGATAGTAATTTGCAGCTTTGGCAATAAGAAGTATTGCCTTTTGTAGTTGGTAAAATAGCTCTTTATTATGCCTGCTGAGAACTATTCAGCCCTAAACAACTGTAATCTACATTTGATTATATCTTAAATGGTTTGGAATAACATTGTAGTTAACTGAACTGTAAAATCTCCACTTTGCTTTGTTTTTTGGCAGATGAAAAACCCAAACACGTTCATTTATCAGTAAAGAACCTTTCCAGCTCTGTTCTCTAGCAGCAAGTAGCATATATATATACATCCCCTTTCAACCTTAAATGAAAAATGGGGCGACACCCGACATCCCTCACTTTGAAAGGCAGCAAACTTTTTGAAAAGCATTCCTTCCCCTCACAATAGCAGGGTTTGGGTGGGTTAGGGGGGACAGGGGAGGGGGACAGCACAGACACATTCTTGAGGTAGAGAGCTGCACCATGCCTCACCTGACAGAGGTATATTTCTCTGGAGAGCACATACATTTGAGCCCAATCTTCTTTATATGTGATTTTATTGACAAGGACACCAATATCTTTGAGTTATGAGCTGTTGTTCCCCTGGAGACAGACACTGCCTTACCTCTGTCTGCTGTGTGGGCCAGATAGCTGTGGACAGTGTGACTTGTTTCGGGGGGGGGGGGGGGGGGGTAATCTTTTGGACCTCTGGAAAAGGTGACAGGCTGAAAAACGAGCCTCTAAACAGCACTCCGCCCCAAGGCATGCCCCGTGTCTGGCTTACTAACCGCGCTGTGAAAGAGAACTTTTTAAGCTCGAGTGGCCATGTTTGCCTCGCGCTCTGAGCTGCCTGAATTAACAGTATGACTTACTTTAAAATGTTCATGCAAATGAGTACATGATAAATTGTCTTTTTCTCTTTTCGCTGCTAGATTTAACCATACTGGCAGCTCGCCTCCTTGAAGTCCCTGACAAAGGTGTGTGCTGTGTTTTGGGGGGAGCTGTCTCAGATGAGATCAAAAGCCCTGGTGTTAAACAGCAGCTCATATCCATAAAAAAACCCATTGTGTTTACAACATTATGTTATTGATGTTACTAAAACAATATTGCACAAATGTTAACATCAAGTACCGAATGACTACAAAGTGTGTTCTCCTGTTAAATGAGCTCTGCTTAGTGGATTTGATTGCTGCTGGTTTATGGCTGTGCTTCAGATCATATCTGGCTGTATGATTGCAGTGTATGTTGTATACTCTTAATATCCATTAAGGTTTTCTGGAAAATAATCTCCTAATGATAATACAACGATCTAATAGTTTTGTAAACTTTGGTTGCTATTGGAATCATAGCTCAAAGTTGAAAGGGTTGGTCAACAGTGCAGTCAGATTTGAAGTTTCTAAAAAAAAAACAGGCATCACCATCTTTTTCTGGAGTTGACAAGATTAGTGGTTAAGAAACAGTCATTCAGAGATGTCTTTGGGTGGGTGCTGACCCTTTGGACAGAGGGATTTGTTTAAAGAAGAAGGTGTTGCATTTCAGCACAACACCCCCTGAAGGCAGCACACGCAGCGCTCCGTTCAAACACGTCACTGTGAGGAATGTGAACTTCAACACAGAGATCACATTTGTAGAAACCCTCAATGATGATGGCACATTGTGTGAAATGGGGACATAACTGAGATCCACCAAAGATTAATATTTTAGAACTAACTATACAATTCTATTTAAATCAAATTTATTCTGTGATCAGTAGATCAAAACATAACATTACCAATATGTGGGAAAGGGTCCTATATATGACATAATGCACAAGTAACATGTCATGCTTTCTACTAAATGCATACCAGAACAATTACAACAAATTGGGGTTAGCACGGTCACAAAATAAATGTCAAAATAAAAGGAGGGGTAAGGCTAACAGTATAAGGGTGCTGACCTGCCTTTTAGTCAAATTGATAAAAACTATAAAAACTGATTATTTTAATCCAAATGTATTTTCCTGGATAAATGCTATACTGCTGCTAGACATAGCAGTGTACCATCGCTGCAGAAATTTGCATCAAATCTGCATCTATATTAAAATGCAAATTACAGTATGTTGGGATAAAAAAACTGAGTCAGAAAAGTGTTCACTAATGACACACTTAATGTTACATATCACAGCTGCTTATTGTTAATGTGTAAAGAATAAAGATGCTGCATTATGAGCACACTTTAATCTAAGTGCTATTGTTGCTTTTTACTCCCATGCTTCATTACAAGATGAGACTCAGAACATATGATAGAATAATCATTGAATGAAGAAAAAAATGCTTTTTATTTTTTTAAGTTATGTTGTTAGCTTCAGAGGCTGTTGAGATTAATTGCAATTAGAATGCTTTTTTTGTTGTGTGGTATTCTTGGGTGTCGGCCTGCTGGTCTGCAGGCTCCATAGCCCGGGGCCGCCCAGAGGTTTTCTCTCTACCTTGATACTCCCCTTCTCTCTATCTCTCTCTCCCCCTCTCAAACGCCCCATTGGCTGATTCTGTTCTGACTTGCCTGGGCAGGAATGCTCCTACCTTCTAATGCACTTTTATGTTCAAGCTATTTGACAATGAAGAGCGCCATCATTTTTGCAGCATAAATATTTAATTCCCCATTTGGATGCAGATTCGAGACGTCACACTCAGAATACAAATGGGCAGTGTGTGTCTCCCGCGGAAAATAACAGAGGCCCCGTGTGAATATGATTTGTGTGAGCTCTCAACAAATATGGTGCAATGTGATTAGAGTCTTATTGAGAATCACTGTCACTGTAAAAAAACAAACAAAAAATGATAAATAATAACGTCTAAATCATAATCAGATTTTATACTTTCCACTATTGGCAGCGGCCAAGAAAAGCAATTATACCCAGATGTCCAATATTTGTGCACATTCTTTTATTTCATTCTTTTCATCTTTCTACATTCAAGTGACCAGACAATGCTTGAAATGTAACCATTTTAGACAGTTTCAATGAACTCTTTGACTTAAAGGGATGAATTTAAAGAGTTCATAAGCAAATACTTTGTCATCTGAACTTCCATAGTTGTTATTGTGTTTCTTAACACATACTGGTATTGTAAATGAATATGTTAAGTCAACTTCACTGGATTGAAATATTAAGTTATTTCACTGTATAAACACGTTTGAGCCTCCCCCTAATCTGTTGACACTGCAACTTGCATCCCAATACTTTGTTTTGGCCTGAAGCTTTAGCATTTACATATCAAGCCCTAGCAATGACTCTTCTATTCCTTTTACTTGTATGGCGTGGCTTTCACCAACGTAATCAGTAGATATTTTGGATGGTTCAATCCTTTTTCTTTTGATTTGGTTACAGGCCTAGCAGAACAAATCACACAAGCTGTGAAACATCCCACATGCAATCTTTTTTTAGGCTACCTCTACCT
Source organism: Hyperoplus immaculatus (assembly GCA_949357725.1). Taxonomy (NCBI): domain Eukaryota; kingdom Metazoa; phylum Chordata; class Actinopteri; order Uranoscopiformes; family Ammodytidae; genus Hyperoplus; species Hyperoplus immaculatus. Next base: position 27,922,541 of record OX442360.1, read on the forward strand.
CTGAATATTTGCAAGACATGAATATATTTTAATATTCTATCTTCCCAGACTGCACTGACCTTCTGAGGCCGACACAAAGGGTTTAGGGCTACAGTACCACAAATGGACAGCTCTGTGGTGGATTCAGTTTTTACTGTTCGTGTTTACAACCACTTTTATATTATTTTGTCACTGGAGAAGGGACTTGGCCGGGAGAACAGAAAAGCTCTGTTAGTGTTCTCATAACTTATTTGTATGCATGCTAGTGAAGTTTTTTGGGAATAGTCAATCCTGTAAATTCACATTTAGATATTACAAATATTCAAACACTATTTTAGTGTTTATTTGTAATTAAATTAGTGCAAAACTATTACTTAACAGTAACATTACGCACAGTCATTTGATCTATTGTCTTTATAAAAAGGTAGCCAGTTTAAGTAAAATGTGTCTCCTCCACCACTATAAATAGAACTCCCCTCACGCAAAACTTTTTTCTTAAAACACAGATTTAGGATGGAGGACATAGGCTCTCGAGTGCCATCTTCCCTACACATTGTAAATGCTTTAAAAAGCGTTAGAAATAGTTCTCAAATGGAGCGCTCTGTCAAAAGTTGCATCCCAAAATGACTGTGTTGGGGCAGAAGGGAGCTGGATAATTCCCTTATTCATGTGTGAGACAGGGGGTCTGTCAGTACCCTGTGTTTATGTCCTTCTCTCACTGACGCTGTGTAATGAAACGTGCAGTAATAACAGTGGAGGGATGGCAACGCAGCGGGAACCATTGAAAACACTCTGTTACGCCGCAACATTGTTCCTTATCTGAATATTACTGGAGGGTGAATGATTAGTCAGTATCTTCACTGCAGTACGCGTCACCAATGACACCCAATCAGTTTTCTTGCGTCCGATCCATCCAGAAACACACGTCACTCCTGTTGCCATGGGAATTAAACACATAAAGTGACACTATGAGGCATTTCTTTTTGGTTATGTTTGGCTGCATTAAGTGGTCACATTTTTGCAGAAATTGCAGCATTTTCTCTGCTAAGAGCGTGTTCTCTCTGTGGGACAACTTTTCACAGATTTTTTTTAATCAAAATCTTATTTCTTGTATCCATGTTAAACTGCCTTAAGACATAGAAGTGTAGCCTACCATCACTGCAGAAATGTTCCCGAAACACTCCCTTTTTTTTTATAATGGTGCACTGCACCCTCATCGCCAAATGAGTCTGGGCTTGTTTTTCTGTTCCGAATACCTGTCTGGTTTTCGACAAAGCCTCTACTTCTATAGAAACTGGGGGACATTCCTACTGGCTATAGGTGCTGATTACTCCTGGCTTGTTTTGAATGAGAGTTTATGGGGGGAGGGGCTTCTGTGTTGTGTGGGTGGGGAGGTGGGACCGGGGGGAAGAAGGCATAGTGGAGAGGTCAACACTCATCTATTGACAAAGGTGAGACAGACATGACCAACACCCTTTGATTAGCTAGTCCATTTGTTAACCTGGCCATAGTCACACACACAGAACAGACATGGAGCCTCTGGGTCAAATATCACACTGCCAGAATGTCATCTTCCGAAAGGTCTGGATGGTAATCAAGGCCAGGATTTGGACTTCTGTGTGTTTTTAGTGTGAAGTATATGATTATGTTCTATATCAGGGAATGAACTGTGCTGTCTATTATGGAATTAATTTATCCCAAACATTCATGAATGTCAACAATCTTCAATTCAGTCGTAACCCAAGACCTGCATTTCCAACTCCACTCCATATAATATAGCAAGGGTTATACTAGGTGTGGTTTCTGAATCCTTCTTTCCAAATTCACAGATGGATTGATTTCCTTTGTTTTTTTCCTGCTGACCCCAGAGCACAGGGCCTGGGTTCCTTGGTGCAGAAAGTCAATACCTTGTCTATGGGGACTGAGAGGGGTCACTGAGAGCCAATTTAGATGCCTTGGCCCCAACAGTCAAAAGTTAATCCAGAGACAAAACAAGCAGCTGAAAAAGTGAGCAAGGTGTGACTGGGTGCACACTGAGCGGGTTTGTCTCTTTGTAAAGGTTATTTGGTCAAATTCTGCAGGATGCAGGCAACAAATTACAGAGTGGTGCCATGCCATACAGCTCAATAGTTCCATGTATCTCCACCACGGTGAAGTTAGTTTTAAGATGGAAAATCCATAGAATTTCATCAGCGACAAATAGGTTGTGTGTAAATTAGACAGTATTTCTTTGATGGCCCCTATATCAGAATCCTGTTTACGTGCAAGGGCTGTTGGGTGCGTTAACTAGACAAACTTCCACACTCATGTGTTAGATTTAAATAATAAGTGGTAGACACTGTGGTGCAGTGGTAGCTAGCTATTCATTTCTTAATTGAATTAACACATTGTGTCTGTGAATGTGTAGGAGTTGAGATTTTGAAGGCATTTTTTCACAACCGGCTTGACACAACAGACACAGAAGACAGTAAATGGTACCAGGCTTCCTCATAAAACAGTAGAGAAATATCATGCCAACACACATTTGTTGGCTGATTATGTAGGCATAGGTGTGAAAATGACAAACTTACAAGAAAAAAACTCTCGCGCCGAACTACTTGTATAGCCTACTATTTTAGTATTTTCTAAATACCTATGCACACATTTTTAGACACCAAATAGTTAAGAAACAAATAATAAAAAGGCTGTTGAAAACCGGAGAAAGATGTTTTGTAAAGGTCAGATGATATGAAGAAATACCCCTGTTGTAACTATGGAACCCATAATCTCTTAAAGGATTGGTGGTGGACCTTGACTTTGAGCCTTTAGAGTGTCAGGAATGAACCGAGCCTTTATGGAGCTGTTTCCCTCAAAGTCTCCACATTTCAGTTTCCAGAGTTACAGGATTATCCGAGCTAAGCCAGAAAGAGCACATTAGTGGGGACATCAAATTGTTCGTGGTGAGCCAGTTATTAAGAGGAGATGATCCCACATCAGAAAAAAAACATGGATACTCTGTGGACTCTTTATAACATTTTTACCGCCGTTTTCAATTCATCCATCATCATTATTGATTTAATCATCTGTATTGTAAGTAGTGAACAAGGCGTTTCAACCTCATGTTTTGAACAGGTTCAATCTCTGTTACTGGGGGAATTGTCCATCCTTGAAAGAACAATAGGACTTTATGTTTTTGCAAACCGTTCTTTTGAGTAAACTAGTAGTCTACAATTCAAAAAAGTAATATATGCCAAAGTCAAAATAAAATAAAATAAAGACAGTTTAGATTATTTGACTTATGTCCAAAAGTCGTATGCTAGTTTTAGAAAAGATTTTTTAAACACCTATCACTGATCTCTTTGGTTTTTGTTCTTTCTTCTTCTCGAGGAGCTTCCTATAGAACCACACACCAACCCAGGACCATCTTGTTTGTTTGTTGTACGACCACAAAATGACACAAGGGATGGAAAAGCCTTATTTATAGATCCAAACTACGAGAAGCGACTAACGGGTGCAATGTTTGTTTCCCCATGGGGTGGTGATGGGAGGGGGGGTGTGTATTGTTGTAATCAGGTTTTCAATCAAAATATTTTGATTGGAATGTTTGGTCCCTGTTGGATGGTAAAGTGTAGTAAGATGGGAAATGTTTGTGCGACTAGTTCACCATGCCGATTTGTGTATGGGAATTGTGTTCACGCCAGTGTGCATTTCAGGTTTTGGATGAACAACATTTAAATAAATTACTTTAGAAAAAAATCTCAAAAAGGTGGTATTTAATTTTATTTCTAAAAGGTTACCGTAATTAAGTTTAACATGATAAATGAATTGTATGTTCTTGTTTACAGACTAGAATTTACTTTTAGTATCTTGATATGTTTGGACTGCTAAACTTCCTGCAATCTTCCTGAGAAATGTCGTAACATGTCAAGGTACTAAAAGTTAATACTAGCCTGCATACGAGAACATTCAAGTTCATTCATTTTATTGATGTGGATATCCTCCAACTTTGAAAAGAACACGAAAGATGCATTGGAAACTAAAGTGACCTACAGTGAGGATATTGAATCATCCCCAAGAAATAAAAACATTGTTTTTGTCATCAACAGTGTCCTGAATGACACACACAGGGGTGATATTTAGCCCAGAGATTAGTCATACTAATATTCTATTGCTCGAAGTCACCCGCACTAAATTGAGAGTTTGTAATCTGGCATTGGTTATTTTCTAGCCTCTGCTTATCTGAATATAACATGAGGAGCAGAATGAGTTTTCTGACTTTTGAAATATAGACACAGCCGCCGGCTTTACATATTTATTAGGTTGCAAAGGTTGGGTAACCCAGCTGGGAAACTAAATAATGTATCAACATCTAATGCTGATTCCTATTCAATAGGCCAAGCTCTTTAGATGAGGAGAGGGCAACAAGGATGGCAGATGTATGGCTCCGCAAGTGCCTATTTATCCTGCTGAAGTACGCCGAGCCAAGAATAAATACTTCCTACTTTACATGTGGCTGAGAAAAGTGTTCTGGGGTGCAGGACTTGATTGAAAGCGCTGCCATCTAATCTATGATAAATATTCATCCCGTGGCCTTTTTATTCAATTGTTGTGGAGGCCGGAATTAATGTGAATTTATCTGGTCAGCGCCAAGATGCTTTTGTAGATTCATGACATTTTGATGTCTCCTGTGTGGAGCCGCCTTCGGATTCGGGGAGGGGTTTTGCATTTCTATTGTGACCTGCAGCTAAATCGGAACTACGCAGACTTTTCACTGAATAAGGCTGGAGGTGGTCAGGAATTATCCAACAATGAAAGGTATATTTCATACTTAGTCAAACATTTAAGGGATACATTTTGTCTTTCTTAGTGTCATTGTGCATTCTCCACCCCCCTCGTCTTTTCTGCCATCTCAGAAGGAAGGAATTTTCCAGAAGTGTCTCTTGCAGTGGAATGTCGACAGGATTGAGCATGTCCTCCGCTTGCTGCATTATTTGCAGAAGACACAGTAATAGTACTTCCCCCAGTGTCTGTGCAAACTTGCTCGGATAGAAAAGACAAACTCGGATAAAGTTCACTTTCTACCAAATGAACTCATTCAACGTTAGCGCACCAACTTTGACAGTTTATGTATTGGAGTGAATCAAAATAAACAGTCATTTTTTAACACATTAGCTGAATATGGACCCTAGTTATGACCAATTATAGTAAATTGGTATTATACAAATTCCATGTAATAATCATGAATGCAGGGCAGGTGTGTATAAGGGCCCACTCACACTAGTGCCATTTGCCTGTTCCGTGCTCAGCACGATTCAGCACGATTCCCCCGCCTCCCCACTCCCCCCGCTGGCCCTTGCTCACACTGCTTGTGGCCTGGGCACACTTGCACCTTGCCTATGTCACCGTGCGCGTTTAGGATTTGGAGCGTAGTCTACTTGTAGGCTATACGACTGTTTGTGAATATTTTCATCCGGCCAAATTTGCATCAAATATTCCACTTCCACATTAGAGCAACGAGAATCCTTAAACTAAGCTATTGTTTTTTTTAAATGTAGCCTTGACGTAATAGGTCGCGGTGGACAGTCTCATATTTGTGCAGCACGCTGTTTATTATTAATATAACAGCCCGTCATCAGACCATACGTACCGGATGGTTTTATACACATCGATCGCTCCATCAAATCCAAGTCAGAACTTTTTGTATGGGCAGAGATCGTTTTTTTAAGTGTCTTTATAAAGTTTCTTGTTAGTGTAGGCTACTGTTTCCTTATCACCGGACCGCGGTGTGTTATTTTGGGTTCGTCTCCACCGCCATGCGTAAAGGCAGTAATGAAAGCTGACGGGAGGAAAAAGAAAAAAATCATCTGACGAACGTGAGTAAACACGAAAACCTTTTTGCTTTGCTTTCTGAGCTGACCTATTTAGCTCTCTCCCTCTTTTATTAGCCCACACCTAGGCCTACACACACGTTAATTCTCACACATTATAGCTACAAGTCCAAGTGGTGGGCAATTCTGGTGCCGACTAGTAAGGCAGCGGACGTTAACGGACTATGCATCCTTAATAAATTCACGTCAGGAACGCCACCTGTGCGCTTGCTTGTGCGCGTGTCATCTCATTAGCATCTGTACTTTGGCCACGGCACACCTCTCCCAGGTGTGCCGTTGCCAAGGGGCTGTTCCGTGCTGGAATACAAGTTGGCGTGGTCACACTAGCCAAACGTTCTAGACTTTAGTATGCTAATGAGCTTTGGGCCGCGGCCGCGGCCCTAGTGTGAGTGGCCCCTAAATAAATGGGAAGGGAAAGATACAGGTACACTATTTATTCTACTGAAATCTAAACGCATGGCATCATCGGCTGCTGGACTGATTGGTTAATTCAAGTCTCTGATATATTTCTGACGACGAATTATGTACACAGCCTCATTCCATGCCACTTTCAAATAGGAAAACGAAAATGGCAGACTGTTGGTTTGACCAAACTCAGAAAAAAGCTGTGGGCTGACTCACAAATGAATGTTTTGCTTTCACCACCACCTCATTCCTTACATGCTGAAAGTATTCCTTCATGGAGAATCCTTCTGAGGTTACTGCAGGTATTTGACAAGAGTGGAGGATACCTTTATTTTCTACCCAACCGATGCTGACACAGGGCAACACGAGCCGCAACTTTGTAAAGCTTCTTGTCCTCTGTGATCAGCTCTGGTTAAGTCAGTGGACCTGCTTGCTTGCCTGCCATGCCTGTGAAACCCGATCCAGTGTTGCGATTTCCTTTGAAATGGAAAGGTAATACGGTTTGCCTGCCTCAAGCGTAGATAACAGTTAGGCTCTCTCTTCTTGACTCTCTATTATGTGGGAGTACCATCAAAATGCATCAGTGCAACACATCTCCGTGGAGGTAATGGGATTGGAGCCCCCCGATAATGGCGCACGATTTCAAACCTCATTTTGGCAAGATAGTTAAGCTTTAACACCGGCAAACGATTGACCCTTATCTGGCTTAGATGCTGATAAAGATAAGGCGAGATCCCCGAATTAGGCAAGCATGACCGCAATGTCATTTAATCAGAAAAATACCAAGTGAAGAGTCATCATGGACGTAGACAATTTGTTCCACTGGAAGATGAAGCAAAGTGAGTTACAAAAGGACAATAACAATCAAAGCAGCAGAACTGCACTGATGACCTGCAGGGAGATCTTCAAGTGTTTGTTCTGAGGCTGAAAATGCACTTGTGCGCCATCTGTTGAAGCAGAGAGAGATTTACAATGGGGAACAAGCTTAACAAAAGAGGCCACTGTGTTTTCAGGCAATAGACAGAATCCTAATGCATGCAAGAAAACTGTATTATTATTATTATATAATTTATTTTTTGCAGTATTCTGTGAAGGAATATGTCAGTGTTAATGCTGAACTGTGATAGGCCCAGTAGCGTAAGAAGTCCAAACCTATTATCAGCAATATGTACTAAAAAGTCGAAAGTCAAAAGAACACTAATTCTGCAGGAAAAACTGTCACTTTGACTTATGTATGATTATGTAGGACATCCATATTGATAATGTAAAGCAGAAGGTACAACATTTCCCTCTGAAGTGTAGGGGAGTTGAATTAGACTATAAGCAAAAAATGTTCCCAAGTAAAGTAAAACTGTCTCGAAATTGTACTTTAGTATTAACAAATGCACGTAATAACTTTCCATCAATTGATGGGGCACTGGACACATTCTGTGGAATTTGTACTTCTACTCCCTAATTTAATGTGAGAAACTTGCTTAGACCATTTTTTAACCTGACTCCGAGTCCTCACTCGAACTTTCATTTGATTACCATTGGAAATTTGTGGTGTCTCTCCACACTGTGTGTCTGGAGAAATGTTAAAATGAACAATCTCCCTTGTTTAATAACTTCCAACTATTTCTTCCTTTTTTGACATCTAATTTAATTCTGCTCTTTAACTCACCCTAATACACACTTGACACACTCTGTGAACAAAATGTGAACCAACTCTGTGATTCACACCATAGCTCGAGCTGAGTTTCCTTGTTATTTAAATAAAAACGGAGAGATTACAGCCTTAGGTATCTCAAATCCTTTAAACATGCCTTACATAAGCAGTAATGCGTCCACACAAAAACAATCAATATTCCAATATGAAATATTTTCTGCTGTATTTTCCTTTTGAAAACTTAATAAGTAATGTTGATGTGAATATAGTAGCTCAGAAAACCATTATGCATATTGGTTTGTTTGCAAATACTCTGCAAAAATATATATAGTATATTCACTATATGTATTTTTTTTCCCAAGCCACTTATTCAATCTCAGTCTTTGTGTGTTGCCCATTTTCACTCCCTAAATGTTTTGTTTGCTCTTGGAACCCAGATATGGATTTAATGTTGAAACCAGATTTTTTTGTAACTTCTGAAAGTTACAAATGCTGTGTGCAATCTCTTTTCTCCATATGAGAGTGGGCCAGTCAAGCGGAGGTATTTTCTACAGCCAAGGGGAGGCACATAAAAAAAGGCTGTTGGCAATATTATTTCTGAAAACCGAGTTGGCGTTATTGCAGTTTTTATGTGTCATGGGAAATCATTGTGTCCCGGGCTGCAGCAAATGATTATTGAGAGCTAATAGTGTGCGATGTTTAATATAAGGGAAAGAAAAGACAAAATCACTCATAGCACCTCGGGGAATAAATTAAGGGTGAAAGAGAGAGAGTGTGTGGGGGTCTGAGGTATCTCTGCGGGAAGAGGATCTTTATTACCGTCCGCCTGGCTTTGTGTTGTGTGTCATTACTGGAACACAACAGATTTCATACTGTACAGCTGTGGTCTATTCCCAGCCCGGAATGATCTCTGTGTGTGGACTGCACTATATTTACTGAAGCCAATACTATACCATCCAGCAAATATTGACCTGTGAAATGTAGTTGCAAGCAAGCCATAGTGTCTGCAAACTCCTGAGGCAATCTGCAGAGTTTCTTCAATTTTTTCTGCCGTATGTTTGACTTAACATAAGTCCACACATTACTTTCATTGTTTACCTTATGTTCTCGAGTGTACCAACAAAAACAAAGATTTGCTGTCTTCAAACTAGATCATGCATAATTTATTTTTTAATTTTACATTTTTGATAGAATCGTGCAGTTTAGTGGCCTGTGGTGTCATGTCATCGAGTCTCCCAGGCAACCCGGTCCCCCCAGACAGGCTGAGAAAACATTTCTCTCTCATTGACCTTCTACAGGGCAGACTAGTGCTCGTGTGTTGTGGAGAAAAAGCAGTGTGGTCTCAGGAGGTCCGCCTGTGCCCGGGTGTGCTTATCAGCAAGCGGAAGAGAGAAGCTATTTACCCCCGTATCCTTCAATGAAGGGCACCTGGAGTGCCTTCAGCACAGGTCTAACTGTGAAGTATGTGTGGCAGGCAGAGTAAAAATAAAGTAAATTTGTATGCAGAATGGGAGCGAAGCTTAACAGATTTGTTCAAATATTTTTTTATGCCTGATAATGAATTAACCATATGTCAAAACAGATTGTTGTATAATCAATATAGCTCAAAATTGAACCATAGCCAAGGTATGCAGAGGATTTCTTTGTTTGAATTCTAAGTAAGCTGTAAAGCCAGACAACGTGCCAACTCCTCATCCTCAAGCGCTGCTTCTTGAGTTTTAGTTGAACTGGACTTAGACATAAAACACATTGGCACAAGTTTGCTGTTCCTGTCCATAGCTGCCTACACAGGCTAGTACATTTAAAGAGCAGCAAAAAACGATTGATGGGTTCAAAGATCACGATAAGGACGTTAATTGGTCAGATAACATGACATATGGAATTTGTGGATATGGGGGCCTTTAACAGATTGGACATGGAATTGATTGAGAGGCTTGAAGTGTATGGACAAGGATAAGATTGGTAAGAGAAAAAAGAAAACAGTAGATAAAGGATCTGAAGATGCAAATTCTTCATTTGGTTTACTAATATAGAGCCCCTGGAGTAAATCTAGCAAATCTATTATTTACAATAGTCCGTACTCCGTATATGTCAATGTAACCTACTGCTTGTTTCTTTGCATACGGAAATATATCAAAATCAATAATTTAAAACATATTCATAAACATTTAATGTTTGATTCTTATTATCATGTCTTGACATTAAACATAAATCCATATGTTTCTACCTATCTATACAGTATACACACATTACATATAAGGTAATTATTTATAAAATTTTCATATTTGAAAAATACATGATAGCAGGAATCCGAAGGGTACAATGGTGGACCTTACATTTATGTATTTTTTTAAATAAAATACATTACTTATTAAAACTGACATGAGATGGAAAAGACGTGTAATATTTACAACAATATACGTGTTTATATACGTACATACAGACATAACAGCTTATAGTTTGAGTGAAATAATATGAATTTTAATATTGGCTGCAGCTTAAAAGTTGTGTTCAATGCTCTATTAAAACAACTGTCAATCTTTCGGCTTGTCAACATAGCTCCCTCTAAATCTAAAATGCTTACTGTAGCTTTCTCCAGTGACTTTTTGGCCCACTGCTGCGGCCTTGCCCCGTGCATCATCTCACAGTGCTGGAGGTCTCAACAGAGACGCAGCGGAGCGAGTGGTGATTAAGTTGGAAGGTCAAGTTGAATTGATTCTTTTCCCCGTGGTACACCCTCCCTAGCAGCACCGGGGCTGGGAGACTAGTACCGCTTATTTTGGAGACGTTTCCTCCCTCAAATCTCTCTCTCTCTCTCTTTCTGATATCTCTGTCTCGGACAGGTAAAACACTCACTGTAACCGTGTTAAGGTACTGCTCATCCTAGCTGCTTATGCAAAGGGAGCATTTCCTAGTTTCACGATAAAATCATTGCACTGGTCACCATTGAGTTCACATGACACCAACTGACTTGGTAATCAAGCGTTACTTTCTCTCAAGAGTCAAGGTAAAAATGTTCTCCTCCACCAGGCAGTCCCAAATAGCCTTGACCACATCTGACACGATGAAAGCACAGTGGAGGCCCCAACTCGAAAGCTGTTGGCAATCGTCCTAAACGAGTCAACAGTAGCAAGGAATCTGCAACACATGAATCATTTATTTTAGCCTTATTGAGTTTCAGTTGTATACAAAATCTGTAGGCCAATTATCTCACTGATATCACTGCACATGTAAATGTCTTGACTAGTGTTTACAGTGGATTTGCATCAGCTTATTATACTTTCAAAAGCATGACAAGGAGGTCAATATGGAATTTACTTTCATTCTTTCTTTCTTTCTTTCTTTCTTTCTTTCTTTCTTTCTTTCTTTCTTTCTTTCTTTCTTTCTTTCTTTCTTTCTTTCTTTCTTTCTTTCTTTCTTTCTTTCTGTCTGTCTGTCTGTCTGTCTGTCTGTCTGTCTGTCTGTCTGTCTGTCTGTCTGTCTGTCTGTCTGTCTGTCTTTCTTTCTTTGGGGTTTTGGTCTAGTCTCACGTGCCCTCTGGTTCTACCCTGACTAGACATCTTCAGTGGTCAGACAGACAGACAGACAGACAGACAGACAGACAGACAGACAGACAGACAGACAGACAGACAGACAGACAGACAGGGGACAAGGCTAGCCCCGCAGAGATGGGCTTAATTGAGCTCAGTTACTGGATGAGATGGCTTTCTCTAACCCGCAATGATCTCTCTTATAATGATTCATTAGTGCATTAATCACCCATTTAGCTAATGGGAATAAACCCTCTCCCTTTTTTTAATGGCTGCTACACACTAAAATCATTTGCACTTGGTGTGTGAGGCTTTGTGAGTCTGTGTTGGACAATCTAGTGATGGAACCACAGGGAAAAATATTGTCCTTATAGTTTTTATTGCATGAACTGCTTTGAGGTCTTTACCATCATCTGTGCTCACTGCTCACTTGTTTATGCTTTCTCCAATTGTGTGCAATATATGTGTATGTCTCTCTTCCTTTTGCTTAAGGCTGCTGTCATTTTAAAAGTAATGCCATTTATTTAATTTAGATTTTTTTTTAATAATGTATTTTAGGTTGCCTATTGTCAACTGGTTGGGGACTACAGCTGGAAATTAGCCGTAAAGGCTAAAGCTTCTCCTTTTTAATGTACAGTTCATTAAAGGGGACTATCCATGAAACTATGAACAAATACACTAAACTAAACATCAAAACCACTGGATAAATGGATCATATGGTAAAGCAACAGCCTCTCTAAAATAGATGAACATAATTGTTGATTGTCACAAAATGTCCTTTTCTGTAATTCTTCTTTTATACCAAGATGTGGGGTCTGTTTTGTGCTTCATGAGGTAAAACAAAGGCGGGCGTGATGTATTTCATGTCATGTAGACATCATCTGAGCAGCGTGCGCTTCAATCTGACAACTTGTTCTGTTGTCTTAATGCCTTAATGCCTCATCAAACAGTGACAGCCAGCTGTAATTGTGGGCCAAGCTTCTTGTTTTGATGGAGCCCACTGACACAAAGCTGACAGCAGATACAGCTGCCATCAGTGATGAAGCCACCGGCATTGTCTACATGTTGATTTGGCCGTGCCGTTTCAGAAGACACCTGAAGTGTATCAAACAAAAGCACAAAAGAAGTGGGCCTCTTTTCCAATAGTCGCTTAAGAGATGTTAAAGTAACATGACGATTATCAGCACAAATATAAAGACGGGGAACTGCATACAATAAATATATCAAACCATAAAGTCTGATCCCAACATAGTTAAAGCTCCCATATTATACACTTTTCGGTACTATTATACACCATATTATATGGTCTTAGTGGTCCCTAATATGTTTTTCTTTAATTTTTTGCTGAAAAAAACTTTCAGATAATTTATTGTACTATGCTGATGTTCAGCTAATCTCACAATGGCCTATTTTTTAAAAAGAGCTGCAGCTCCCCTCGTAAATATACAATCTTTGAGCTGCCCCTGTCCGGAAGCGAAGCCAGATACGCCTCGCCCTCTGTCTGTCAGGGCCGTGGACCAATAAGAAATAGGGGTGTGGGCTGCACAGTGGAAGCTTCTGGCTTTCCAGTTTTTGAGGTCAGAAACGAGGAGAATTCTGACTGGAGTATATTGGGGGGGAGGGGTGGGGGTTTCAGAAAGGGGGAGAGTGAGAAAAGGAGAGATTGTTATTTTTTTTTATATTTTGGCAGTCTCTAGGCACACCGTGGACCCATGGATATGTTAGAACACATTTAAAAAGTGCATATAGCATAATATGTGACCTTTAAAGCTGTGTTGGAGGTTTTGGGGAGAAAATGGCAGTTGGGATAGAGATTCGAATCCAAATACCTCAACCGCTCCACTTGTTCTCTTTGGTCCCTCCCCTATGGTCCCTCCCTGACACGCTCTACACCAACAAAGTTGTGCCAAAGTGAATGGACAGTCCCAACAGCCATTAAGAACAGAGAATCGGAGCCTCACTCTGATTGGTCAAAGTGTACAGCTCATGTTAACTTTGACCAATCAGAAATCACATACCCCAGCTTTAAGCAATATGCGCGTAACTTTTCCATATTATGAATGTCGGTTACATTCAAGTCAACGTCTAAACAAGATGACGCAAAGTTGATTAAGCTATTAACTCTCGCTGAAAAAAATCTTGCTGTGTTTCTCAGTATCACAGCATTTAAAAACTGGTGTCGCCCCAGACACTGGCACAGGAGCTCAGAAAAATCCTAAGAAACGCCCAAGAAATGTTTAAGTTGTTGATTCTACTGCTAAGGAAATACCTGGTGGACAAACATCAGAATCAAAGCATGAACTGTAAATGCGCTCAGTTTTTCAGCGTCAGTGTTGTTGTATTTACTCAGCATTCCTCATGGGGGCGACAGAAGCTACGCACTATAGCTTTAAAGAAGCGTCACAAAACTCTTATTTTTCCACAGTTCGTCCTCAACCCCATACATATTGCAGTGCCATAGCTGCAAGTCAGCCGGCTGCTCCCCCAGATAGTGTGTGTGTGTGTGGTGGATGGAGGCTCTCTGACTGTGAAGAACAGGTGTACAACGTGCTGCTGCTAAGCACCTCTCCACACGTCCCAGAGGAAATGTAGACGCTGCACTCTCCCTCACCTTGCTTGGTTGCATCCGGAGAATATAGGAAAAAGGGGGAGTGGTGCTGGGGTATGGGTCTGGCGGGTGTGTTTGTGTGTGTGGGTTGTTTGGTTGAGTGGAGGCTTGGCAGAGCAACAAATGCAATCATGACGCAGGAATAGGCAAGGCTTGGAATGGTAATGCTATTATAATGATTTTGAGGAGAATGTCTTCATAAATGTCTGCTCTCTGGGGAGGCTCAGGGGAGAAGCTGGGCCCTTTTGCGCGGATGGGGCTCTTTTTTACCATGAATAAATGCATGTCCACTCCTGTGTGCTTTGTGCTGCTGCTGCTACAGCCTCTGTTTGCTCATCGCGTATGCAGCTGCTTCCGCGGCCCCGTCCCAGGAGATGAAAGTTTGTAAACATGAATAATAATTAGGAATATAGGTCGACGGGCAGGTAATCTGCATGTGGGTTCCACAGGCGTATATGCTAGCCCCAGTGTTCATCCATTTGGGTGGCCTTCGCATTAGCATTTTGTCTGCACAGAGGCTCAGGTTAACGTTTGATCTCTTATCAAAGCAAACAGAATAGATGTTATTCTCTAATTGCTTTTTAAAGAAGATTACATCTTTTTAAATAAAGAGCCGAACGACAGGCAAATAGATTCTGACTTCTGGGCATCCTTGGTTTATGACTAGACTTTGTCAAACATTTATGGTAGTCACCACAAGTCAACGAGGTTTAGGGTTGTTTGTTCTTGTTTAATTAGGAGACAAACAGTGAGTCTGTCTCATCAGTAGGATTCTTATACACAATGTTTGCAGTTAGTTTGTACAGTAAAACTTTTGTCTTTTTTTCAAATGCCAACAGTGTTCTCTGCTCAGTGTAGAATTTTTTTCGTACTGCTTAAGAGTAATGCAGGCTGGCTAGCATCTGGGGGAACTGCTAAATTAGAACTCATGGGTTTATAGATTTGATACAGAGTCTCCGGTGGCACCAGGTTCCTGACTTGTTAATATAAATGACAGGATGCTAATGATTAATTAAGTTGCCTGATTTTCATTATTACTGTAGAGGCAAGAGAGAGAGAGCTTTGATCTTGAGGTGCCTTTGGAGGAGAAAGAAGAAAAATGGAGGCTTTTGCTATTCTGCAGCCATACCTTTCTCCTGGCACTAACAAGCACCTGACAGCAAACAAATCTTTGACAACTCCCCCCTCATCGCCCGACCCCCTTTTATAGATGGTCTTAAGACTTTAATCCCGATCCAGTGACGGGCTCATCCTCAGTCAATAGGGTAAAGAGAAGCTCATGCGAGGGATGTGTGCACTTGTCCAAAGGCTGGTTCAAGCGGACATGCTCCGAATCTTAAACTGGGGCTCACCTCAAGTGAAGGGTATTGAAAGAGGGATTGACATATGTGTTGTAAATATGGCCCCGTTTTAATATATATTTTTTAAAATCAATTACAATTTCATGTCACTGATTCTTACAATTTTTTTTTTTGATTTTAAAGTTACCATCCAATTTATAGATTTTTCTGAAATATTTAAGATAATTTTTTTGCATTTTATGCTTTTATTAGACTGTTAGGAGAGAGACAGAGATCAAATGGGGGGCAGAGAGGGGAATCACATGTAGTTAACGACCACGGGCCGGATTCTAACCCGTGGTCCACTGCTACTGTGGCCAGAGCCTCTATTGGAGGGCACTCTAACCACTACACCACAAGCAAGTAACAATAGCAGATCAGTTGAGAATTAATGTAACCACCTAATTAAAGTTGGATCAAAGCAATTATGGGGAACGCTTGTTGAAAAACACACTTTTTGTCAAAATCAGTGAATATCTCCTCATGATCTGCTACCTGTCTGTGCTTTGTATGTGCTGAAAAAAAATCTGTTTCAATACACGGCCTAGGCTCTGTAAACTCGTATGTGAACAAAGGGTTTGTTAACACCTTGAGCCCACCATAGCTAAAACAAAAAGCCTGTTTGCAGAATCTAGGCTGTGTATTATCACTTAATTTCTATTCAGTGCATGCACAGCATAGGCAGATGGTGAAACGCAAGGATATATTCACTGATTCTGACAAAGTGATTTTAACAACAAGCATTCACCATAATCACTGACTCCACCTTTTTAATTGCCTGTATTCAACCTTCTAACTCCCTCCTGCGCATTACCTCTGAACATTGAGATATATATTGCCTTGCGTATGTCCCATGTGTTTTATGTGTGAGGTATCTGCGTCCTGTCAGCGGTGATCCATTTCAGAGCTTTAAGCTTTAGCATGTGAGAGGATCTGCTGGTTCTAGCGATGTGCCCTGCAGGTCCCAATCTGTCTTTGTTAGGCCCGTTGCGTGGCCCCATCCCACCTGCCTGGGCTAAAAGACTGATCACCACCATCTCCACCAGCCTGTGCAGCTGCGAAATAATAGAACAATTCGCATGCACATTGTGGTCGTCGCAAGAGGCACTTGTGTATAGTCACAACCTAGCCTGGCTGCGCCCGCCTACTTACTTCCGGCCAAATTTCATTTTCCCTTCAGTAGTCAGTCTGGTGACGGGGCGTATTAGTGGGATTCGGCTCGAACAAATTTCTGTGTGTCCAATCAGCGAAGAGAGCGAGTGGCTGAGAACGATGACGTCGAAGTTGCGCTCCAGTTTCAGTTGCCAGAAGCCGGCTCATGACACACGTGACGACCAAACGTTATGCGATTGGTTGGCTAATCCAGAGTGGCACTGGGCAGATCCAATACTTTTAAACTTTAACAGACACCCGCCTCCAAGTGAGTGAACGTTTGCCAATTACAGCACTTCCAGACCTTCTGTACAAATGAAATGAAGTACGATGGTCTGGTAGCACCAGGCTAGTCACAACCCGCATCTTCACAAAATATAGTGACATTAAAATAACCAAGCTGATTTGAGATGTTCACAGATAACGTGTTAATTACAGGGTTATGTAACACATTTGACTCGGGAACTGTCCATAAAATACTGGTACTTAATTTTGCTATTTGTGAGACACAAGATTATACTCCATTAGCCAGGCCTTTCTCACAGCTGATATTTATTACACAGAGATTTTTCATAACAGGAAAAGCGAAAGTGAGATTATTATAGAATAAATATAAAATAATATGACTCCGTTCTATAAAATACCATTGAGTCATAACAATGTGACAGCGAACCAGCATGCACAAAACCACGAATATATATACAGTACAAGTCTGAAAGTGAAGCTGCTAAATGAAATTCAGTAACCATTCATTTTATTCTTCACACCTGTTCTTTTCTTTCTGTAATGTCAAAATGTCTGTAGGTTCACTGCTGCCTTTGCAGAATAACATTTTAGATTCAAAGTTAAGGGTAGAAAGAAACCTTGACACATCATATGAAGATCAATTCATGTGCTCTAGCCTGCTAGACCACAGGTGTCACAACACCTTTTTTGCATATTTCACTTAAGTAAATAAGTCAAATCAATAAAATATTATTTATAATCCAGAATATTTAGATAAGCCATTGTTACTAAAAAAATAGTATTTTTCCTCATCACTAGGGCTGGCCCGAATTATTCGAATACTCGTTAGGAAAATTAGTATTCGGAGCTTAAATTAGTATTCAAAGCTTCGTTTTTTTTTTTTTTTTTTTTTCAAAATTATGTTTTGCAAGAAGCTAGTACTGCAATATAAAGTCATCAAATTATTTTATATTTGGATATAAAAGTTAGTAATATTGTAGTAGTAGTAGTATTGCTCATTTAGGAGGATATTACATCACTAAGTGTCATAGCGCATCCATTACTTCACCTCCGAGCGCGTAAATCTTCAACAAAATATGCAGATACTGTCAAAATCGGTTCCAGGGAGTATATAGGGATTATTAACGTTTTTTTAAAAAAAAATTTACATTTTTTTTTTGAATTTTTAATTTTAATGTTGTTTTTGATGGTGTGTTTTTCTGGAACGAATATTCGAATATTTGCTCGGAAAAACCAACGATTATTCAAAGCCTGAAAAATGGCATTCGGGCCATCCCTACTCATCACTAATCTAATGGTTTTAACGTATTTTAAAAAAAATACCAACTTTGGAAATACTTGATTAACAAAAACTATTTTGGACACAATTTAAAATTAAAACAAACCAAAACTGATGTTATACGTTTTTTCATGTAATCACAATATACAGTAAGTCTCATGCTTCTCATAATTATAATTATAAACAAATGTGCATAGAATTGAAAACTTACATTACAATGAGCGATAGTCCAGTTGCCCTCATTGTTTAAACATAAAGTGCCTCTATATCGACTGGTCGGTAACTTATCAGGATGTCAATAGCCATTATTGCATATCTTGTCTTGATGATCCTCTAAGCTGTACAATCAATTAGACATAATCCAATACCATTGTACAGGTCAAAAGTTCTTCCTATGATGATCACTGTAAACTGTCAACCCTCTCAACCTGTCTCTGATACATTTGTTCCGAGCAGTGGATATTATAAAATCTTCTCGGCACATCAAGAATAAATCTAATGTACTAAATAATGGCTTCGCTTCATCTGTATCTCAGCGGGACAGAACAGGTCACGCAATACTAATCACAAGGCTAATAATGTTGGATACACTTGTAAGCAGGAGCTACTGCACAGAATGGCAACGATCAATACAGATGAGCTAGTGTGAGCGGAGTTATACACAATATTCAGTGCGGAGTGTACAGGTTAAAAAGGTGGACAACTTGACCTAGCTTGGTTTAGCAATTCACATGGGGCAATTGTGAATTTCCATATCCAAGGGCAGACTTCTTCCACTGACCCACGCACTTCACATACACCACATCAAAAAGACACATCTCCAGGTTATTAATTTGTAAGGTCTGTGCATGACTCCATCTTTCCTTGGCTCATTACATGATCAAATACAAGTGTGACAACGAAAAAAATGGCAGTATACAGAAATAGGACAGTGAGGTAGTAATAATCCCCTTATTTCCCCTATAGCCAATCCAATTTTAACAGCATATTTTGTCTGGATAGGGAGTTCATCTTTGAGCGAATTTGATGGAAACCTTGCAATAACACGTGGCGGCATGCTTGGGATAATGCAAAGTGACATTGCCATGAGTGGCGCATTGTTTTCTCACATTTCTCCCCCCTGATACAATCTAATGGCCCATTGTGGAGTTAGATATCTATATGATTAAGAAAAAACGTAGAGTCTTAACAGGTCGTGATAATTATTTAGATACGTTTGGTGAATCAATAACACACTCTGTGTTTCTGACATTACAAACACAGTCAAGACAAGTGCATGCATCCTATTTGAATAACCAACGGACTGTAGCTTTCATTGGGGGGGTGCTAAAAGCGCTAGGTTTATTGAGGAATTGTCCCTGCCGCAGCCCTGGCCTAAGCCCCCTCCACGTCTCTGGATCAGAGTACACTAATTTGATTTCACGGCATGCCGTTGAAGATGCATTAATCTTTCCCAGACCATCGCATGCCCCTGAGCAGCTGGAGAAAAGAGGGCGAGAGAGTGAGACAGAGAGAGAGAGAGAGAGAGAGAGAGAGAGAGAGAGAGAGGGAAGTGGGGTCGGAGGAGGGAGCGACGTGCTTCCCATGCTAACGATGTTCTCAAGACCAACAGAAGCGCATCCCTCCAGGCAGCTTCGTGTAAACAGTGCACACACACCATCTCTAAATCACATCCACACCCTCTCCCAGACTCCCTGGGCTCTCTGTGCCTCTGCATACCTCCCTCCCTCCCTGTGAGGAATGACACAGCATGGTCAGGTGGCTCCTTTTTGCTGAAACTGTGTCTCTTTTGAAAAAGTGTTTTTCATGTGAAGGTTTTGATTTGATTTTGTCACCTATACTAATATATACGCTCTTGTTTGGTTCTTTGGCGTTCAGTGCTGGTCTACAATAGAAGTGCTCATCTACAGTATGTAGTGGATCCAGTCTTGATGTGACCAAGTCATCTTTGCTCAAGTCCGAAGTGTGTGTTGCCACGGCAAGGAGTTTGACTGACAGCCAGTTATCCAATTATGGTTATCACGTACCAGAAGCTTTTTTGAGTCGTCCAATCAGGATTCCCAGATGACGCTGTATATATTTGAAAGCTCAAATGTCAAGTCAAGTCTCGAATAATTTCTTTTTTGTCAATTCAAGTGACACATGTCATCTAAACAGCTGCTCTGGTCCAGATCTCTATTGATCTATAAAAAGTGTGATTTTTAGTATTTTGTACAACCACTGACTTTGGTATGGAAGTAAATGAGTGTCATCGGATTTTGAAAATAAAAAGCCATTGAATTTTAAGCACTGAATATTTATGCATTGAAATAATGTATCTGAATTTTTTGCCTCTGAATTTTACTCATTAAATTTTAAACAATTAATTTTCACCTTTATTTTACAATGTTCTCAAATTCAAAATCAAATATTCAACGTTAAACAATTCAATGTGCCAAATTCAACTGCAAAATCCCATGTATGAAATTCAGAGTAAAACTTTGGGGACCCAAGGAAGAGCAATCGATCATAGATGCTAGATTGCGTTCAAACAAAGAGAGCTAGTGGGAATATATAAGGAAGAATATAATGGCTAGCAAATATATAGAAACATGTTTGTACTCACCGAAGCACCCTCTTTACTTGCGTTGCCATTTGACATGGCTAAAACCTGATTTGCTTTCCTGCATCAGTCGGGTATTCAAGGCAACGAGCTAATATTCCCACTTGCTCTCTTTGTTGAATGCGATCTAACATCTATGATCGATTGCTCTTCCTTGGGTCCCCAACGTTTTACTCTGAATTTCATACATGGGATTTTGCAGTTGAATTTGGCACGTTGAATTTTTTAACGTTAAATATTTGATTTTGAATTTGAGAACATTGTATAATAAAGGTGAAAATTAGTTGTTTAAAATGTAATTAGTTAAATTCAGAGGCAAAAAAATCAGATACATTATTTCAATGCTGCAAAAAAATCAGATACGTTATTTCAATGCATAAATATTCAGTGCTTAAAATTCAATGGCTTTTTATTTTCAAAATCCGATGACACTCATTTACTTCCATACTTTGGTGCTCCTAACATTAGCATTCCATGCAGTCCAGTTCCCATATACATAGTCCGGACCCTAAAGGTTTGCCCCGAGACGGCTGTGTGCACTGATAACTTTTGCAACATAGTAATCAAAGCTTATCCTTGGCTTTGAGGCAACTTCACATATCTCACTTTATAGCAAAGTGGAAAATAAAAAAGAGCCATGAATGAGCAAATGTCCCTAAGTCGGTTTTGGTCAACAGAAATCAAAGAGAAAAAAGGCATGAAGAAGAGAGGGTGGAGATAACGGCGGTTTATACGCCACAGAGTTTGTTCTTGCTGTTAACCCCCACCCCGCACCTCCTGTCCCATCGGCCCAACCCCACTGTCATCTCACTCTGGTGGCTACAGCGCCGCTCTGCCAACAGCTTTTTTTGTCTTGTTCCATTGATCCATTTGAACACACAGTGGTAAACGCATCAAACGCTATGCGTGCCGTGCAGGATCCACACCCCTCCCCTTTCACGGCTTTCAAAGGGGGATATGATGAAGGCATGAAAATATGAAAATGCTCTTCACAGGGGTCTGTGAAGCGGGCAATTTCCATCATGCCCATGTCTATTTCCTATATAGAGGGAAAACTAACACGTTTCTCTGATGTTCCTCCACACAGTGTGCCAGTGACTCGACTTCTTGCTGAAGCTTACAGAGAGGGCTAGGACAGATTGGGGGAGTATTAAATTACTGAGGAGGCTGACATTTTTTAAACTCTTTCTTTGGTTTACACCCCTGGGGTATGTAATCATAGCCACCACGGCAAATCCTTGGGTTGGCTTATTAGCATATTCATATATCCTGAGTTATTTGTTCACATAAAACTTTGTGGCTGTCCTTGATAAGCATTTCTAACTGGTTGTTTGATTACAGCACTGTGCTGTATACTGTACGCGCAATTGGAAATATGACCTTTTTTTGACTTCGTTTTTTCGCAGGCAGGTTTCAGATTATGGGGCTGTAGAAAATGAGAAAAAGCTTGTTTGTATTTTATGTATCCTTCATAGTACAGATAATGCTTGCATATTGAGAAAATATTTACTGTATTTTTTCCTTTGCAAGTTTCCCACAAGTATTCTGGGCATTCATTTCAATAAAGAATGTTTTTATGAGATTAGTTTTTTTTACTCCACCGCCTTTCTATTCCTTCATATCTGCTCTACTATGTAGTTTAAGTTTGTGAGGCTTGAAACCATTGTAAATCCCTTCCACACTCCTCCAGGTTGATTAGTCCTTCCTAGATAAACATAGACTGAAAGAGGGATCATGGTATCACGTGTTGAAGTGAGTCTGGCATTCCAGTAAAGAAGCCATTTTGCATGAAGGTAAACGTGCCCATATCAAGAACTTGACGAGCTGCACTTGCTCGGTAAATAAATGAATTAATCCTCTCTATTGTCCTTGAGATTTATTCAGCTGGCGTCCTCACAGGAGAGTAGAAGTTAATTAAGATCAACGTGAAGGATGTGGTTCCGTCTTCCTACGTAAAGATATTGTGCTTGAGTGGAGTAGCAGTCCTTGGGCTGACTTCAGTGTAGACAACGATATACCCCAGTTTTTTGTTCATCAAAATATTTTGTTCTGACTGCTGACATTATTAAGAAGAAGTGGCTTTAAGGTTTGTTGTCAGTCATCAGCAACCTTAACTAATATTATGATATTAATGTTCTATTCTATTTTCTTTTTCCTATTTGTCTTCGAATGTGTGTTGAGTTTTTATGACAGACTGTAAACGCAGCACTTTAAGAACATCGTCAAATCTTGGGTATTCCCACAGGCACATGAATGCACCAACAAGACAAACATGTAGTAGTACTACTGTTGTCAAGCGTAGTCCTGCTGTCAGTTCTATTACCATACAATGTCATTTACATTAAATATGACATGTTCACTGTGATAACCCATCCAAAGCAGATTTTTAAAGTATCTGAAAGATGATGGTCATACTGTATTACATGAACCAACAGCAGGAAGGGAAAAAAGTCCTTTTGGCATTCTAAAAATGCATGCTGCTTTGAAACATGGTGGGCAATAATGGAGACATGATTTGTAGTAAATGGGCTGAACATGCAAAACCACCAGTATGTCCTTCTGAATTACTTTTTGACTTTAGACCGACTTTATCTCAGTTTGAAAAGTAAAATACTCTGTGCAGCTGACAACTGAATATGTCACCAGCATTATCACACCGACTTTAATCCCAAGCCTATACGAGCAAATGCTATACTTCTCCTCTCAGCAATCAAGGGCGACATTTGTTTCTCTTAAACACTTAGAGACACTGTTTTATAACCAAGTGTGCAATAAATATTGATTAACAGTGACATACTCCTTACAAAGCTGACGGATGGAAGGGATCAGATAGAACTTTATTCATCCCCAAGGAAATGCTTTAGCCAGGTTGCTCCAAAATGACAGAAACAAAGAATGCAAAGAAGCAGGGCCTCCATAGATAGCCTGTGATGGTGAAAAGTCATATTGCACATCCAGTAAGAGTATTGCACATGCCAGTGACCATAATCTCCTTCATAATATTTAAACATATTAAAATTAAAAGGATTCTTTGCACATAGCAATGAATGTAATACAGTATGATATCATCTGTATAGTTTGTAGCTTCATTGACTCTGGGTATTCATATGCTTTATACTTGTCCATAAACCACAACAAATCAAACTAAAATATTAATATGAGGCTTTTACAATAAAATGAAGTTGACGCTAGTGTATAATCATTATAAGTACAGGCGTTATTATGCAACCCTCTCATCGCTGTGGATGCATGTGATTTGTGCCCTGTCTTGAAATATATTCAGTGTGACACCATTATCTGATAAAATAGCCCCAACAGAAATTAATACATATGGTTAGCCCAAATGTATGTAACATTATTGTTCAGGCATACAGTGCTTTCTGATGTGTCCAGATTTATTCAAATATATTGTTTGGATTAACATATTTAAAAAAAAACAATGTTAACATTTTCCACCCAATGCAATGTGTGTTTACTGTCACTTGCGGCCTCTACTGCTTTGAGATATATATATATATATATATATATATATATATATATATATTTTTTTAACTTTAAAATGAATGCCACTTGATAGCGTAAGAAGGAAAACAAGGCAGCAATATTTTAATTTATTCTTCACAATGTTTAAGGTTATAAATGCTATTACAATATCTAAACCCTGAAGCGACATGGTCCCGTAGGTCCTCATTACTGCTTAAAGTTTGTATTTTTTTTTGGGTGTGGGGGCTTTACAGAAGTTAAGTCCCAATACAAGATGTGCTGCAATATGTTCCATAACATTACAGTATATGTAAATCATTTTAATTCTTCCATTACTATTATGAGTTGATGCCATTGTTGGCTATATGGCACCCCCAGCAGCTATTTATGTGGCTATAATAGCCAGGCATTGTGGCTATATCTCACATACGTTTCTTTTTCTGTGTACTTATAGAGAAATAGCACACAGCTAGTGACTGAAGTGAAGCCCTTTTAGCAGTGACAGTTCCAGCCTTGATATTAATGGAAGCCCACATAATTGCGCATGCCATTAAGGAAGTACAGATGCTATCAGGGAGCGCACACACTTCGTTATTTCTCAGTGTTAACACCTCATTAATATTTGTTGTTCTTTATTTTTTTTCTCACCACCTCCCTCCCACTATGCGCAGAGAGGAGCGCTGGATTGGATGCTGTGCGCAATAGAATATGACACAGAGATGAATCTCCCTGACTCCAGGCAGATGTTTCCTGTTCAGAATTCAAATTAGTCGCACACATCCACCACACACAAAAAAGCCTATGCAGCACAGTACGCCCACTGGGGAATGAAAAAGTAAAACATTTCCCAAGATCATAAAGTAGATTTAGGCACGTCTTGTCACAACTTCCTGTAGTATTTAAAGGTCAGATGACTGAGAGCAAGGTGTGATCTATGCAAAACTGCAGCATGCCTCTGTAACCTTTCGCTGCTCCGGTCCTTGTTGGCTTATAGTTGTGACCTGCGGATGTCACGGTCTGTGATCTTTTCAAGTCATGTCAAATAGGATTAAACCAGTTCTGTGACGAATGTGAGAACATTTTATGCCTGGCAATGTGCTGCTCAGTTTGACTGACTCTGTGATCATATTCCTCATCATTGGCAGTTAAAGGATGTGATTCTGTAGAACGCCTGTTGTCAAAATATTTTTTTTTGTCAAAATCAGTGAATATCTCCTAACGATCCGCTCCCAGTCTGTTTGTTGTGTGCTCAAAAAAAAAACTTGTTAATTCACAGCCTATAGGCTCAGTAAACTGGTATGTGAACAAAAGGGGACAACCAAAGCTAGCAACTTACCTGTTTACGGAGTCTAGGCTGTTTACTAACACCAGACAAGTATTCTCCAGAATCGCTAACTTTAAAGGGATGCATACATGATCTTAATTCCCTCAATTTGTTCTTAGGAGAGAATCACTTTTTCTATAATTGAAACATTTCCATTTTGTTCAACATCTACATGTCAGGTTGTTCTTATGATTTGGTCACCAAACAAGCTAGAGATTGTATTATAAAGAATATATTTTCTTTTCAATTACAGTATGTACAAAAAGTGAAAACATTTTCACACAGTTCCTCTTGATGAAATGTAAATTCATTATATTCTCCTTTCTGGGGCTTATGGAAACCTCAGCGCATCATTTTGCCTGAACAAAGATTGCATGTTCTGTATTCCTCGCAAAGGTTTTTGGAATTAACTTTTCAAACACACCCTTGTGTTTCTTGAAGAATCTTTACAGCGCTGCCTTTCCCCCAATCCTTTTCCTCTCAGCTTGAGAGATAACGAAATCTATTGAGAGGCACAAGTGTGGATATTACATTTGAAATCTAGATTCCTGTCATGTGCGATCCAATGATTCTAAACTTTAATTTGATTTCTGAATAGGAATAAAAGTTGTATTCGAATTTTCTGAAAACATTATAATCTCAGACAATATTTACAATAAAATTATTTTTATAGACAAATATTATTCTAGCCGTGATGTTTTCATTGACATGGCGGAGCGGACGTTACATCTAATGATTTTTTTATGATTAATATTGCTGATTGGTCATTTTGGTATTTGCAGCTTGCCACTCAAGGTTCACTGCATTGTCGGGTACAAAAGTACTTAAGCAGCACATTGAAAGGAGCATTAGTCTGACATTTTGGAGGCAGTTACATTCATTGCACCTCCTCAGCTCCTGAGATGTACAATTGCAGTTGAAGTTAATGTGACCATAAAAAGCCTAAATTCAGCAAATTGACCGTGCAGCTCTCTGAGTCAAAATTATAGCCTCATTGATAGCACAGTTAACTGTTTCACAGGAATGAAGATAAATGCTGCACACTCTACTTACTTTTACATTATTATACGGGATTTCTTTACAGTACAGCATTTTCAAAATAGCCTTTAACGCATACACCACAAAACGCTTCAACGATTACTTTGCCGAGAAGATTCTCATGTTATTTTCAGCTACGTGTTTATTATTGAGTATCCACTACTAGCACCACAGTCTCTCAACAGAACCTAATGCAGGAACAGCATTTATTCACTTAAGTGCAGAGACATCTCCAATGAAGAACAAACTATTATTAAATGTAATATACAACACGTAGAGCACATGCTGGAAATAATTGTTTCCCCCCTAATGACCAAGAAGAAGCAGAGGCACAGACACACAGCATTCACCCATTAATAACCTCAGTTTGGGCATATTCTCTGGGCTTGTGTGGCAATCCCACATAGAAATATTACGGTAATATATCGCTTTGTTTACAGTGGGAACCCTTAGTGCCACTACAGTTATTCATCTCCCACCACCTTATTACTGTTATTTGCAATGAGGTAACAATTTCCAGGCAATTTCCCGGCATCTAACTAGACCAACTGGGAATATGTTTGTTGAGAATGATATGACTGGGACCCATCACCATCACTCCTCCCCATATTACTGTCATGTTATGGCGCCCCAATATAATTACTGTATATGAATAATGCCGCGCAATATCTCTCTCTAAACGAAGCAGGGCCCTAAATTGGCCCCAGAAGGAAATCCAAGTCATTAAAATTGAGAAAGTATGTGATGAACTGGCCAAAGTTTCATATTGTTTCTTCATGGAAATTTGGTTTCTCTGTTGTATATATTTTCCTTACAACAATTCTACCCAGTCTACAATATTGTACTGCAGCATTTGCAGTTAACACCGTGCACCATCAAAATCAGATTAGGAAGAATCAATGCCTTGATGCCTAATCCTTTAATATTAAAGTTCCCTTTGGAAGATTGTTTTTATACTCCATTTGTCATTCAAGTCATGTGTGCTTTCAGTGAAAGCGGGCACGTCTAATTTGATTTCTTCTATTTGTCTGCTCGTTATCCCAGCTTGCGTTTCTTGCTCCTCAGAAAAGCGTTAAAAGAATTGAGATGTTTTGTTATAATGGCGTACCGGATCGATATCCAGGTCAAGTGGAGGTCGGAGGGCAACGGAGAAATTTATTAAGATAAATGAGATGCGACGAATGTTTTCACCAAAGCTGGAAGAGGAAGCCAGGAGTTTGCAAATGTGTGTCTAGTCAAGGGCCATTCTCCCATCACATACAGTATATGTCCCCTGGCCATTTTATAATACAAGAAGGTAGCTTACTTTATCATCACAATAAGAAAGACTCGGTGTTATCTTTGAAAAAATAGACATAGAGAGAGAGAAAGGAACTGTATTCTTATTGTGTGAGCATAGGCACAATGTCCCCAAGGAACTGGCTAGACTGGCCCTAATGTTGACATTGGGATAATTATTGGCATAACTGTTCCAGCCAAAATATTTAAATAGTGTTATTTTAGAAACTTGCTAACTCCCCGAGGACATCACACCACCTGTGTCTTTCTCCTCTCGCCTCAGTCCCCTGTGGCCCTGAAGCGTTCTCCAAACACAGGACGGGCCAAATGCAAACACACTAATGAGGGATTTATCTACTTCCTTTCCTTTTGACTCAAACATTCCCATCTCCACTTCTGCCCTGTATTAGCATAGTTTTTGTCCACAGCCAGATCCTAATCCATGTGTACGTCCTTGTGAATGAAGCGCGAGGAAACTGCAAAGTCTTGTAATTTTCTGTCAACAGCGACTGAAATGATCGTCCCACTGTTCAGTAATCCAATTAAAAATTATTCCTCTAGCCCTGATTCAAATGAGGGTCCTTCCCCTATGCGCACTAACCAGCAGCTCGGCGATGTGGGGGGTTGTTAAGCATGTATTACTCACTGTGTGTGGTTTGCCACAAAGAGACAGCGAGACCCCATCAGAGGAAATATGATACTGTGCCGTCATTACCCCCCGGACCAGAACACTTCCCACAGCTAATAAGAGAAGTATTTTTGGTTCGACACAAATAGCTTCTTTTAGCTTGGACCCAGCTGACACAGAATTACTGGTGGTGGTGGTGACAAGTGTTTCATTGTTAACATGGTTCCTCACTGTCACCACAACCCCCTGAATTAGCTGTAGCTGCTTTCGAAATGCGGGACAAGTTAATTTCTCAAGAAAACACCAATTACGATTTATAATGGGAAAAACCCATATGAGAATCCTGAGAGAGGGAACGGAGAATTCTCTCCACAATCATCCTAAAAATATCGTTGTACTCTTTATCTACTCCCCTTTTTTCACTGGTTCTTTTCCCTATACATTTTTCCCCCGGTTTTTCAGAAATCCATCCTTTCTAATTGGAGCTGATGAGGATGGGGACTTCATTACCGACTTGCTATGAATTATTATGTGGTGTAATTGGCCCTCCAGTCCCATAGGAGGTGCCCTGCCCCAGCTGATCCAACAGAAGGGGGCTCTACTGGCCCAGATTGAGGCCTTTAATCCAGTTGAGGTCTAACTTGAAGTCGGCAGCAGTTCCATTGATCCAGACATTTAAAAATTCAACATCCTTGGATTCTATCGTATACTTTTCAAAGGGGTTTTCCATCAGATGCTTTGAAATTGCCCATATTTATAGGCGTGCTCGTAAAACCTGATGTTGATTTGAAATTTCTCTGTTACATAATCATGAGTCAATTAACATGTGTTAATGACTTCTGAGATGCTAATTTAGAGCCAGTGTTTACGCCACAACAAGCGATGCGCTCAGGCGGTGAAGGAGAGTTCACCGCTAATGTGTGCCTGGCTATGGTTGCTATGGCCCGGCGCTCGCTAAGACACACATTTAATAAATCATGTCGTCCTGTCAGAGTGACTCATAATTACCCCAAAAGATCACACAATTTCTAAAAAGATTATCAATTATTTCCCCGATCTTAAACTCATTAGTTACTGCTGTCTACTCTCTCAGTCAAGCAGATTAGCAAGTCTGAATGTGATGCGGTTTCAACAACAAAACAAAAATCTAATGTTGATTGCTAATTGAAAAATTAGAAAGTCAATTAGAGGCTAGAGATCTAATTAAAGCGGAATTGAATAGAAATTCTGCTCCAGACTCAATTGCTGCCTCCAATGTGTAATCTCCTCAAGGCTCTGGGTTTTGTCTGGCGAGTGAATGCAGCCTTTCCTCTTGTGTGTTGCCGAAATGCAATTGGCTTTTTTTTCTCACTTGCGCAGCCGTCTGACAGATTGATTTGGATTTAATCACGGTCCCTCTTCCCTGGCATGTGAGAAAGATGAAAATAATAATGTAAAGTCATTACGTAGATGGGAAGTCTCTAAACAAAGACAGACCTTGATATCCACCCTGCCCCCTCCCCTGAGAAGCCCCCTCGCAGAGTCATTTTCTAATTCAGGCCCAGAGCTTGCAGGATAGAGAAAGGAAAGCAGTGGAATCTGTTATGAGCTGCCGTGCTCCAACAGCGCTTCAAATGTCTTATTTAAGGACATCTCTGTTATTCTTTAAGGGATTGATGGCAAAATGAAGATGTCACTCATGACAAGCCGGTTTGTGTGTGTGTGTGTGTGTGTGTGTGTGTGTGTGTGTGTGTGTGTGTGTGTATGTGTGTGTGTGTGTGTGGGTACAAGCTAGCTGCTCATCACTTATGTTCTCAGCCTCTGAGGCTATAGCTCTCTCAGATCTATTTCACCCCAGTAACACCGGAGCCTACTCTACCAGTATTTTGTACTCCTCTGTAAGTCTACAGAATATACCTCGCGAAAAGGTGTGGACAGAATTGGTTAATTATAAATGGCAACAGCCCGGAGCATCGGCAGCTAACATATCGACATGCCCAGGTTCTGATGGATGAGATGCCAACAACAGTTTGTGGCTCCACGTTGGGGGTTCTTTGACAAAACAGCACTGTGAAAAATGAAATCTGTGTTGCCTACCTGTAATCTATAGTTTTCTTCTGCTTCATTGTGTATTTTAACGTAATATGTTATGGGATTTTATGGGTGCTGCTGACTGCAGCAATTTTTATTCTTCTGGCCCAAACAGCGTAGAGATCCGTTACAATGATTGATTGAGCGTTGTGTTGGATATCTGAATATATGGAAAGCAAGACACAGTATCAAACTCAGCCATGCCACATCAAGGGTACTGGATTAATAAACACATTGCTATTGTTGTTTGGAAACCTTGTATCTACATAAGGTCCACGTTTCAGGAGAAAAGCATCTGTAAAAAAAGAATGTTATGAACTGTTGTGAAATTTAACTAATGGTTCGTCAAAGGATACATTTCTACTGACTTTGGTAAATCCGGTCCTGGTTGGGTTTGTTCTACTTGGTGTTAAATGCTAATATTAGCATACTTAGGTAAACTAAAATGACGAACATGGTAAACATTATAGCTAAACACCCGCACGTTAGCATTATCATTGTTAGAATGTTGACATAAGCTCAAAACAAGCATACATCCTTGCAGGACTGCTAGCATGGCAGCAGACTAAGCTTTGTGTATCTGAAATCCATGAAAAGTAGCATACTTGGAGAGATATGGGTTTTCATTTGCAAATGTAGAGGCGATACAAATAAAGGTTTTGGGGGTATTTTTAAAAGATATCACAAGGATGAGTAAAATCAGATACTATCTAATCCCTAAATGGAGCACACATTCTCCTGTTTGTGCTTTATTATGTAAAAAGCCCTCTGCAAACAAACTGAATAGTCATTTGTTCAGTTTGGGGTTTGGCTCCACTAAGCCATTTATCCGCTCTCATTATCTAAGCACTGACGGGGAAGGCAAGGACAAACGTTCACCTTCACTTCCTCTGCTTGATTTAGTTTTTCTCCCACGTTGATGGAGATTGCTGAAGCAGGACAGACTGGATTTTCCCTTCAGCATTTCCTTATAATCCCACTTTGAAACATGCTGGATGGTGAATTGGACTTTCTTTTTACAACAGGACCCCAGGTTCTACCTTTAATAATTCATACAATAGAATAGAAAAACTAATTTGAGTGACTTCCGGGTTGCAAAGTCATGCACAGTCCCTTGCTGCAATCATGCCTCAGCCTCAAGACGAACTAGTAGCAGTCTTGATAATTTAGAAAAAAAGATAATTTTCCCTTATTACATTTTTACAGAGAAATGTCTCAGAACTGGTTGTTAAAGACATTTGTGATTGTGTTACTGTACAAGTTAAGTCCAAGTCCAGCATTAACAAAAACATACACTAGTACAGAATTGGTACAAATAGGGTACATCTTCAAAACCCATTAAAAAGGTATATCTGTGCTGCTTCTCTCTGGCTTTGCAGTGCATGTGTTTGTATATGTAGTGTATGATGATGTGTTGGGTTGTGGAGGCTGCATATTGTGTCTAGCTCTTGTGCCGTTAATTTATCTTTTTACTTAAAGGATCTGAGTCTTAAATGGACTTTGAAAGAAAATTTTTATTCGGCACAGCAGCCTCTTAAGGAGATTGTCTTCTGGCTATTATAGAAGGGTGAAAAAATAGCATGTGGCTTTCTATAATAGTCCTTTAAGAAGCCATTAGGGAGTCAACAGTTATACATTATGAACAATACTGTAATGAGCTTGAAAAGAGAGGAGCCCTGTAGAACTTATTAATGATGACCGGTCACAGCCACTTAATTTAAAGCATTAAGGCTGATGCATTTGTTAATATTTATCAGAACGGGGGAGTGTATGAAAAATGACTTGGAGGAGCCGAAATGTTATTAAGCTTGAAGGCGAAATTACTCTTGTTGCCTTTTTTCAGGGAATAAAAGCACCAGCTGAGAAGTCCACAAAAGAACTCCCTTTGCGTGAGTTGCCGGCAGGAATTCGACCTTATCCGATCGCCTGGCGCTGTACATGTGCTACCGTGAGGCTTGGAGAGAAAATGAGAGCAAGGGATTGTGAGTGAGAGTGTGAAATAGAACAAGAAATGTCTCCAAGGGTGTGAGCGTGACTTGTGCAACCTTGGTTGGGGGGTTAGAAAGGCCACTGTGCGACCTATGGACAGCCCAAGGCAAGGCAGAGACACCCCCAGAAGCACCTACAAACATTTGTATCATTTATGGAGCAATGAGTAAGGAAAGGGGAAGTAATGGTTTGCCAGAGAAAAACCAGTAAGGGTCACAGTCTTACTCCACTCTCTCTGGTGTCTCATCTTGCCCCGCGTCTGTGTGTGTATCCTGTGGGGGGACCAGCCTGCCCCCGCTCTCCCCCGCTGCTTTGCCCCTACAGCTGTGGGTGACAGGGCCTGGAGAGAAAGTCACTCCCATCTGGTACAGTCGGATCAGAGCGGTCCGAGATGGGGGGGTGTGTGGGGGTCATGTGTCCCTCTGCGTCAGGGAGAAGAGACCTGCACTGCCAATGATGACACTCTATCCACTGTTTTGCTCGAAAGAGGGGTATTTTAGGGGTATTTATGTATTTTTCACACATAGATGCAGTCGATGAGGTAGTTCAATGTGGCCGCTAAACTCTTGATAACAATATGAATGGCAGCAATGGTTCCACTGGGTTAGAGTACCAAGGGTTAGCTCTCAAGAATGATTTGATTGTTACTAAAAGTAATAACTTTTATAATTAAAGTAATCCTGTTTCTCCAAAAGTCCTTGGTTTATAACGTTTTCAACATTAAAAAATAACAGTTCTTGAAGGTTAGGGCAGCATATACCAATATCAATTTTCATTAGATCTTGAAATGTATAATGTAAATGTTTTCTTCTCTATAATAAGCCAACAAAAATGCTATACTATAATACTTTATTTTTTAATTGTGTAAAACATTTTGAAGTAGGGCAGATTTCACACTCTTCAAAGTTCTACGTCAACGTTCCTTTCAAGCATTTGTATGAATTACTCTCATTTGATCATCGGGGCCCTTTCCAGACAAATTACAGGCTCCGTTTTTCTTGTTAAACCAGGCACAGAGAGCCAATATTCCTGATCACCATTGCTAGCTGTGACTGCGCTGGTCATTCTGCATCAACTGTTCATCCATCTGAATGTGTTTTTTTTTCTCACCCACTCAGAAGTAACATTGTGCAAGCGATGCATTCTGCCAGGAAAAATTCTGCCGCCCACTTCTGTAGATAATGGATGAGATGTGTCTTTGTTCTGTGTAAAATATATAAATAAAAATAATAACAATAATCAAACCATAAATGAAAGCCTTCAAAACCACTTAAGATGAAGTGCAGAGAGAACACAATTATTGGAGCACTGTCAGTATTTGTTACTTATAACATAATGGAGTCCTCTTGTAAAACTCCATTCTGTCGTACAGTAACAAAATACATACATTTGAACCATATGACTTGATTACATCATGCTTCAATAAGTACACAGTCAAAACATTTTTACTGGAAGTCAGCATGCATAATAACTGAGTGTTGATGGTTGCAGCTTTCTCTTTATTTTTGACCATTTGTTTTGCAGGGTTTAATAAAACTAAATTATTTAAGCATTTCCTTAGGGCACTGTATTGTGATGTCTCCCCCGTTTGTTTTTTTCAAATGATGCCACAGTGATTCAGTGGGTTTTTAGGGTCTAACGATTGTGGAGGTAAAGCCATATATGGGTCAGCACTCCTTGCTCGTCTATGGACTTGAAACAAGGCCTAGCTTTGACACAGCTTTGATGTGTGTTTAGGGTCAGAATTGCAATCAGAAATACTTTATTGATCCCGGGGGTCATGATCTACTTGGAAATTACAGTCTTCCAAAGAAACTGAAAAGACTAGTTTTTCCCAGCTCCAGAATTGGTCAAATATTTCGACATTGTTGCAGCAGCTATTTGATTTTCAAACAAACTGAAATAGTGTGGCTATCATAATTATCGCTGAAATTTGCAATCATTAAATTAAATCCTTTCAGCAGAGTCATTTTGATGGGTGAAAAGTCAGCCTACAATGAAAGCCACACATCCTTTCAAAAGCAAAAATGAGAGACATTCAGTTCATATTGAGTGCTTTTTAAAAGTCTATTGTGTAAAAGTTTTTTTATTTTTTATTGGAACAGACTTGGTAGAATTGTAATACAATAATCATAAGTATGTTTTAGTTGGTTTATAATTGTTTGAAAATAAAAGTAATCCCCTTTTAGAAGTAGCCTTTTATATATCTACACAGGAGCAGGGCACGCTGCCATGTTGCCCCACCATGTTTCTACAGTAGCACATAATTGACAAACTTAACGGCTTAACGTGTATTTGTAAATAGTGGGCATCCTGGGGCCAGCACCTGTTGGAAGTTCGAAGAAGAAGTAATTTAGAATAAATAACTAAATACATCTTAAAGACCTACTTCACCTGTGGACATATGAAGGTGCATTGAACTCTGAGATCCTATGTAGTATAAATGTGGCAACATTTTAGAAATGGGTTTATCCTCCTAGCCTGAGGAAAGGCAGAAAGAGTGTTTTATGGTCTCACTGTCTAACCATTTCCCATGTGTGACATCACACATAGGAACATGTAGGGTTAGGATTAATAGGACAGCTGGGCCAAGGGAAGACTGAGGGAAGACTGAGGAAAGAAAAACCTTGTTCATTATATTTTAATAGCTATTTTATAATGATAGAATGCCGGTTCCATATGGGTGAAGTATTCCTTTAACCTCATCACTTGATATTGAAGAAAGACTTGGGGGAGCATTGGACAATGCCATCTTTAGTAACTATAGCTTCTTGTCCCTTAAGGCCACCCTAGCTTCTGTAAATTATCTGAACGGGAGGGGTAGATTGTGCAATTTAGAACTTTCACCACTAGATGACACCAAAATAGACCTTTTTTTACACACTTTATCTTTAAGAGAATAAAAAAAGGACCCACTTCCCTTTTGCCCTTCTCTCGCGGTTCACTTTACCTGCGTGTCTAATCACCTTTCCGTTGGTGATGAGCCGGTCAGTAATTGGCTGATGAGCTTCAATTCCACCTTGTTTTGAGAGGGATCCTAGTGTGAAGGGCACAGACAGAGCCTTTAAGGTGACTGACTTAAATTACTAATTATGCCCCGTGCTTGTTAGCTGCAGGGTCAGTGGACCATGCCAGCTGTGCTGCCCTCTGCCCCCCAAACTACCTCAGCTGTTAATCACAATGTCACACTGACTGATTACTTGGCAGCACTCCACTTCCAATTTTCATATTGAAGGGGAAATGGAATTAAAGGAAAATGTCCTATTCAATGACACATTTATGAATCAAAGGAGAAGACGACTTTATTTAATATGCTACATCAAGTTTTCAGATAGATACAGGCATCACAGGGGTCACTCACTTTAAAGCAGTTATTATCCAGTATATATCTATGATATGCTATTCTCCATCAAACTGATTATATGCCTGGATCTTTATGTCTGAGACTTAAAAAGTAGCTACATGAGTGCTTTTAGAGATGATGACTGTGGTTTCGCAGTGCCATTTCAAATAGATGTCTAACTTCTCTCCACGGCCATTTCCACTAAATCAAAGTGAATAACAGTGATGAAAGTGAAGAAATGAAATCAAATAAAACAGGGTCACGCATCACTGGAAGGGCAACAAATGGGCACTGAAATGGAAGTAATTTTTTTTCCCGTTGTGTCTCGACAAAATCGGGGGAAAAAAGCCATCAGCTCTGGTCAAACAGCAAGTTGTCATTTTGCCCAAAGCGCCGCTAACCGCATCAACAAAAATATAGGTCTGTGTGGAGCTCTATCTGACAGAGGAGGGTCACTCATTTTAATGTAAAAGGACAGTTCTTTTGTCAAAAAGCGCTGAGCGATCCAAAAAAAAAACCCAGGAGAGGTAAAAAAGCGTTCTGAATCTTATTCAATTTGATTTCCTCTCTGCTCTGCTGTGGCAGAGGGATTTCAGAAGTTAGTGTAGCAGGTATTCCTCGAATCCATCTGCTGCCTATGGGGGAATATTTTCTACACTGTTTGCATATTTATGTTTTAATCCTCCGTGCATTTTATCCGAGGTTACAGTGCTAGAATTCCATTAAATTGAATGATGTAATATTAATATAGAGGAGAAAA
Organism: Hyperoplus immaculatus; assembly: GCA_949357725.1. Taxonomy (NCBI): domain Eukaryota; kingdom Metazoa; phylum Chordata; class Actinopteri; order Uranoscopiformes; family Ammodytidae; genus Hyperoplus; species Hyperoplus immaculatus. The sequence goes on from OX442360.1 coordinate 27,959,110, forward strand.
TATACTTTTAGGAAATAAACTTCCACATGTTGGTGTTTAATGGTTTCTTGATGTCGTAAAAATGAACATTTAAATGCATCCTTTTATGTTAATAATTAATTTAATTTTACTACCGCTGCGACTTTATACTAATAAAACATATCAAAATGAGAGATAACATTACATTTAATAGTTTCAAACTTGAGGATAAGACCAGTATAAAGCAACTAGGCTATCCACGGCTATGGATAACTTCTTCAGACAGTTGTGAGGCAGAAGCATTTTAAAATGGAACTAAATCATAGAAATTGAATCCAGGGGGAAGCACCGAGGGAATGACTTGTCTAAACAGAGCTGTTCTCTCTTGGGCGAGCCAATGACATTGCGATCTTCTGCCCGCTCGTCCGAATGGGCACAGCATTTTGTTGAGGAGTTCAGATGGTTTGCTGCCTTTGTTAATGTACATCTGACAGAGCAGAAATCAACATCTCTCCGCTGTTTACGTGAGCTTATTCCCATAAGAGTTTATTTAACACTTGTGACAGTTTTGAACAGCTGCCCCAGAACCACATCTGCTCTGTGCGGACAACCAACTCCCCAGTCAACACAAAATATATCATGACTAAAAGAAGCTTATCCTCTTCCCAGCTGCAAAAATAAACATTACTAGTTTTAATTAGATTTGTTCGTATCAGGAATTTTACTCATCTGTCAAAAAACAACTTTTAAAACATCATTAAAGCTATAAGTAAGCTTTTTTGTATATTTTCTTTGCATAAGAGGTGGGGATGCTCCTTGCTCTCTTTTTGTCCATATTTGATTCATAGAAAGAATCCCCTCCCAGCACAGGGACGTACAGTTTGTCTGCCCTGGCAAGTAGCTTTCTCTGGGGGGGTATGAAACATGCTTAGGCCCATTAAGAGGCTATGGCCACCATGTTAAGCACGGAGACTGTGGCCTCACCTCTTCCCTAATGATGTAAATGCTTGCTGACAGCATCCCCGCACACAGCTCGCATGATGAATCACACAGACCGAATGAGCAGTAAGTAATACCTGTCTCGCTGTTGACGTGCAATTACATGTATGTGAGGGCCTGCAGACATTTAAGGATTAATGTGGTCACATCCCATATTTTTTCATACTGGTTGATAAAAATACCGTAATATTGTTTGTGGTATTTTTGTGGCAAATTTTGTTGCAGATGTGGCGTATCAGCAAACAGTGTTACATGTAGTTCAATTTGGAGTCAGCGATTCTGCCACTTAATGTCAAAGTCACTTTTTGTCAAAATCAGTGAATATCTCCTCACAATCCGCTTCCTGTTTGTACTGTGTTTGTACTGTTTGCGCTGAAAAAATCCGGTGTTGATACACAGCTTAGTCTCTGTAAACAGGCATGATGCTAGTTATGTTGCACCCCCCTCCCTTTGTATGCATTCCCTTTGTTTACATACCTGTTAAGTTAACAGAGCATTGGCTTTGTATAAACTCTGGCTTCTTTTTTCATCGCACAGTAAGGACATGTAGCGGATCGTGAGGAGATATTCAGTGATTTTGACAAAGTGATTTTGTCAACTAGCGCTCTTTAGAATCGCTGACTCCACCTTTACATTTATTTGTTATTTTCTCCTCCACTATTTACTCCCATTGTTTTTCACACAGCTTCCACATATTTCTACATAGTTTGACGTGCAGACCTGACAGGTTGTATATGACTCAACTGTGAGCAAAACAGGAGCAATGGCTGAAGGCCACATCCCTGTTGGCGAGCCCAGACCATCAGCATATTCCTACTCAGAGTTTTAAACCCCCCCTCCCCCCCCCCCCCCCACACACACACATACACACAAACTCTCACAGAAACACACCACATCTCCCCTTCCACCCCTACAGGCCTGGCACATGTGTGACATATAATTGATTCATTAATAATGTGAACAGATGTTTCTGGTCCAGTCGGGCATCATTCCAGCTTGTCAGCATACTATTTTACTGCCACAGAATGCCTGACTGCATGCCATTAAATGCACATTGGCACAGAGTGGAAGACGGTGATGTATTTGTGAACCTTAAGAGAATGGAGGGGAAAGAAGGGATTAAGGGTTAGATTGATTGTACAATTTAAGCATGAGCATGTCGGAGAGTTGCGTGACCCACCAACAGAATAGTACCTTTTTATTTTTTTTAACCTTTTAATTATTCAGGTAAATCCCATTGAGACCGGAGAATCTTTTACAAGGGAGACCTGTTCCCATTTACACGTTAATATTCACACACACATTCATACAACAATAGTAGGCTAACTATAGCCATTCATAGCACTCGTGGAAATTTCAATTTCACCGTGAATGTGTGAGCAAGCATTGCATGATCAGTCTCTTTGTTCCAGATTTAATACCAAATTACTCACTCAAGGACCTTTATTCACTAAAGGAATGGTTGGCAAATGTAAAAACATATGCAAACATGATTCCACCTACAAAAACCGTGTAAGCTGATCTTCTAAATGTGTGCACTGTGGATCGCGTGTCCATTGTCCATATACAGTATGTTTGCCTTAATGAATATGCAATATTGGGTGAGTAGATGCAACTATGTTCATTTAGAACACGCATTGTGATTTAATGCCTGAAAATGTGATGGTGATTGTGACTGCATCTATACATTTGAAAAGTAGTTGCTAAAGCGCACAGTGTTGCACACAGATGGCTGCAGTTGTTGTGGTGAGGAGGAGGCATAGACACGAATGAAGGCGGATAGAAATAGTTCTTCTCCTCGTGTTAACATGTTTGGATTGATAATTCAGACATATCGTCCATCCAGTATTTAATTCTTTGTTATTTTGTTGCTTGCAGTCACTCTGCTCTCTGTCCAAACACTCCATGGTGGAAAACAGTAACAAACGCAACACCCTCATTTGAAATCTACCGCCTCTACCATGTTTGCACCTGTTGTCATTTGCGGAATTATTCAAAGTTGATCACCAGCAGCATACCCACCAACCAAACAATACAATAGAATGCCTAAGCAATTAAGCACTTAGTAAATATGTCCCTATAAGTTGCCATCTCTTTAAGTAGCGCACAAGATCTAATCATCTTTGTATTCCTATCGTAGACACCCTCAACTTGAGCCTTTCATACTAAAGCACAACTTCATAGCCACAACATAGCTGCACAGTTACAATATTAGGTCCAATTCAAATTTTCTGTAATAGAAATTATACAGTAAAGTTACTCTTTTATACTATATCTTTATATACAGTCTATGGTAATATCAGTATGTGAGTGAATTTGTGTGGGCATTTCCATTATCACCTCCTGCTGTTGAGACCCACTGGCCTGTCACACCCGGTCAGGCTCTGGTTCTGCTCTCACCGGTAGAATATCAGATCACCGCTAATGGGACTGACGGGACTGGTTGCTAGAAAACACAGTTGTCGGATGTGTGATGCAAAGCAAAATGCCATCTCTCCATCCATGGCAGCAACGCACTTAAAGGTGCACTGTGTTGCTTTGGGTGTGTCAGAGAAGTGAACTTTTTCTAAGTTTATATTCTCTGACTGAATAAACTAACTTTCCCCACAGGGAAATTGGATCCCTGGAACACTGTTTTAAGTTACTTGTAGAAAGCCACCTGAAAAGTTACCCTTTCACAGTTGTTGTTGTTTACAGCAGCAGGGCCCACAGTTGTTTTTCTTACAAATATATTGTCAGATGGTCATGTAAAGAAAATACATTTTTCAATTTAACTGCAGGCGTTGCAAATGAAAACAAATCCCCCTCCACTGAAACTGCATAGTGCCCCTTTAAGTGTTATCATCAGGCAATTGTGCATGCAGAGAATATCAGTTTCCAGGATAATAAGTATTGTAGCCAAGACATGGGGAGCTTTTGTTCTAATGAGATGGAAAGGAAAGGCTTTAGAGCTCACGGTGAAGGTCTAATTAATCAGTCTGTGTGGCGGGTTCCCACAGCTATCCATTAGGGTTTCATTCAACAAGTCACTGGAGCTTCAATCCCACGTTCATTGTTGGAAATGGCTCCATAATAATAACATGATTGCGAATTGATCATTGGAAGGCTCTGAGGGGAAATGCACGTGGCGAGGAATAATGATGCCCTACCATACATCCGTGTTGGATAGCCCTTTAGACAAAAAAAAAAGATTTTATACAAATTCAGGATTCATAAGCAATTGGAAATAGCTCCAAATCAATTGTGTTTTTCCATCATTGTAAAGCAGCTTGACAGCAGCCATGAAGCATTTTCACACCGCCTATACTCACACTGTGCGTATGAAGCGCCGGGGAGAGCATCAATTTTGTTTTGTTTGAGGTGAAAACTGCTGCTGAGAGCTTTCTGCGCCTTCAACATAAAGCCTGAGCGCCCCCCCGTAGCCAATATAGCACACTCGGGATGGGGACAGTCGGCTATAAATTAAAGAGGAGTGATACAGTCTGTTATCATCCGCTGCCCTGCGAGGTCTCGCCACGGTGTGTCTAGGTATGGGGCCAAATACTTCTCAAGGGAAGCCGAATATGTGAAAATGTGGATTTCTTTTTTTAAATTATGGCTTAATTCTTTTTCGATAGCATGTTGAAATATGACAACAGAAAGCCAAGAAAATGAAAGGAATCATCTCTAAAAATGACTACGTGTTTGGACTTTCCTTACCCATCTCGTTGGCAGAATTGATTGTATAAGAGTTCTACTGCAACAGTAATTTCAGACACAGCATTTGGATGTTCAAATATTCTCCAACAAGAACACTGAAATCCTACATGTGTTAAAATGATCCAAAGAAGTCTTGATCCTGGAACTGTGGTTTCTCCTGAAGGAAATCTAAAAGGTTGGCCAACAGGGCCGGCGGTAGACAGGGGCCAGGGTGGGCCGTGCCCACCCAATCCAAAAAAAAATAAATGTTTTTTTTTTTCTTTTTTTTTGATGGAAGTTCAGACCCACTATCGGACGGACCTGTTCATTCGCTGTCCAAGAAAATGTCAAATAAAATTCAGACAATTAATTAATACTAAAGAATATACCATTACCATACATTGCTTCTAATTGTATTTTTGGGTGGGCAGGACAGCCTGCCTCCAAGTTACCCACCCGCTTATAGTGGTCACTGGTCAGCAAAGCCGGCCCGAAGCATAAGCAAAATGAGCGGTTGCTTAGGGTCACGACTGCCATTTTTTCAGTTTGTGTGTTTGATATCAACATCATATAATGTAAATGTAAAGTATGTAGTATGTAATCACTGCATTTAAATTAATTCATTATATTACAGAAAAATATGTCCCGTAAAAGAAAAAGAGCACCAAGCCCATCCCAGAGGACCCTGCATAATATTCTATTTCAAATGTATATTTCTATGGAAAATCCATGTGTCTTTCTTCAATAGCTTCTAATTCATCCGACCCAGTGTCTCCAAATTATTTGTTCACACAAAATTCCTCAGATTTAGCCTCTTAATTTTCCTCTCAAAGTGCACCAGATTCATGCATTTCACTTTAAAAAGGTAAAAAAAAAAAACCCTAGCAGGGTTGTGACCGCGGCTGGCTACTATTTTCACCCAGCTGGACATCGGAGTCAATACCGGAAAGACTATATATCTATATAGTGTGTATAGTATATAGCTCTGGACTACCACCATCCAGGTTGCCCAGTCCCAAAGCTTTCTCTTCAATCAACTCAGGCTGCCTACAGTTAATACTGCAATTTAAAAAAAAGATACATTATGTAGTATATAGCCTAATGTATATTATATGTCATTCATAAACATTTTGGAAAAAAAACATGCAAGAATCAAATCTCCCACACAGCAACACTCAAAGTTTATTTGCATATTGTGTTCTACACAATTCACAGTAAATGTGCCAAAAAGCAGATGCAGAGATCTTACAAGGGCAAAAAAATTCTGCTTGCGTGCTCTGCGCGCGCTCGCATCTTCGGTCTCTCTGCCCAGTGTGCCCACCTAAAATTTCTACAGGCCCACCCTAATCTAACTGTCTAGAACCGGGCCTGTTGGCCAATGAGGAATTATCATAAAAATGTAAAAGATGCACGTTGAAAATGCAGTTTTTGAACAGGTCAAGATGGCAAGCCTACAACTTATATGGAGGGGCATCAAGTGCTGCACTGGACCTTATTGGTATTACCAGCTCTCTTAGCAGAGTAAAATCGGATAGGCCAATAAGTTATAATAGGGACATTTTACTTTTATGTAATGGATTCATCTTCAGCTTTCTAAAATAGAAAATTAAATATTACATAATTTTGTTTCTCCTCCAAACACAAAAATCCCTTAAAAATGTGCTCTACAAGCTTTCCATATTAAGTCTAGAAAATGAAGTAATACAAGGCTGTCATCAAGACGTTCTCCCCTCCAAACGTCCTCTGCCTCACATCCTCCCGCGCACGGCCCTGTGCTAAATGCTTGTGTCAGTAAAAGTTTGTGGCTTATTTTTGCAGCAGCTGGTGATTGGACCAAAAGCCACCCCTCAGGCTTAACACCGCAGGCCTCATTAATGCAAATCTAGCTGCTACAGACTGATGGAGGAAATTGGCTCTTTACACTCTATAGCAGGGCCCTTGAAAAAGGCAGAAACAAGGTGAGAACACAGTCAGGTTAAGTAGAGGTGTTGTACCATTCAACTGCAGTTGGGAACCAAACTAGAAATTAGAAATATGGCCATGGTTTGTCAAAAAAGTACATTTTCAAACACACACTTGTATTCTTGGGAAAAAGTTGGGAGACTAAATCGTTATCCCAGTATCTGAGCGTGAAGCAATAGTCAGCCAAACAATTAATGTGTCACTTTTCACAAGATGCAGTATGCGGTGGTCTTGGTTGGAAGAAGAATGGCGAGAATAATCGTTTTAACAAAGGCAAAGGCCCTTCCGATGTTCCTGTGTTACTAAAATTAGCAAATGTTAGTCACTCTCGGTTTGTTGTTTTTCTTGCTCCTTGTCACATCAAGCTTCTTCGATGTGGTCCTGTCACGCTACTCCGATAAGGCTCCGGCTTACCAATTAAATTGACATGGCCCAAGAGTTTCGCCATCAGTTTGAGTATTTTATAATGAGGAGAATTTGGTACACTAGACACAAACACGCATGTGCTGCCTGTTTAGTTTGGCTGTTGACAAAAACATTGCACAAATTCTACACTAATCTCACAAGAGTAGAATAGTATTTGCATAGGATTTATGAATACTGACAGACGTATACCAAAAGTTGAATTTGTTTAAGCAAGGGACAACAATATAGAAAAATATTCAAACTATCCAGGCTAAGAGGGAGTTAAGAACAATGCAATTATGCTTTTTATAGTGTCCTTGTTTCGTTTCTGTAACCCCTTTCACAAAGGTTTGATTCAATCCGATTCTGTCTGATAATAAACTAGAAAATGATTGCACCGTGCAATATCTCGTATGCAAACCCATTTAAAAATGTCTGACTGCGTTAATGGGTGGTTTTAATGGTTACGCCCACCTTCAATAATTGTTGCCATGTGATAGGCTGGAACCTGATGACTTTAGACGACTGGGTTATTGGCAGAAAATTAGATTGAGGACATGTTGTTCACGGTTACACGGCAATATTTCACTGGATATCACAGATTAGCAGAGAGAGCAGAAATGTACTGCAACATTTAATGTTATGAGCTCACACTTTGAGGGCATTTTATTACCATGAGCAAACAAACTGAATATCACAGAAAGTGTTTTGTGTACGACACAGCATAATAGAACACAATTGAAGCAAACAAACAAAGAACTACATTATGTCCAAGCAAGTGCAGCCGCAGTTCAAAAACTCATCACTTACTAATGTGTCATAATGTGACTTGGGGCCACTGCAATGAACTGCACGCGTGTATGCCCGCATCTCGTTTGTTAACACATGGATAAACTAGTTCCTATGGACTGCATTAGACAGTGATATAAACTAAGCACGAGCAGTCGCGATTGTTAGAGGCGGTAGGAGGAGGAGGAGGCAGTCACTTGGCCACAGCCTGTGTCCATCCGTCTATAATGAGGGGGACACAGCAGCACTGCAGGTTAACATTCTGACCATCTCCTCAAGACGCCATGTCAATATGGATTAGGGGACTGAAGTAGCCCTGGAGGGAAAAGAAGAAAAAAAACCCTCTCCCATCTTCAATTACATTAAGTAAACAACTCCCTGGAATGAAAGGGAGAGAGAGAGAGGTCTGAAATGCTTTTTAGCAGCACCCGGGTTCAAACCACACAAGACAAAGTAAACATTATTAGCTTAATAACATTTTCAATTAGCTGTGACCCTGCATAACCCGCAAGCTAATGGAACACGTAGGCCGAGATTAATTAGAAAAAAATCCTTTCTAATTACAACATGGCTTAAAGGCCCCTTGCAGGTCCCAACTTGAATCATGGTACAGAGAGTTTGGACTAATCCTCTTGGAGTCTTCCGCGCATGAACACAATGCGTGAAGATATTCCTCAAACCGGCTGCAGGACATTACAAGAAGAGCGTGCTCTTTCTTAGATAATGGTCCCATTTCCACTTCTTCCTTTACTTCTACCTATATGTTATGGGCTATTACTCCCGCCATATTGGAGACTGTGCCCCCTATGATATGTTTATGGCACATTACAGTGTTGGACACACTTGTCTGAACAATCACCATCTACCCTCCAGTGTTTCGAAATGATGAAATGAGATAGAAACAGTTTTATGATCTAAGAGGAGGCCAGGTGCTGAATCTGAGGCGTCACTTGCCATCTGCTTCCTCTGGCGACTTTTTTTTCTTTCTTTTTTTTTGCATTCATTTAATTGATCAATAAATGCGGATTTACATTTTCAACACATTTTTAAACCAATGAAAAAAACAACTAAATGAATACTTTTGATTATCAAGACGAGTTATTTATGATTCTTCCTTCATGAATGAGCTTTGTACAACTAATCTTCCTCCGACTCAATCATTCCATCCATCTCGTTTCTACTACTATTTGTCTAGCTGTTTTTGTGAAATATTCCAATGTGTGTGCCAAAAGATTGGCCGCTGTGCCATGATGATGTATAGTGAGATTTAATAACTCAGTCACTCAGTTATTATTTTGTATATTTGAGGGCAAGGAGAATCTAAACAGGATCTCTAGGCTTCAGCCCAAGCTAAATTTGTCCAGCACGAGCCCCAGAATAGTGTCCACATTCTCCCAGCTGCCCACGCTGAGGGCACGTCACAGCTGGATGGAGCTTAAGAAAACTGAAAAGAGCAGCAAAGACAATGTAGAAATGTGTCTCAAAATTATCAATTTAGTATTTCATGTTGTCACAGTTGAAATCACATCACTTTGGCATTATTATACCTCATAAAATTACATTCCCCCACATTTTTCTCCTAAATAGGACTCCTTTAAAGTCAAATTGGTTTACTTTTACTTTGTTAATACCTGTATTCAAGAACAGCAATGACATGTTCTCACCAAGGTCAGTGTTTAAAGCTTAGGAAGAGAGGCACATGTAGACAGCTGTTAGCAGGGGGGGGAAGGTGTTTGGGGCGTCCATGTCTTGTGGGAGTCTCTTTTAAATATTGTTTTTTACTGGCTAGTCATTAATATTTTATAGAGTGTAATAGGCCCAGAGCCGTGGGACTGTGTTGGCACCATGATTACAGCACTCACACCCATTAAAACTGATCAGCTCTCATGTGGGGGGGGGGGGGGGGAAACGTTCATGTGTCCACAACACACTTGGATAGTAATTTAGTCCTTTGCATTAAATGTGGAGTCCTTTTGAGTAAAGTGAACAAACACAGCCTTTTGCATCGCCCCAGTCTGATTAGAAGTGAAAAGCCTGTCCCCCGGGTGATAAACAACTTCCATCAAAGCCTGACAAATGATTTCACCACCTCTTTATTATGCATGCCATAACAGTTTGGGGAAGAGAAGTGGCTGTGTTTAAATGGCCTGAGCACCGTGAAATGAGACTGATTCACAACAAGAGCGTTGTTGTGGTTCAGAAATGTCCTGTTCAAGCATGTTGCACGGTTTGTCCACCCCCCTCACATCTGTAAATCGGTTCAATCAGGCAGAGTTGTTGTTGAGCCATAACACTGATGGCTCATATTATTATTTTTGCATTGATTACACTGGTTACATTTTTGACATTAGTCAATATTTTCAGTCGGCGAATGAAAATGTGACAAGACAATTCTTAGTGAGACAGTGGTTAAGAAAAATGTGAAGGTGGAGTCAGTGATTCTGGAGAATGTTTGTTGTCACACATAAAAATATCAAAACATAATGTATTAGTTACTAAGACAGATGTGATTCTGTCCAGAGTAAGTGCAGGCACATTGGTCATTTTGGTGTGTGTTGTTTCACCCCTGGCTGTATGGAGAGACCGTGCTGCCACTGCAAGCTGCGGGGAAGATTCCTGAGAGCTAGTGCGCCATGTGGGAGTCAGATATGGCCATTACTGCTAGCTAACCCTCCAGTGCTGGAGCAGCATGGGGCCGTGGGTCCTTGTTAACATTATTGGCAGGTGGTGCGTGAAGCCCGGCTGTCCTGTCGGTGGGACCCTGAAGGCAACATCTCCAAACTAAACTGAAAAAAAGCCCAGAGACCCTGTCAATTTCTTTTCAACCATAACCAGGAGAGAGCAGCCATGATGAATCACAGGAGGGGATATTTCTCTAGTTCGGCTGATTAAAAAGAAGAACACAAAAATATGAATTATTTTTTTATCTACAGGGAGCTATACTACAAGCTTAGAAGCCGGTAAAAAAAGAAAATAAGAATTATAGGAAATTGTTATGTTTTGGAATATCTGTGCGGTTGATATTGCTATATCCCTTCAGAAAGTACACTGCTATGTTTGTTATCTTGGTATGGCTACCCTAAGCTGTAACATAAGATGATGTGAAAAACTTTCTCCAAAATAAGTTCAACCACATTTCAAATATTTAAAATGGCTATACTTTCCATATATGAAAATTGTAAAGCGGACACTGGATTAACATTGCTCAACTGGCACAACAAATGGCACGTTTTTTCTTCTTCTTTTTTTCTTGCTACTTTCACAACACAGAAATGCAAAATATGTCCAAACAAACAAACAAACAACCATTCATCTTCTATTTCCAACTCTTTATTCTTTTAGGTATATTCTATTAGTTGATATATTCTGGGCAAGCACTGCTCACTCTCTCACTCTTTAAAAGAAACATACGGCCCGAGGGGTAAAGGGAATCTAAAGGCGAGGGATCATAAGGACTGCATTGTCTTAAGAGAACATAAGAGCTGTGACTATTGAAGAAATAGTGTTGAAGAAAATTAGAGCCTGTAGAAGGGCTGAAGGGGCCTTTTTTTTTTTTTTTTTAAAAACCTTTATTTTTCCAGATAAAACATTAAGAACAGTTTCTTATTTACAATATATATAGGTCTGTCTGTGTATTTCTCCCTCTTGCTCACACACACTAACGTACAAGGCTCTTTTTCTGTATTCCTCAATCAGCCCTCAGTGCCCTCACCTACACAAGGTTAAACTGTGCAAACATTTGCCGCTGCTAATTTATTGGCTGTTGAAACACGTGCTGATGATCTTGCCACATCAGACATCACAGGGAGGCCAGTGTGGGTAAGGCTTTGGTGAAAGGTGTGTGTGTGTGTGTTCTTCTGTGTTCTTGTGCATGTGTGTCTCTGGCTTTACAGATAATCTTTTCAAATAATTTAAAGAGAAAACATTTGTTATTTCAAGATATGGAGACTTGTTTCTATATATTCTGAAATGTATTTAGAAATAATATTGGCAACAATAATTCATAATAAATTAAATAATTTATTTCTGTATTTTAAGACAATAGTTAGATTAGAAAACAAAAAAAAAAATTATAAAAATGTGTAATATGAGATATGTGTAGTCTCGGTTTGAAGTGTAGGCTACATGAATGTGAGTTTGGTACAAGATGATTATGTGTATTTAGTTTGTTATGAATTAATAATCAGATATGTGTATCTACAGCAGCTCAATGAAAGTTTTGCAGGATTCTCATACAAATTTTCATTTTTCTTACACAAATTGTTTATTCGTCAAAATCCACCGTACATTGTTTGCAAATACATTGTATAATGTGCATTGTTGGCTTGTATTGGTAGTGCTTTCCTACACAATATAACTTTTTCCTCTTTGCAGTGATTTACTCCTCTTTGCAGCACACTAACACCATGATGAATTTGCTAGTTTCAACATGTGCATCCTTTTGTAACAACTTCAGCCAAACTTCCAAATAATAATAATTAAAAAAAAGACATACATCCTTACCAACTGCCGGGCAAAATTCTCAGACAAGAGTTTTTTTCTCTCCCGTTCTACTGACAGCCCATATGTTTGCTCCTAGATCTTCACTCTGGGGGATTCTGAAGCTGTCAGCGATGTCTTGGTGAGTCCAGGTGAAAGCGAGAGAAAGACAAGACGAGAACATCTCAGCAGATGATGTGATTAGAATCGGAATTCCAGATTCTCAACCCGTGTGCCTGACACTCATTAGGACGGAGGCTGGGATATACTGTATAAATATACATGCATCTGTTTATTTGCTCCATTCCCCTGGCAGGGTTATCTTGAACAGATTGTGTCTCCTTAGCGCTGACACATAGGTGCTGACACACAGACAGATGGGTTGCTAGTTGCCCCCTTGGTCTCCTTCTGATGGTGTCTACCAGGATGGATGGGCTTAGTTTTAAGGCACAATTGGTCATCTCACAACCCTTCTTGCATAGATCTTAGTTGACTTTCAGTAAATAACTTCTAATCGTCATGAGCACATGTCGCGCGTATGGCAGGAGCCAAATAAAATAAATCCCGCTGGTGCATAGCCACACACGTATTGGATGGAAAAAGAGATTGCAGCGCAAACAACATAAAGACTTCCTTTGACCATTTTAGCGCTGTATGTTTGGAACATGTTGAAATGCTTACATCTTTTCAACATGACACAGCTGGTCATGGTTGATGCCAGTTAGAAGCTAGAGACGGCGGGCGGTTAGCCTAAAGACTTTCAGAAAAACAAAATTATATATCATTAATACATTATTTTATTTTTGATTAAATATATAATTTAAACATTTTAATGTATTAATTCTAGTTTGTTCACGTAAGTCTAAAGTCTATTGAATTGTTTTTCCTTCGGCTGCGCACGGCTAGGCCTTCTAGCTGGCCTTGTCGCAATCACAATCTGGAGGGAAAGTAGCCTATTTGAACGAACTACCGCTAGCTAGCCGACATTACTTTCCATGGATAGAAGGCTGTATGTTAGATCTCTTCAATTTTTGACTAGATCTTTTAGATGAGACTTTGTCGAAACACACAGTGGATTACAGAGGAGTAGGAGTGGATTTAATGGCCAACGTACTGGGGAAGTTTTTTATTGAGAAAAAGAAAAGCTGGACATTGTGAAGCAGGGTGGAACAACATCGCAGCTAGCCGCTCTGACCTAGCTGGATAAACGATCAGTGCGACACTTCCAATCAGGCAGCAACTTATGAAAGGTAGCTCTATAGTTGGCTCATTGCTAATTGTATTGCTGGATATGTCTGCTAGCCTACTTGCAACCGATCGCTGCCGTATGTGGTGCTACGCTGGGTTTTCAAACCGGTGTTTACTAGGAGCGGTGACCACAGGATGCACTACGTGCGCTGCCAGTGCCGTTCTGCTATTCATTTTCCATGGTATGACCATTGACCCGCTAGTAGTGCGCTGCTTCCCAGCATAATTTTCCAGCTTAAAACGCATTAAAACGTGCACATAATGTTTGTTTTTCTTAGCTGCTGCGCTGTCCAGTGCTCTAAAAATTGACACTAAATTGATAGACAGAAGATTTGACAGGTAGTTTTCATCCTGGCGCAGGGTCTCTGATTAAGCTGGGATCTGTGTGTGTGTTTGACATTTGCCTTGACCGGTAGGCTAGTTGCTAGTGACTTGTGGCTGTTTTGAATTTGTTCTTGATTATTTGGTCATGACATGATTTAGACTAGTGGGGTCTAATATTAGTGTGTAATGTTAGTTGGCCTATGCTCTTTAGTGTCATTAGTGTAATGTTATTGTATTACACTCTTTAAAGGTTACTGTAACTGCTGCAATCGTATGGTAATCCAATGACAATAGCCTTGTCGTCATCATGAAGTTATTCATCTATTCATTAATTAAGCGGTTTGATTTTCCGGATGATGGCTCTGAAGGCCTAGGTGTAAAAGGCACGGCCCGCCACGATCAGCTTTCTAAAGATGCTTCTTTCTTTGAATTTCTGAGCTGCAGTATGATGAGGCCAGGTTCTCTCTCTCTGTGTGTGTCTGTGTGTGTGTGTGTGTGTGTGTGTGTGTGTGTGTGTGTGTGTGTGTGTGTGTGTGTGTGTGTGTGTGTGTGTGTGTGTGTACAAGTCTGTCTGTCTGTACATGTCTGTCTTTCTGGCAGGCTGATGTGCCAGGCTGGGGAGGGAGAGTCAGGAACAGTTCCACACATCCAGGCATTAAACTAATGTGCTGGGATCAGGGGCCAGCGCCTCGCCTGCTGTCTCTTTGGCTGAAGGCTATAATACCAACGGGCAGTGAGTGAGTGAGAGCTGGCGCCGGCGATGGCACAGAAAGCCCAACACCTGCTTAAGTCCTGTTCCAGGCCCCATAAACACAGACATTTCCATCCATCCAACGTCTCCACCGGTTGTGATTAGTGTGATCAACAATGGACCCAGGTGATGAGATTAGGGGCTGCACTGTGTTGGCCAGAGGGGCCGCTGAGAACCCCAAAGCTGGTGGCAGCAGTGGGTGGGATCATACAGGACAATGGAAAACACCATTACTGTTTTGCAAGAACATGGGGCTTCTTTTTAAATGTAGCCTATATTTCAGCTTTACACCCATCAATAATAATCTCAAAAATAGTTTTTTCAAAAAAAAATTTCAATACTCTGATCCAAAAATATCAACTTCCAAAGCGCATACATCCACTAAACTTTCCAAACTACTGGAACTGCCACACTCTTGGCACTATTATGAAGGTTAACAGCATGCCAAAAATGCATTTTTAAGACCCTTTACATATTTTTTTGATTTATATGCATATATTTTGATGTATCCCACATCTGTTCTGTTAAAACTTTGGACACTAGTATGTTGTAAAAATGAAATATAGATTTTAACTCTGGCTCCATCCAACATCTGGATTTTCTTTTAAATATGCAACATTATGCAGATTAGTTAGATATGGCGACATTTGCATATTTATTCAACATTTCTGAAAAAAGGTAATACATTTTTTTTTAATGTAAGTAATCAACTATCAAAGTGTCATTATAACTGTATCCATCAAACATGTTACACTATTCACCTGCAGTGTCTCACCAAATATATGATATTCGACAACCACCATCCAATATTCTTTTACATACTACATATGAATGTATGAGACTCCACCAGTAACCTGGAGAGTTTCCATCTCACCACAAACACAGATTTATTTTAGGAGGAGCTCTCTATACTTTTTATTTACTCAGACATAATAATAAAAAAAAACCTGGATACTGTATTCTATCAACAAGAATAACTGCTGCAGGGGGACTTAATAATTCAATATGAAAGGAGCTTTATTTTTATTCCTAGAGATGAATCCCTCCTGACATTGGCTCACTGGCAGCAGAAGTTCCCAGACTGTGTGACTCTGATGCATAGCCGTTTCTTCTGTTCAAGTGGATTTCTTTTTTGACTTCTCGACTCATCTTTGTGTCTGTATAATTTCATCTCTGATCCGTCTCTGCGATGGCACCTTCCAATTGGGGCGGAAGCATTGAAGGAATGAAATGAGGAAAGTGGATTTGTTTTCACACATCTATCAACTTTTTTAGCCCCTTGACACTGAGATAAGGTAAATAAAATGAAACCTGGATCCCTCTGATACATAAAATGTTGCGTGTGTGAGTGCGCGTGTGTGTGTGTGTGTGTGTGTGTGTGTTTTTTTTTAAAGGGATATGATGCAGATTTTGAGTTGTTCGGGTGATTAGGTTGGACTTATATCCGGGTGAAGCTAGCAGGTATAGGGGGTTTTAACTTGAAATTGTGACCTTCTGTCTTTTCTCCTTCCTAATGTCTCCCACCACTGACATATCCTGGTCCATTCTCTATGCCGCGGCTCATAAGAGACTTACATTCTCTCCTTGTCTGGCATTAGCAATTACCTCCACTGTGGAAAAGGTCAGGAGATGTTTTTAAAATGCGACCCAGGCCTTTGCCTGACTGCTCCCCTGAAATGTTGTCATACATTTATTGGGTATCAAATAAGGCTTCCGCCAGCCGTGCCAAGATGAAAAAAAGGCTTCACATCCTTGACATTTTATAACCAAGGTGAAAGCTCATCATAAGACTGTCTTTTGTCTCTTATAGTGCAATCCATGGTGTTTGATTATTCATAATGAATTCCCGAGTGAACTGAATGCATTTAGGATATTTTAATAAGACAACTTTATGTGGAAACTAAAATACACGGACAGTAGACAGGAAAAAAATGTTTTAATGTTGATTCAGCTTCAGTTTTTATTAGGATGCTTACATTTCCATAATTGGTGACAGATTTAATAGTAAGAACAAACTGTGCAAAAAAAAAAGCTGTGCACATTTTTAGAGAAAAAAAATGATACAGACGTTGAGAGACAATACCTTTTTCCAGAAGGATAGGAAATGAATTCCCCCATGTTCACAGGATGTCTAATTTACTTTAAGGTTGATAAAAGTGTTGTCAAATATGAGCGGTAAGCACATTATGTATCATAATTAACACGTGCATTCACACAGGCACACACATTTCAGGTAACTTATATTTAAGATAACCCTGCCTTGACATTCTTATCTCCGTTTTTAATTACTCTTGGTTACATTCAAAGTTTTTTCCCCCCTGTATATTAAGCTGAGTATGTGCTATGCGGCGAGGGCTTTTTCAGGAGAGGAGTAAGGTTTTGCGGTCCCTCCTCTGTTTTGATTGT
Organism: Hyperoplus immaculatus; assembly: GCA_949357725.1. Lineage (NCBI taxonomy): Eukaryota > Metazoa > Chordata > Actinopteri > Uranoscopiformes > Ammodytidae > Hyperoplus > Hyperoplus immaculatus. Next base: position 27,976,109 of record OX442360.1, read on the forward strand.
AATGGTAAAATGTGGGCCCTAATGTGAGCCTAATTCACTTCACCCCTCAGCAGTTTGGGCTTTGCCTCATCCATCTCACTTAGAAAGTGCACCGCTTGCCAGATCCCCGCTGTATAGAGACATCAGCTTTATTACACAGCCTAACACAAGGACGCTAATTTATTTATCTTACTTAGCTACGGTATTGCAAATAACTGCTAGCCACAGAGTAGTGTGACTCCTCTATTGTACCGGATTGTGATGGAGGTGCATGAATAATAAAGATAAATAGACTACATTTTTCAAAGGTCGCATCAGATTTAGTTTGTCTTGCACTTGCTCTATTAATGTCCATAAACACAATGCTAACTGTAATTTAGCTGTCATGCATTGACAACCAGTTTTTACTCAATTGACCAATGTATTCTTTTATTAAAAAATGAAAAAAAAGATTTGACAGCAAACAGGTGTTCTATTCACATCAGCAACTTGATAAGCTTGATAATACAAAAGCAGGGATAAAGAGCACACACGTCACACAGGCTTTATATTTACAAATGAGACACGCCAGTCTTTGTTGCAAGAAAAGATGAATACTCACCCATAGGTAATTATAAGGAAATGCATGCTGGGAAATAGTTTTGCTCCAAGCTAAATTGCCTTTTGATGAATGCATTTATTATGTCAAAACATGAGAAAGCACCATGTGCTGTTCATGACAGGACCCTAAAGCTATAGTTGGTTGCAATTTTAAATGCAATATGCATTTATCACATGTCTCTGCTTATTAGTTTCCCTTTTGCAGCTTCACAAAAATATTTGAAATCATATCATATTTATATAATGGGAATAGTTTTACGTCGGCTTTTAAACTAGTTATGCAAATGAAAAATCTAATTCTACGTAATTAGGAGAGCGATGTGTAGCTGGGTATGCAGAAACCAACACTTTTTATGGAATGGTTGGATAAGTAACTTCTGGTCTGCGTAGGCCATCCATTCTGCAGGCTTTGTATGTGTTCCACTGTGGTTCCACATCCTTACAGCCAGGGAAAGATAAAGGCAGATAAAGAACAATGGGAGCGCCACGGTGCATCATATGTTAAGTTGATAAATTATGGATTGCATTTCTGATAGGAGACCTTGGCCTTTATCTGAGCAAGACGCCCCCTGTGCCCTTATACTGCCATATCCCCCTTCTGGCATAATCACAATGATAAGAGGGCAAACTGTGTGTGTGTGTGTGGGGGGGGGGATTGTACAGCTGTGCTTCAAACATACACTAATGCACAATAGGATAGTAGTATGGTCTGCCAAATTTTCAATTTTGTTATGCTTCTAACCTTTTTGCCCTTCAAAAATTCTCAATTCTGTTTTTTTCCACCTCTTTTAGAGCCATTTGGAGCAGGCATCTCTTTTGTGCGTCACCGCACATGATTAGGCAGGAAAAAAAGCTTTTGAAAAATCCTGAAGTGTATTTATGATAATAATGGTTATAATGTGGAAAAGGAGGGTAAAGAGTGGTTTCTCTCCGAACAGAGTTATAACTCAAATGCCATGTAAAGTATGGTGCTCCAGGAACTTCCTTGATGTAAATGGTAAGTTAGCACCTCAGGCATTTGGGAAAATATCACCTTGAGCCTGTACGTCTTAACAAAATGGGGAGCTGGGGGAGATCTGCTTTTAAGTTTATTTTTTATTTTATTTTTTTTAAACAGGCTAAACTGTGTCAAGAATCTTTTCACAGACAATCATATCAATACAACCCTATAGGAATTTGTTTTAAGGAGCTAGGTTAGTTGATATGTTTATATGAGGGAGGACAAACAAAACCAAGTTAAATGGGCAATGAGCCACTTGCATGGAAGCAAACAACTAAAAGTGGCCACACACCAGAGTCACAGCAAGGGGGGAAAAAGTAATCAAAGCTCCCACACAGAAAATAGAAAAATATAAGGCCTTGATTTACCGCTTGAGCAATAGCTGCTACCGTGTGAAAGACATCCCTCCAAAGGTATGTTTGGGAGTAGCAGGGACATATGGGATGGCAATTTCAGAGACTCTATCATAGACAGAATAGAAGAGAAAGCTTTTTTTCCCTCTGACATCCTGTTCCTTGTATTTTTATCTTCCTCTCGGCGTGATTAATGCCGGCTAAAAGCCCCTCTGACCATTCTGATAGATTTATGAACCTCACGGCACAATAACTTAGTGCGTTCATTTTCCCCTACATTGATATTTGTCGTTTTTTACAGGGTTCACAGTTTGGCCTGTACTGTCCTATGTGGATTGTTTGCTGCCTCCTAAGTTGATTGGCTAACATTCCCCCAGGCTTGTCACTGTGAGGCGCACTCTAGTGTCATCTCCACAGGTAAAGCACAATTAATTGGAAAGGTTTCCAACGATAGCAATCTTCTGTGCGGCTGGGTTTATTAAAATTTGAGGTCCTAATAAAGTACAGGTCATGTCACCTGGAAATTCTTCTTGACTTTGACATCACAGTTGACATGAATTACACTCAATCATATCCTGTACAGAATAATTGTAAAAAAAAAAGGTTATGCAGTTTAGAGACATTATCTTAATATTTTATACAGGCCACATACATGTATGCCTTTGCGTTGAGTATCCCTGTAGTTCTCATCTCTTAGAGCATCTTTGGATTTCACCCCTCAGACGGAAGAACGATTTCTTGTTATTGGTAAAGTCGGTGCATTTTATGGGAAGGCCTTCTGAGAAATAACCCATTGCAGGGGTTTTGTTCAGCAGCCAAATTCACGAATTTAAAGCATTTATTGATGAAGGCCAAGCCATTGTCGATGAGAAGTAAGTGTGGTTTATCAGCATACCACCCCCAGGCATCATTCCAGGGTTCCTGTGGGCTCCTTCCTCTGACTTTGTTCATTTCAGAGACCTTTTTCCTCCAATTTCGTGAATTTATGGAGTCATTCTGTTGCAGAAATGTCGAGTGGGGTGAGGGAGTGTTGAAAAAAAATAGGATCTGGAGTGTTAAGGTGCTACATCTACAAACGGCCCTGATCGATTCTTTGTGAAGTGGAAACTTGGAAAAAGAAATCACACATATCTTTATGATTCTTCGCACACACACGTTAGAACATTCAAATGGCCTGCTTCATTTAAGCCAACTTTCACCTTTCGTTGTTGCAGTTTTTCCAAATGTATTTATTTTTGGCATTACAAAGTCATACTTTCACAGTGAAAGCATTTGAGATGAATTGCAGTGTCTGCTTGCCATACTGTTGGAAAGCTGTTCTTCTCATCAAAGATGGGGCGTAATACATTAACACAGGAAGGAAGAGCGATTACACAATATGTGGTTCTGTTATTCAGAAATGTTCAATCATTTATCAGAGGAGATCATTATACTGTGTATCATTTACTTAATAAAGAGTTCTATCTATCTTTCCCTTCTGTGGTACAGAAGTTACAGTTTATATCGACATTATGATTTTTTGTTGCATAACATTAACACAACGTTACATTGTGCACTATTGGGGTGATAGTGCATGGATTTTAAACATGCTTCTGTACATCCAGGTTTTTTCTTAGCAGTAGAATCAACAACTGAAACATCTCATGGATTTGTCTGAGCTCCTGCCCGAGGTATCAGGCGATGACATCAGTTTGTAAACACTGCCATACTGAGAAATGCAGAGATAGTTTTGTGGAGCTTATGGGCCTTAATCAACTTTGCGTCAACTCATTTGGTGATGGCTTAATGTAACCGACATTCATTTACATGAAAAAAGTGACTCACTTTAGCTTAAATATTTTTTTTCTCTTCTCCATTCGGTTGGGAACGAAAACAATTCCAAACAGGAAAATTGGGTTTGAAACTGAATGCCAGACATTGCGTTAACCCTAACCCAAAACAACAACTGGACCATGACGGATGTCTGACCTTTGCCTCCTTCAGCTGAATCCTTTTATTGGCCATTAACAGTAGAAGAAGGCATGCTCAGCTTTTTCAGCACATGTCAGCTGTGTTCAGTGTCATGCGTTTGTTTCGATCAGGGACATTGCTTCAGGCGACAATGAGACATTGCTTGATTTACACCCATTATTTTCTTGTTTTTTCCAGTTGGATATATAGGGGGAAAAAAACAACTCCTGCTGCACGGAATATCAAAACTTGGAAGCAAATGTAATACGACATGCACACTTTTTACTGAACGTAAACTTTTTATTCACTTTTAGTAAACAATTTAGAAAACAAACTTTATTTTGTTCATAGGAGTATGTGGATAGCAGCAATATTGAATTAATTTGTCACTTAAAAGATTTATCAATAGACAAAGTCCTTTCATCGGATGATCATTTTATGTCTGATAACAGCCTATGTGTTGTTGTTTCTCTTCTTTTCCATTTATATCTCTGTGGTAGATGTAATTTAGTTTCACATGTCTTTACTTTTGGAATACCGCAGCCTTAATGATTAATATGTTAATGAAAAACGATAAACAAAATAAAGATTCGGCAATATTTTCATCATTAGCAACAAATTGAATAAAAAAGACCAAACCAAAAAGGAATGAATCCTTCTAACAAATACAGTAGTGTCTGAGCAGTCACAGCCTGATGAAATGTGTGCAATTGAACTCCAATAAATCCTAAGAAACGCTTTGTACATCTGTTGTACTCAAATTTGTCAAACAATGGGGTGAAATGGATGGTGGCTACAAATCCATCTATAACCTTAGCTGTATGCACGTGAGCAGAAGACAGTCAGATGGGGCCAGAGACAGTGTTCAAGGCTCAGTGAAGACAGATTTCCTCTTACAAAGCTGTTATCAGTCGTCCCATAACTTAACAAGTACAGACAGCTCCATTTTTTGTCTTCGATGATTGTCCCTGTACCCCAGACAAACCCTTTCCTGAAATTGTGGCACCTTTTCGCAGAGCTCTCCATCTCAGTGAGTAAGTGCAGCGACGTCCCGGGCAGACACTGTGAAATGGGCACGGCTGTGGATCACCGAGCAGGCCAGCCAGCCCCCTTACTAGCCGTAGCTGGTCCATTTACCATGGGCCATTAGTAGCCTCGTGCTTTTGCTGGCTCCATAACCCTGCCATTCATCCATCCTGCTACGCTCAGGGTGTTTGACCACACTAATGTTCAAGGTACTCTGCTCAGCTCACTAGGTAGCTCTGGGCGCTAATAGCCTCACAGGCTTTAGGAGGCTGGTAATGACTACAGACCGGGCCAGACACGCAGGATTGATAGTTTTGATTAGATGGGGTATCTTAGGGAATGCGATGCTTAGGCTTATTGATTTGTTGTGTTGTGTGTGATATCAATCATGACAGAAAGCACATATTGCAATATTGGAGGTTTGGGGGCTGATGGCATTCTAGCAGGCTACCGCACTTTTAATTGACAGAATAGATGAAAACATATCATCAGTGTTGTCGAGTAGAGAACTCCATGTAATGAAACAAGTAGGGTGTCTACGTTTTGCAGTAGCTTGTTCGTACTTCAATTAAATTCATATTTGCATAGTCAGTATTTTTACCAAACTACAATAACCTAGAATGCCTAGGGTAGCTTTGCTGCAGTTTAACTTCTCCCAGCTTGAAGTCATTGGTAGTTTGCTAAGCCATTCTTTCAAACTATCTTCCCCCCTTCAACCCTTCACAACATATACAATAGAGAAAGATGATACATGTTGGCGACAACGCACTAGTCATTATGAGGATGATGTCAAGAGCATCTTCGTGACCGGTACAGTACAGTTGTTTAAGTGTATAATGCAAAGGAGATACAGTGTCTGTGTAATATTGTTTATGACTGGTTGTTGAGTCGTCCGCACATACGCTATAGTTGCTGTGTGAGTGTGTCATAATGTAAAGGCCACTATCCCTGTCATCCGAGTGATTTATTACCCAGCTAAAGGGTTCCCGTGGTCTGGCCGGGCCCATCTCCCCAGGCCACAGGAGTCATGTCACATCGACACACAGCACATTATTGCCCTGCTTCGCTTCACTGATGCCGGCTAACACATGAATCTGTCTGTTGACACCGTGGCGGTATGTTGGAAACCTCACAGGTCAAGTATTAGAGCAAAGAGGTTAATGTGAAAATGGATTAGAAAACTCACAAGAGTAAAGTGGGATTGGGTTTCACATCTGTTCAAGTGGAGCGTGTTTCAGGTGAGATGTCCACCATTAGCTTTACCCACAGAGCAGTGCACATCATCTCAGTATCACTAAGGCTTTTGGTCAACATCTATGAAATATGGCCATTTTGTTTGGAGCTCTTGAAGACTGAAGTGATGACACAGCTTTACTGACCTCCTCTGCTTTACCACCTATTCTATTTCTTCCTTGAGTCAGTCCGTGTCTGTAAATAGCTTTGTACAAAATGTGTACGAAATTCACAAATCAAGAGCCAGAGGTCCCTGTGCTATTCAGTGTTGCATGAAGTGGACAAAAGGTGAACTCTGTAACATTCTCACCTTTTCTTTGTTTTCATGTCCTGCCTGTCATAGCACTTCTGAGTGGCCTGAAATGCATAGACAAGAAAGGTGGAAAGCTACATAGATATATTTGTATTAATCAATGTATTTCAGACACACTATAACACAGTCACATACAGTACGTTTACCCGTTTTGCCAAAACAAAGCAGCATGCAACAAGATACACACTAATTCTCAAATAGTATGGCACAATTAGCCATTCTACATTTTCCGATTTTCTAATGAAGAGGTGTAGTCTTAGGGACCCTAATACTCTGGCTTCAGAGTGCTTCAACACTATAGCTACAGAAATAAAGTGTTGGATTATATTACCCCTCACACGCGTCAGAGAGCCGTGATTTTGTTAACTTTTAAATTACATTTTTAATTGACATTTAAATATGAAAGGTTATGATTTGTACATGTTTAAGGAAATTTTTATATCTGTGAGCAATAAATTCCTAAAATAGTAATATTTATGGCACGCTAATGTCGTGACTCTTGGGATTGCAGTGTGAGTCCACCACTACAGAATTGTCAAGTCATTTGGTATATTTCTTATCATGTTGCCCGGAGGATACATCCCAATGACTTCGGCGGTCCACAGACTTTTCCTCTTGCACCACTGATTGAAAGGACTCAACATATATTTGATGGATTGCCATACAACGTGGTATAGACATTCATGTTTCCCCTCGAGACAAATTGTAATAACTTTGGTCAGCCCCTAACTTTAAACCCACTGCCAATACTTCTATTTTTCCAATACTTGCTTGATGACCAAATCATTGCAAAACTAATGATATTCCCTTCACCCTCAGCTGCACCATACATTACACGTTCGAACATTGTTTGCATGCCAACTTGTTGAACATGGTACACATTACCCATTAAACATCAGCATTCTGACATAGTCTTGTAAGCACAAATGTTGGTAGTATTTAGCTCAAACCATAACAGTGTCTTATCACAGCCTCACAGAGCTGCTAGCATGGCTATACACTTTCAGACTATTGTGAATAAGGATTAGGCAAGCAGTGGCTGGCCTTAAGTAAGTGAGCACTTCCTGTTCCAAAGCCTTCCAGTGGTGTGGTGGTGATTTCAGATGCTTAAGTTTTGTTCCTGGTGACTTCTCCAGAGAGTATCAAGGAAATGTGATCAGAAGAACTGAAATGAAAGTTGCACCAGTAGATCCAACAACAGGGATATTCGATCAACATAAATGTGCACTTACTCTGAATTCCCTAGATGTCAATATGCAGAAATGTTCACAGCCCTAGTCTTTGTATGTTGCTTTGATTGGATCATGAAATAGCCTGAGGCATTTGACCCTTATTTGTTTGGGGGCACCAGAGATCATCGCATCAGCCCTTGAAGACGGCAGAAATCTATCTCCTTTAGCTGTGATTTAAAGCATATGTCCTGTAATGAGGCTAACGAGGGGCTGTAAACGGCCACTACTAAGTTTGGCCCCCCTGGCGAAGGCTTGTTAATGTCACTGTCACGTTGTCGATCGCTAGGCCTTCAGATCAAGGGCATGAAGGGGTGGGTCTCAGAGGGGGGAGGAGGGAGGGGGTCCCTCATGATCTCATTGGTACTGCATCCCCCTTTCTCTAAACCAGATCATTTTACATGCACCCTAATTGCCCTGTGAATTATTAACCTTAATAGAGAGATGTCACCCTGTCTGAGTTGTATAAAGGACAAGTCCTTCAACACCGTGTACAGACGTGTTCATAATTTATCACCTGAAGAGAAATGTTTAGTTCTTATCACTAAAAATCCGGTGTTTCTTGAACACTCATACTTGTTCAGTGTGTAAAGACAGTATTTCTTTTTCAGAACAAACTTGGCAGAAATGGAATATCATATTTTAAAGTATGTTGTAGTAGTGTATAATGGCTTGGGAAAAAAGTTGTCAATTGTATAACCTTAGAATGAGTGTTTTATATCTACATAGGAAACTGCTGCCATGTTGCACCACCCTCATCACTTGATATTGTGGAAAGACTTGAAGCAGTGGTGGATGATGCCATTTTAAGTAACAAGCTTCCTTTCCTAGAAGGCCATCGTAGCTTCCGTAAATTTTATGAACGGGAGGGGTAGACACACTTTTCACCTCTGGATGCAACAAAATACACTAAAATTAAAATTATACCTTTAAACTAAGTCCCGTACATGTAAATAATGTTTCGATTAAGAGTGGGCTCACATTTAGGGGCTTGGCTACGGTTCTGTCTGCAAATCTGTTTTCCTCATGGCTTATGTTCAAAATTACAATAAGAGAACAACAAATATGCATTTATGTATATATTCATGCTCCTTCTTCACTTTAATTGCCTTTCTAAGCGCTACCCTCCAGCAGCGGAATACAATATAATTTATTTGTTGACTCAACCGTAAATGTTCACAATTTTCAACGCTATAATCTGTATGATAGCATTACCCATATTAAAACAATATTCTTAAAAATGAACACGGAATATTCTACATCCGTAAATGACACACTCTGTGTGCATTTTAATGACTAATTTGATACAAATTTGTTGCAGCATCCTGCACATTAAGATATCGGCAAAGAAACATTTCTGTGCTCTGAGAAGTGGAGGTGGTCAGACCATTTACAGTATTATTGACCAGTGTGCTTGTTGAACCTTTTTTCTTTTGTTCCAGGGATCTGTACACAGCGTAAATACAGTGCTTCTCTGTAACCTTTCAGCAAGGTTCTGGAGGATGAGGAAGGATGTGTTTCACCTCTTGACACTCCTTTTGCCTTTTCAGCTTAGATCCCACACTGTTGAGAAAAGTCAGTGTTGGTTCTCCTGGCTTGATGCTGGCCAGTTAGGAATGTCCTTTTATGAAATGGGCCGACCTCTGTGATAAATGTTGTGCTGTCTCAGGATCAGGACCCTGACACTGCAATGCAATGGGAGAAGGCTATTCATAGAGAAACCAAACAGCAGCAGTTAAGTTACTTTCCCATCAAACCACTTTCCCTTGTTGGATATGTACCACTGAAGACTCATTGGCCCATGGAATGTTGAGCCGAATATACTGTACTTGCTGCAACATGTGACAATTGTCATTTGTGTGTTAAATTGTGTTAATCTGGGCGCCAATCACATAAATTGGGGTGCATGCATATATGGTCGCGGTCAGTCCAGTATTCTTGGAATTCTGTTCATGTTGGGTGATTCTGCACACTAATGATTCCTGCCAGATGCTATAAGTGAAGTAAGGGAGTAGGGATCTAGTGGTGCGGTGGAGCATGTTTTCTTTTTTAGCCTTTGAACAGAATCAGGCTTGTGTTTTCCTTCTACTTCCAGTTTTATGCTAAACTAAACTAACTAGCTGCTATATTTAGCTTTAGCTTCATATTCAATGGGCACACAGCGGCATCGATCCTCTCATCTGACCGATGTACATAGCCGCAGTGTCACAAACTACATGACCACAAAGCTCAATCTGACCATTGTAACCTTCAGGATTTCTTTGGGCGTGGTGTTTGATGGCATTTGTTTTAGTCTGGGGTACCTAGTAACCTAGCAACTGAGTGTATATGATCATGTGTGTACATGGGGCGGCAGTGGCGACAGAGCGGCCAAGTCTCACGCTTTGGCCGTGAGACACACGCATATCAACCAGTTCACACGCTCACACGCCACACCTCCAATTTCTCACGCAGAGAAATGAATCCCCGTAATATATATATTTTTTTGGTACTTTTACTTTGAAAGTCTTATTTTGAAAAGCTAAACGGACTGAGTTCCGTGACATCCTCTTTCTGCCATGCTTTCTGCACGCGCGGTTTCTTTATAGGTCCATGGCCGTGTGCAGCCCGTAGCCGCAGCAGCTACTTGGCAAATCACCACGGCCACGCCCCCCTGCGTTACACTACAAAACTAATAAAAGCCCGCCGCCTCCCAGTCCCGCCCTTTGTTCAAATTATATGGAAAATTAATGATAACAAGGTCGCCGGTATTAAATGAACAAAGAGGTAAGAACACCTTAATTCAAATCAGTCACTTCACTTGATATATTCAAGCTTGTTTTGCATTATGTTATTGGGCTGGTTGACACACCAACACATTTTTGTTCTAAAATGTTGTCAACGTTAATTGAATGAATGTATTGAGTAAGACATTAAGAGATTTAATATAATAATGGTGAATTGAAATTGGATAATTGGATAACCCATACAATGTTGAATACATATAGAATAATTACCTTTATTACAGTTTAACCAAATGTTTTAACAATAGGCTACCTACAGGAGATATTTGAAAGCACTACACATGCATTGTAAGCTATTCAATTGAATTTGTGTCAGCGAAACCTTGAATGTTCTTTTTACTTTACATAAAAATGAATGCAGAAAAGGCACACATTGCTTCATAAAAATTCACCAGAATGCAGGAAATTAAGTGTTTAATGCTCAAAATTTTCTGGGGGGGAACCCCAGACCCCCACTTACAATATGTCCACACCCAATGTTTAATTAAAACCTGTCCTACGACTTTGCAATTCTAGAATTTGTTTATTTTAATAAGATTTTTGATGTTTTATCACATTTTCCAATCGTCTTTTATTTCTGATTTATTATGAACAACATGTAAACTTGCAGGACACTAGCAAAAATGATTGGGTGGGAAAGAGGACACGGTTTTGGGTCCCTCGGCCAAAAAATCTCACTCCAAACTTTTGGTGAAACTTGGCAGCCCTGAGTGGCGATGTGGGTAGGGCGGTCGTCCACTGGATTGCAGGGTCGGAGGTTGGATCCCTCGCCTACCCTTCACATGTCGAAGTGTCCCTAGGCAAGACACTAAACCCCACATTGCTCCCGATGGTTCAGAGAGTGCCTTGCATGGCAGCTACTGCCATCTGTGTATGAGTATGTGTGTGTATGGGTGAATGCAGTGACGTGCGGTGAGGTCAGAGAGTGGGTAGGCACTGAGTTCTGAAAGCCAGATTTCTCTAAACCTATATATTGTTAAATCAAAAACAATAAACAACAAACAGGAACACACGGCCGATTTCAAATAAGTTCCTCCCTTTCTTTCTTTCTTTCTCTCTCACTCACTCACTCACTCACACACACACACACACACACACACACACACACACACACACACACACACACACACACACACAGACGGGACGTATATGAAATGTCACGACGGTGACTTCAGGTTTGCCCGTAGCCTACTGTAGTTTGGTCTAAATGATTAAACATCGCATCCATCGACTTAACGGACCCGTCCCTCACACCGAGGGCCGAAAAAACGTAAGGCAACAAGTCAAACCTTCGCCGATTCAAACTACCGGTACTACTTCTATTCCACTTAAAAATAAAAGACAGCATTCATCATTATGTAGGACTACAGCATAACTGATGGCAACTCCACTCCATAAACTTTATCTTAATAGATAAAGTACCAGTAGCATATGCCCCATGGACCTGTCCAGCATCAGAATGTAACCATTTATCCACATTGCACAGCTTAGGTTTGTCCGTCAGTAACAATGAAAACACAACTGCTCAATTGAATATAAAATGCAGAATGGATTGCACTCGGTATCAATTCATCCAACTTTATTATTAAATAAACCCCAAAAAAGTTTCTGACTCACCAGTCTGACTCCCTGGCTGTAGAAATAAGCAAGACGATAGTAATCCAGTGACAGTCTGACTGACAGCACAGCTAGCTAGCATCCTTCCGTTCATGTAGGCTACCTGTCCGTTTGAAATGCTCGAACATTGTTGCTCCCTGTTGCTGCTGTACACCGTCCAAGGCTGGCGCAGGCCTTTCTCTTGCTATTCATTCTGTTCCTTTTTAAATTATAATCCAATTTGTTAAAATTCCTCCAGTCTGAAATATCTGCGGGCACGGCACGGCAGCTGCAATGTTGACTTAAAAATCCGCGGGGGTAACGCGACGTGAATGAGCATAGCCAACGTAATGACGTTGGCCTAAGCTGCGTAAATGTCTAGTAATATCTCGATTTTAATTGGTCCATGAATGATATGTAATGTAAAGGCTTATGTGGCATACCATTTACGTAAAAAAGGCACAAAGAATTATGCTTATTTGCGTACATGTTAAATAATACAGAATCAAGTGCGCATGCGCGAAAACTTTTTTTTTCTTGCCGTCCACAATGAATAGGCGCAAAGGCACTGATTCTTTGCCGTACACAATGAATGGGAAACAGCAAAGGCACAATATTTTTTTGGTGTAACTTACTAACTGCCACATTTCGAATCAAAACGTCTACACTTTTTTAAAGTAATCGCGGATTACATGTAAAGATCGAAATAATTAACAGTAATAATACAAATATAAGTTTATCAAATAAAAAAAATATTTATTTTTATTTAATTTTTTTGCACAAGGCGCCTACCCTTACCGCACGTCACTGGGTGAATGTAGTAAGAAATGTAAAGCGCTTTGGGGCTGAGAAAATCAGCTCAAAAGCTTAAATAAGTCAAGTCCATTTACCATTTATAGTATATTGTTATAAGTAATTAGTTATGTTTGAAAGGTCGTCTCTACCGTGGATTCAGAGTGGCTCATGATTTATTCACATTTGACATTCAGTGTTCAGTGCTGTGATATAACATCACATTTTCTACCGGCTTTGTTTTCCTTTTCAATACGATTTCTTTGTTGTGTACTTTCAGCTTTATAGCTCTATTGTACATTGTGTCTAACCCAACGCTCCAAGATGCCCATTGATGTACTTATCCCTTAAGAAACTTTCATTACATTGAATTTGTTGTTGTATTGTTTGAAACACTTAAGTGTCGAAAAAATTATGTTTTTGTCCGATGCAATCTACTAGAACAAAGATTATGTCCTAATTATGTCTCTATTGTTATTGCCTTTATTATTATTATGTGATAAACAAAACGATTGATTTGTACTTCACATGTCTGCCTGCTTTTCAGTTTTATTTGACTGAATTGTTGCTGTAATGTAAACAGCAGGGCTAACACAAAAGACAGATGCAGATGTGCTCTCGGCTCAGTACACATCCCACACTTGGAACAAAGCAGCGTATGTGTTTGTGCATAATACTGTGTGTGTGTGTGTGTGTGTGTGTGTGTGTGTGTGTGTGTGTGTGTGTGTGTGTGTGTGTGTGTGTGTGTGTGTGTGTGTGTGTGTGTGTGTGTGTCTGTTGTGTTTTTCCTTACCTTCCACTTCACACATTGGACTCATCTGGGCCATTGTTTCATCAGGGGCTTTGTGAGTAACTTAAGTTATTTTGAGCTGACTCGGCGCTCTGCGGTTCAAGCGTGTCTCTACTGAGCCCCATTTGGAGGCTTGAGCTCCCCGGTGTCCCCCGCAGCCAACAACAGCAGCTACGCTCGCCGCCGGGCCCATATAACTCCCGCTCACTGACAACTCACAGAGACATCTTTGTAATTTAAGACGTAATTCCCTTTTCCTAGGAGCTGTATAAAATCTATATTGCAACCATAAACAATCCGGGCTTTCCTCTGTGAGCCTCCCCATCCTCCCGTTTATGTATGCAGGGAGATATTATTGGAGATGTGCGATGGCAAGCAGATCTGTTTCTGGAAAGGCCAAGCGGCAATAAAAGTGGAATGAGGCCATGTCCCTGGTCATCCAAATGGAGCTGGTTTTTACCTCTCCTTTTCTTTTTTACCCTCCCTTTTCTACTCAGATGTGAATCTTTTTTTCATACACTTTTTACACTCATACCTTTTACGAGGAACTTTTGAATGTTCCTGATGATCATAAATGATGAAAGAAACTTATAGCATGCAGACCGGAGCATCCTTTGTTTCCCGAATGGTACTAAATTTAAGTTTACTTTGTTTCACCATCTTCATATGACCATTCTAATCTAACATAGTCTCATGTAAATACATTACCTCATTGCATTGCATCCTGGGGTCTCTCTTTCGCTCGCTTCCTAAACAAATGAACGCCCCGCCAGCATGGACTTAGGCAACACTACTGCTTTTGTCCAAAGGGGCCGCTAGAATCAACAAATACAGTAAGTTCCTCATAGCTACTATAACAGACCAAAGAAGACATATGTAAATAGACACTTAATTCTCATCTCACATGGATGAATCTTGGCATCATTTAAACAAGGCTATTCTTTAAAAAAAAAAAGAGTTGACATTGTTATGAATACTTTTGTACATGTACACATGATTGGGATCCTCATTATTCCACCTCAGTCATTGCCCTGGTGTTGTTGCATTCCAAACTGATCATATGTTTTGTCCTCCCTGTGTGCATCCATTTAGAATGTACTGATTCATGACAAATAAGTGAAATGATCATCGTCATTATTTTTTTCTGGTTATTTATCATTCGCCTGACAGAATGTCAAAAGCAATGCATTTCAGTTTCGCATTGTTCCGCGGTAAGGCTAATTGTGCATGTCTAAGTCTCCAGCCCAGCGTAACGATTTGTGCTTATGAGGGGCCGCTCATTGTGGCAGCTCCATGTGTCTGCTGCTGCCGAGGCTCAGGGCATTATTCCACTTCAGCCTGACACCAGTGTCTCTTTCAATTCCGTCTCACTGCATTAGTCATTAAGCTCAGGCACTGACACCACCCATCATATCATTGGCTTAATCACATCTGAGCTCCACAGTGTACATATGACCATATCATTAACACACACTCCCATCCCTTCTCTACCCGTTCCACCCCTCTTTCTATGCCCTTGTATCTTCCTCTCCCTTTTTTTTCTGTTTTCAAAGATTTGACCTCCGTGTTTCATCCATCACGCGCGGTTGTCCAGTTGTCTGTACAGTGACAAACGATATTCGCTTTGCAGAGATTATGTGAATGATCATTTCCACTAACTCCTATATGCAAAATTATTCATCCTCAGGGCAGGGTTTGCTGGGTCGGTGGGGATAACTAACAGTGATGGAGAGCCGTGTGGGTTCCCAACCTTGTGCAAAATGAGAGAGAGAGGAAAAAATTTGCCATACTTCTACCATTAGCCACCCGCCGGAGCAGGGAGATATGGTATTGGTGGGATTTTTTTCTATCTCATGTCTCCCGAGGTAATGAATAGGGAAGTCTGGCCAGCCACACTGATTATAGGAATGTGTGTGTGTGTGTGTGTGTGTGTGTGTGTGTGTGTGTGTAATGGTCTGTCTGAACTTTGCTGAGTTAGTGATTAGACACCCCGTCACCTCTCTGATAGACAACTCTGGTAGGTGAGGCCAGGTCCCATCTGCAGCATGCACTGCATCCTGAAAGACATGTACACAGACATGTGTATGCACTTACTAACATACGTACAAATATAGCGATTTAAAGAACAAAATAGGTTTTCCTTGGCAGTAAGACATTTTTCCTTTTCTTAGCATAATTAGTGTTTTAGTTTCTTAGCATGAAGAGTTAGATATAGCCACATTTGCATATTTATTCAAACATTTCCGAATAAATAGTAATACAAAAATTATTCTTTTAATGCTAGCAACCAACTGGCAAAGTGTCACGATGATATCTATAAGCTACATTGTTTTACTCTATACTCCTGAATGTATGGCCTTAACCTTTAAAAAGTTTTATAATCTTTCTGTCAATGTGAAATAATGAAACTTTGGACAGAAATGCTAAACGATTCTCGTGGTATTTTTACAATATGGTGCTACCTATACGATGTGTCAGGCCATCCATCTCCTTTTTTATTTTGCTCCCGCTTCCTTGCTCTGACTAAGTGATTGTAATATGCGAATTGACAAATCTAATTCAGTAGAGACAGTATTTATTTTTATTTTTTTCACCGGCCGCGGTGCACTGAAATTTACTGTTTTATTTGCTTCCCATGATCCCTGCGCCCATAACGGCATTCCGCCTGTCTCAAGATGTCGTTGTATATCTTACTTTTTAGCCCCTGAGTAGGAACCTGCAGACAGCGTCATTTCTGGCCATCAATGCATAGAACGACTTTCATCTGCCGGATGACTGCGTATATACATGGTATCCCCATAAAAGTGACAGAAGGGTCCAAAGTGTGATTTTATTTGGTTGTCACCTTCATAATGTATTCATAGCTGGGTTTCACTGTGCTGCCAATATTTTCTTTTTAACATATGTTGGCTATATTATGGTGAGATGCGAAAACATTAGCTATAGTCTCATCTCCTTTCTGATGTACGCACTTTGCTATAGGTAATTCCTACGTTATTGTCAGCCTCATTTTCTAGCCCATTATGATAAGCCACAGTTTTCATGTCATGGTTGAAGATTTTTTCTTTCTTTTATAAAGGAAGAGAAGGGGGGTTGTTTGAATGCACGGAAGCCATGACATTTTATCACACTCTTGCAACTGAGGTCACTGCATGAAAACGCTCCCTTTTTGCACACCTCTCTCTCATAGTAATGTGTTCTTCTGTAACTTGTTCTGAGATACTTTAAGATAAGCGAGAAGGCTTTTCTGTGAACTGTGAATTGATTTATCTTGAGAAGATTATTCCAATTTTTGCAACAACACAATCACATTCCTTGGACGAACAATGCTCTTTCTCAACCTGAATTTAGATGTAATACATCACCATATCTTTTTTGTGTAACATATAATGGCTAGCTAACCACAACAGGCGAGATTATGGAGATGGCAAAAAGTCTGTTTTTACTATGTAGTTAAATATTTTATGTATACTTTGTGCTGCAGGGGCCGTGTGCTACAGCTAACAGTATCTATGACAACAGGGATCTTGGCACTTCTTCCTGGGGTCTATAGTGGATTAACCCCTATCTGTAATATGCCCCCATTTGAAGGCCTGACTGATGATGCTCACACCGTGGCTTCCTCAGGAGACACTGCGGTCTGCTGCAATCTGAGGTTTATATGGAATTAACACAGCTGGAGTTGATGGTGAATGACAGCTGCTGAGTCCCACCAGAGACCCACCTTTGGCAGGATAAAGGTATTTCCGCTCAGTCTTCTCTTCAGTGCACGTCTGAGTCTCTGTAATGACTTTTTTTTTCCTGGCCACTCAGGTCCTCCGTGAGATAGGAGATCTACCGTTAGCTAGCTGTCCACACCAAACTGACAAGATATTACTGCAGAATCTGAAATAATTAAAGGAAAGTGTCAGAACCATATCCAGAAAGAGCACCATTAGCAGAGCTGCTAATGGTTATTTTCATTGGAGATACTCCGGTAGCGGATACAAGTTTGAGAATATACAAAAGTGGACTTTGTAACATTAGATACAGTGTGGCATTTCATTGCCCTCTTTTCTCCATAGGCATGGCACGACTGCAGGTAATGGTCCTTTTCAAATGTCTTTCCAGTGGACTTATTAGAACATATTAGAGGAGCTAAGTGAGGATAATTAAAGAGATGCGTGAAGAAGTTAAAGCATTCCTTGACTTGACCTTATACATACATTATGTGTTATGTGTGGGCTGACTATAATATAACTATTTCTTTTAGATAGTTCAATGCTTATATTTAACAAGATTGACCAACAACTTGGAGTTTTCATCACCAACAGCAATGCTAACAATCCCCTACAGTGTTGCTGGCACCTTCAAGCGCATAGGCTCAAAGTCCAACCCACATTTTGACCCCCTTTAGCGACTATTGAGATGAAGGAGACATATAATACTCTCAAAGAACGCAGAAATGTATTTTTACACTTGGGTGAGTTCCCAGAATTATTCGATACATCTTTTGAATGATGTCAAAATTATGTTTTAAAAGTCGCTTCAAAAGGGAGAGTTCTTCTCACCATCTATTACTGAAAGCATTAACTCTCGTGGGATCTTCATTCTTTTTCCATTGCCTTAATCAGCATTGAAATACGCTGTGATGTACGATTATCACAGTGTACCCTAAGTGATTTGGAGTATAGAGCCTAGAGATAATTTGACTTTATTAACAAGCCTTTGTCAGAACATTCAGATTTCTTTGGTTTTTTTCTTTTTCCAAAAAAGGTCTCAGAGGCGAGTCCCTTATCTATCTGACAGACAGACAGACAGACAGACAGACAGACAGGGCTGTATAGTGTTGTTGGTGAAATTTCACAAACATTGTTCCTAACCCAGAAAAAGGTAATTTCATCAGGTTTTGATGAGACTTCCCCTCTCGCCAGTGAACTCACCACAGATTTACTCCACGGATACAATAATCCCACTGACCTTTTGGCTCTTACGCAATGCAACAGAAGGTGAAGGACTCCTGGTATTAGAAAACAAAAAGTCAATACAGCCTTTCATTTCATTCGTATAGGACTGCTTTGTGGGCATAAAGAACTGTAAGAGGAGTATTGTATCTTTTCTTTCTACTTCACTTCGAGTTTATTCTTGAACCAAATTCATTTATGATTGTAATATAGTCTGTGTGTATGAATTGTTTGTGTATTTACCAAATCTTCGTTTGAGTGTAGCAGCTCTTTCCAGAACCTTTATTTTTTATTGTGTTGTATTCTACAAGGTAAACGGCACTGTGGTCATAACAACAACTTTTGAAATCGGTTTTAATCATGACGCGAGTAAACTATCTAAAATGACAGTAAGATAATTGTTTTGCTATTTCCCATTATAATATCAGGAAATAATATAGATGGTCCACTATCGAAGAACAACAACTGAAACAGCCCTGAACTGACCAGACACCTGTCCAGTAAATGCAAGTTTTTAAATGCAATGACCTCAATGCAAGTGGCAGGTCCGTCCTATTAAAAGGTCTCCGCTCCCTGTCTCTGCCTCTGTGTAAACAGATCTTTAAAAAGGCGATGAGGTTGCCTGGCCTGTGCTGCTTTATCTGAGAAGTTACGATTGTCTGGAGAAGATGACCCCGAGCTATTGATTTGCTATCCCTCACACACAAACACACACACACACACACACACACACACACACACACACACACACACACACACACACACACACACACACACTCATCTACTCTGTTTGGTTTAGTTTCACTCCTCCTTTGGCCTTCCAAAAGGTTATTTTTTGGCAAGTTCATGATGAAAAATTAAGAAAGAAAAATTAAAATCAGGCTTCAAAGGTGAAGTCAGCAATTCTGGAGAATTTGTCAGTGATTAAAAATCTGTGAATATCTCCTCACAATCCGCTACCTGTCTGTACTGTGTGCGATGAAAAAATTCAGTGTTGATACACAGCATAGGCTCTATAAACAAACATGTTGCTAGCTACTGTGGGCCCCCTTGTTTACATACCGGTTTACAGAGCCCGGGCTGTGTATTAGCACTGGACTTTTGGTGGATTTTGACAACAAGCATTCTCCAGTCATCGCTGACTCAACCTTTAAAGGAACTTGTTCCTTTAAAGCCTCTTTACATGTACAGAACAGGTGTGAGGAAAATTCTGAAATACATACCCACATAAAAAGCCATCTGGACAATCAGCATGGCACAGCCCCTCTCCTCCACAACCTGGCTATTACTTCTTGTCAGTTAGCAGAGGCCTGACCGTGTCAAATCAATGTCAACTTTGAATGTTAATAGAATCTTCAATTATTCACCATGCAGTTGAGCCCAATTGAACTTTTCCCTGGCTCCAAATGACATCCTCCCTTATAAATGTATGACATGTCTGGCCTAACTCCAAGGTGTGCTCAGCGGTAAGGATGTAGGATTTGAATTATGGAACTGAGCACCTGTTCAATTGTCAGGAAATCTTTCTAAATTAATAAATAATCACTATTTTTGTTAACCTTATTTTCTTAAATTGCTATTGCCTTAGAATAAAATAAAATAGAGGTGATATTAGATAATTATAGATGGGTTCTGTGGTCTCAATGCTGGTGGCAGAACCTGTGTCCTACACATGAACTACCAACTAGGACAATGAAATACAAGTTTTAAGGTAATAATTCATATAAATGTATTCAAGTCATTTTCAATAAAATGTCAATTTAAACTTTACCTAATCCTTCCTCCTTTTTTGAATATGACAACATAGAATATTTTTTTCATTTGTAAATTATATAACTTTACAGCACTCTATGTTAGAATCCTTGTTATTGTACCTGGAACTTTCTCTGTGAGTCACAAGAAGACAGCACTACAGGGCAGATTGCACCTTTTGCACGTAACACTGTCAAAATCTTCAGTTCGACGACAAGGACGCAACCCACAATGTCATTGTGACCTTTTCGGAAGGAGCTCCATAATCATTGCAGCGTTATATTTCCAGACTCCAGTGGTGGGTCTGCCTTGCTGTTACCCTGAGGTGCCTAGAGTGTCAGCCTAGCATGCGAAATACCAACGTAGCTTAAGCTGGTATGGGTCAGAGCCATGGCACAAATGCACTGCAGAGTTTATTTTCAACTGTATTCATCTGTTACACATGTGGAGGTAATTGTAGTTATTTTAGATGCGAGGAGAATACAGCCATTAACGAGTGGGCTGTTTTCATTAGAACCAAAGTGGATGAAATGTCATCGGTGAGGGACAGCAGTGTCTGAGTGATGTAGACTGGCGAATTGGCATGGCGTCGTCATCGCAGAATATGATTTATTATTGCAGAAGAAAAATACGCTGAAACCTTCATTGAATCACCAACAACAAAAAAATCATTTATCACTTTTATTACTTTCAAGTGTTTGCTTTGCCGTTCAGCCTAGAGCCATCCAAATAAACACAGAGGAGGAGGAGGAGGAAGAGATTGGACCCTTAATGGCGGCGGCGGAGAGGCAGATTCTGATATGTTCCAGATGTTTTATGATTAGACATAATGGCCCCTTCCTCAAATGGCACGCTGAGGCCGTCTCCAGAAACTATTAAGCTGTCTTTTTGCGCCCATTTTGAGAACAATGTACTGCCCCGGAGAATACTAAACATCCATCACGCAATTAGGGGTGGGGGGGGGGGGGTAGAGGGGGCCTGCACGCCATATGTAAGAATCAAGTCTTTCTTTAAATCCTGACTAAAAGGGAAATGACAGTGAGTGGTAGTGGTAAATGGCATTCGTCATTATTTTTACATCCATCTGTTCTCCACGTCGCATAATCACATCAATTGCCCGATCCTCGAACAATAACACACAAGACAACCACCTGCTCACTAACGCTGTAGGCATCTGCCGGTGGAGACACCAGTGTAGAACTTTTACCATTCGGCCATGGAGAGACAGGCATCCCATTGTTTACTGTGAATTAAACGACAGCTTTAAATCCACAGGGCAAAGCCATCAAACCGCTGATATGCTTTTAAGTGATGTTCCATTGAGATGCAAACAAATAATGACAAGCTCTTTGTAACATCAAACCCTGTACTTTGACTTATGGGGGATCTTTCGGCCCACATGGTCTGAAATGCCTCGGCACATGTATGTCTGTGACTTTGTAATACTCCGACAGGCTGCAATGCATGACTTGTTTTATTGGCCTTGACCTTGGCAGCACTTTGTCCTATACTGTTCCATATGCATGGCTGCCTTTTATAAAAAGCACATGTCACTCTTAATGCAGTTGGCGTGCCGTCGTGTCAATTTGATGCTTTAAAATGTGACGAGCTCGGAGAAAAAAACAACAAAGCTCTCACACTTCAATCACGGAAATAAAACACACACACACACTTACACAAAAAAGGCAGGCATGCACATGCACGTCCATTCGCACACAGTCTCGCATGATGCACAGGCACCCAGGACATATAAAAGCAGAGAAGGGCACGCAGGCTGTCAAATAAAAGATTGTCACATTTAGCTAGATGAGACACCGCTGCAATAGCCAGTGTGCGGTATTCCTTCCCTGCGGCTCTTGTCATTTAATGGACGACAGCCAACAGTGGACGGATACATATTAGTTTTTCCTCCATCTCCCCTCAGTACATAACTAGAGTGCTTCACATTGCCATCCTCCTTCCCAAATACCTATACCTCTCTTAGCCCCCTCCCAAATTGCTCCTGCGCTCATTACCTCTGCAGGATTGATGTTTTTCTTTTCGTATAGCACCAAGCTGATGTCCCCCCCTCGGATTTAGGAATTAATAAAATATGAAGGACATTAATATTCCCAGCATTCACATGTTTATTTTTTGCTATTATTGCAGAAGGTGCTATACAGCGCAGCCCCCGACTCGCCCCGGCCTGTCAATCACCCTGCAGGTATGCCGCTGCCTCTCTGCCCCCAAACAGGCTGGAGGTGAGCGCCGCTGACAGACTTCAAGCAGCTTTCTCAAGGGCAATAAAGGGCAGGTTATGACATTGTCTTCTGCGTGTCTCTGCATTTAGAGTAGAGCCTGGTTGGAATGTTGTTAAGCAGTCGTCAGCGAAACTGAGCAATTATTCTGTGGATTTCCGTTGAGATTTGTTTCAAATGTCACTGCACTGATAACTCACTTTTTAATTGTAGGGATTTAATGGTTTCATATGCAAAATAAATAGCACTTTAATTTAATATATGGTGGGTGTTGGCTGGAAATGTGCCTGCTGGAAGAAGAAGTACTATAGCATAAATAACTGAATACATGTGGATACAGGTGGATAATGCCATCTTTGGCAACTAGCATCCATTCCTTGAAGGCCACCGTAAATTCTATGAATGGGAGGGTTAAACACGGAGCATTGCAATCTACGTTTTTCTCCACTAGTTGCTGCCAAAATACATAGTTATTACACACACAACATTTTAACAAATTATTTTTCAGAATAAATTTCAATTAATGGTTTTAATTTGTACCACATTTCCCCAAACAGTATGTTGTTCATTTGAAAACCTTCAAAAGTCTTTGCTTGCACTCAACCATCAGACTGGACAAAGGAGCCTCCAGACAAAACTAAAACACAAATATATAACATGGTCTGATTGCCTCATGTGTTTTCCTCTCTGTCTCATCTTTAGCACAGGTTGTCCGGCGCTGGTGGCTCTAGGTGGGGTTTGTCTGACAGTCTTTAAACATGACAGATAAGAGAGAATAATTAATTTATCAGAGCAGGCCAGGCTTTAATCCCTGGTGTCCCGGTGATAAGGGAAGGTTTCTTCTCCCTTGATCCTCTCTGCCGATATGGGGGCTTTTTTTTCTTCTCCTTGGCGGTTTCCCGTTAATAAGCCTGTCAAAGAGGCATAGCACTGCGGGCTCTGTCCTGTACAGGTTATCTCCCTTCCACACGTTCCCATCTCCTCCCCTGACAGCCGACAGCTACCGGGTCGCGGGGCCTTTGAAACCCCTGGGAGAGCGGGGGCCTTTGGGTGTCTCTCTCTCTCTCTCTCTCTCTCTCTCTCTCTCTCTCTCTCTCTCTGACGCTGTCATTTAAAAACACCTAATTCAAACATCAGGAGGGTCCGAAAACACACACAAGGAGACACAAGAGAAAAAGAGAACACAGTACTGAAGGAATCAATGGATGTACCACACTCATTTATAGCCGTGCAACTGTGTATAAGTGAGTCCCTTTAAAAGCTGGAGTCCACAGCGATTCTGGAGATTGCTTGTTGTCAAAATCACTTTGTGTCAAAATCAGTGAATATCTCCTCAAGATCCACTACCTGCTGTGTGTGCACTGAAAACTCCAGTGTTAATGCACAGCCTAGGCTCTGTAAACACTAAACAGGCATGTTGCTAGCTACGGTGGGCCCCTTTTGTTTACTTACACTTTGTCTTGTCATACACGTTTACAGAGCCTAGCCTTTGTTTAAACACACCCAGTATGGACGGATAGCAGATTGTGAGAAGATATTCACTGATATTGACAAAATGGGATTTTGACAACAAACGTTTTCCAGATTCGCTGGCTGCACCTTAAAGGGAAAAAAAAAATAAAAACATGTTTAGCACTCTCCCATTCGCTCCCTGCTTTATGCATTTTCAACCCGTCTCTCTCTCCGTCTCTGTCTGAAATTGATTGGCTGCTTGTGAGGTGAAATATGTGTCGACATATTTCATCCTGCTATAGCGTGAAGTGTACATGTACAGATGGTAAAATGATGAGGCCTATGTTGAGGATGTTTCTGACAGGCATTTTAGCCTAGGCATATGTTTTGTGGGGGATGCAGGGTATACAGTATGTCACCCTCAATATTTAGTCAAGGTAAATATGTCCCCATCCAAAACATGTGAAAGACAACCCCCTTTTCCACAAAAGAGGTATGTAGCGGTATCATGTAACTACTGTATATTTTTCGTAATGATTTCAGAGACCCCTAAAGTGGATCATACCATCTTTACCTTGCTGACCTCCCAGCATTGCACTGGCTTGCGTTGCAGTGACTTCTGACTTACAAGTGTAATGCAGTTGCAATGCAGACAGTGTAGTAATGTAAGAAGCTAGCTAGCTTGTTTAGCCCACTACACATCATTTCTTATCTTCAAGGCTTTGCAATTAGATTATGTCAAGTGTCTACTGATCTAATTTTGAAATTTTCTGGGGGAGGACCCATGCTTAATGTCCCTCCCTCCCCCCAATGTTGAAGGAAACCAACGCCCATGTATAATACACACGGGGCCCTCATTTATCAAATTTGCGTGGAAACTGGTGCAGATTCTGGCGCAAATACCTCCCTATGCCAGGTATCGCGTGGGATTTATCAAACAGTCGTATCTCGCCAATCTCGGCGTACGCCAGGCCATTATTGATAAATGCGGCAGCTGAAAACAATGTATCATGCCCCTATATTTTCTCAGTTTAGAGGCCTAGCCCAGAGGTTTTACGACATGGATATGCGCATTATGGCACAGAAGAGGAACTTCGCTGAAGTAGAAATTGACAAAATAACAGCGAAAGAAGAAAAAAAAAGAGTTTCATTTCGGAGCATTACAAGCGACATCAAAGAACGACAGAAGGCAGCAGTTAGGAAGGAAATAACTCCTGCGGTCAACAGCATTGATGTTGACAACAAACGATCTCCAGCGCTCAAATGCTATAAAACAGCATATATATATATGTCGCCATTTCTTTACATAGATGAAGAAAAAGTGGTCTGACTCAAAAATCGCCACTAAAAAAAGTGTGTTGCTGTTCTGAAATGCAACCAACGTGCGGGCATAATATAAGTGGTAGAGGAGAAAAAGACGCACCAACTGTCCGATAATGGTCCCCATAAAAGAAATACACGTCTGCAGAGATTTGAATGATTAAAATGAATTGGCCCTTTTAGATAGCACTACTCAAAAGGGGTTTAAAAACTAAAAATAACACATTTTGCATTTTACTGTATGACAGCATGCGCTTGGCACGAGTGGTCAGCCCGGCCGTCAGCTGCACAAGCCGACCCGGCAACGATCAGCTGTGAGAGCGCCCACTGTCCTGCTGAGCTGCTCCACTAGCAGATCGGAAAAACGTGCCGGTTAACGGTGGAAATAAATCGCTCGCTTAAGCGATCAATGACACATTAAAAGAGGAACTAACATCTAAAAAGTGCGTCAAATAAATAAAATGTTAAGTTGAATGTTGTGCCGTGTATTTTTTATCATAAAGAGCAGTGTAGGCCTACTACATATTTAATACTTAGGCTAACATTTTGAATGAATGCAGCCCCCGTGCCTCAGTGTCCCCCCAGCTGCTCCAAGTCGAAGATAACTGCCCTTACGCAGTCCCATGCAGCGCTCCTAAGTGGCCGGTGTGCGCACTATTGAATCAGCTCTCCTACTCAGTTGCACACCATAAGCTGCACAATTTTAAGTGATTAATGTCTTTATTTCGGTCTTAGCAAACACTGCATTTGTATTATCTTCTAATAATTGTCCAACAAAGTCATCGGCTACCCGGCACAGCCTGCACTGCGAGTCCATGCTGTTTACAAACTTGCGTACACGAGCTGAGAGCTGGCGTGGGATTTGAGCGTATCCTACGATCACGTCCATATTGATAAATGCCGAGATTTGCGTGGAAATGTACGTACACCCATTGGTCCACGCACGGTTGATAAATGAGGGCCGACAAAACTGTAGAATAACTCATGTTACATATAAACAATATGTTTGTTTATCATGGAAAAGGTGGAAGGTCTTTCCAGTTTATATGAATTGAACAAAATATATTTCCCAGTGTTGAGCCATTCAGATGAGGAAAGACAAGACAAGACATTGGAAGCTAAATCTTGAGGACCCACTGCCAATGCACAGTGCATTACATATGCACCAATGATAGTGGCTCATTTAGTTTTTAATTTAGAGGGTGAGTGGCCAACAGAGTGAGTGAGGAGGACAGTGTGTATCTCGTGGGGGGCAGCAGGACGCCTGCTAAGTGGCAGTGTGCGCGGTGGCCTTCGCTGCACTCTGGTCCTTCATCATTTCCCTAAAGCCTCACCTATTTTGCAGGCTGACTGCATGCATTATCATATTTTATGTGGGTCATGAAAAGCGCACGGAAGTTGCACTGCTCAGGAGAATTTGTGCATTGTGAGTATGTACTTGTGTGTGTGTGTGTGTGTGTGTGTGTGTGTGTGTGTAGTACCAGTTGTATTTACTCTGTGCATAAGATATGCATCACAAGTACAGTTCAATCTTGGCCTGACAATGACACTATATATTCCCTACCACCAGTACATTTCCGTTCTCCTGGCCATTTCATGGTTTTTAAATCTACTCTTTGATACAGTGTTTTATTATCGATCTCGTGTGAGCTCAGCAGAGCAGTTTACGCACAACAATCAAGCCAAGGTCAGTTTTGAATGATTCACAGTGTCCTCGTCTGTCTTTGTCTATTTGTCTGTCTTCTGGCTAACTGGAGCACTTCGGCTTTTTTCGATCTGTCCAGCATGAGAGAAAGGAAAAAAAAAAAACATTTAGCCAATGCTGCCCCCTTATCTCTCTTGCTCTTCTAATCTCCTGTGAGGGGCAGGGGTGGAGGCAGAGGGTCTGTCATTGTCCGGGGATGTGAACCTGCAACCTTTTTCAATTTCACCCCAGCGCTTCAAAAGCCCTTCCGCCTGGACGATCTCACGTCCCCGGACAAAGGTGCCATTTGCTTTTCATTTCCTCCACGACAAGAGAGCAGAGAAAAAGTATTGTATATTGTAATGCTCCCTCACCTTTCTGACATCAGCAAAATTGAGGTCCAGGCGAAAGATAAATACAAATTAAAAGTAAATACAGAAGAAAAAGGGAAAAAGGGGCTGAGAAGAAGAGGAGATGTATTACCATGTTTGGAAATCCATTTTGCACTGGCTCCTAAGCCACAGTGCTCTGTTCAAGAGAGGGTGAGAACAAAATTGAAAAAGTTAAAGCGGATGAAAAACTTTCATTGATATCTTTTCACAGCAATTACGTTTAAAATTAAATTGATTTAGGGACACTGTTGTTCGTAGGATCGTTTTGTCCACATCCAACTCAAACGTTCCAACTCCTATCTGCCACCATGCAGCAGCTGGTGTTACTGGTAAACTATGATGTCATTCCTCATCTGGACTGGTTTAACTGGGGTCCCAGCTGCATGGTCAATGTGCTGGAGAAACACTGTGTGTGTTTTTTACACACACACACACACACTGGATTTATGTTTGCCTATGTGCAATGAGCCACACTGCTACAGTTTAAGCTTCCACTCCTGATTTATTGCTAAATCCTTCCTTGCTATGTCTCCAACTGGACATTCCACTATTTTCATTTTCACCATTTCACTTTTTCTCTCCTGGCTTCTTCTGCTAACCACTCCTCTGCTGCATAAGAGGGGAAAAGCAGCAACGGGCTATTCTATCATTATAGCAGCAATATCTACACAACATTAGGCAAACGACATCTGGCTGGCGACATGTTCCAGGGTCTAAGCACACCTCACGGCGTGGCAGGTGGCCTCGCATCCATCAAACCCAGCGCTGCCAAGATCGGTCGGCAGAATGAGCAAAAATGGCTGCTCATGGTAATTGTGTTTTTCCCCCTTCCCCACCGCTTTAACAGTGCTGCATTTTACATAGGAATGGCTTGACGATGTTGCACACATATATCCACAGGGGTGCTCAAGTGTTGGGAAAATTAAAAAAAAGATGCACTTATTTGTTTTAGCACCTAAACTTTGGCTATGGCTTCTCCAGGTGCGGGTGTTAATGTAGAGGTACACTAGTAAAACACTGGGAAAAATTCTTCACAAACCCTGGAGGAAACTGCATTATCTGTTTATGCAGGAAACAGGCGGTATGCAGGGCCATTACCTGCTATCTCAAGCTAAATAAAAAGTGACCTTTAAAAGGTCTCTCTGGATACATATTGAAAAGCTCCAGGAGTGCAATTTTTCTCCGAGTTGGAATTTTAAGGTTGTAATATTCAAATCAGTCATACATCATTCCATAAGGCAGTATGTTAAAAAAAATAAAAAATAAATGCCCTCCCACACCCCAACCCAAAACCAAAAGGGGTAAATCTACGTATAAGGTGGCTTAATTCTCAAGCTAATCATCAGAATAACAATGCAACACATGAAGTAACTAAACATATTATTAACAACATTGTGCGTCCAAGTTATCTTTACACTGGCACCTATATAGTGTCACGCTACATGCAACACTTGAGGAGATATTTTTTCTGTTCTGTCCTTCATCCCTTATGACATTCTTTCATATGCAGGTATTGACCTCATTTAGTCTAGCAGTCCTGAAAAGGTTGTTCTCTAGGTTATTTTCAGTTCCTAAAAATAATTTGTTGTCCAATCATGAAAGCAGTCTGTGTCCAGTACTAGTGGTTGCTGAAAAGAAGACAGCACTTTGCAGTCTCCTTATATGTGTAACTTAGGACAGAGCTCAAACTGCCTTTTTACGACATTGGCAACAGTGAATGTCAGGAGTGCAATTTGATATACAGTTTATATACATTTAGTATTAGCTTTTTCATTTAATGTAACAACAACCTTTCCCACACCATAGTGTTAGTTGCCGAATCCTCGCCGTACGTCAACCATCTTTTATTTAACATAAGATTAGTTTTAAAGCATTGGGTAGGTAGGTAGATGAGACTATTGGACACCACTGGACAATTTGGTTAATTTATATTCAGTATAGCATATTTTGTTTAATAAGTGCCAGTCAAGAATTTAGATATAAATGGACAGAAGCAAAATTAATTTAATTTACATGTTTTAAGTAATTGTCACTTAATTTACTGTGTGTGTGTGTGT
Organism: Hyperoplus immaculatus; assembly: GCA_949357725.1. Classification (NCBI taxonomy): domain Eukaryota; kingdom Metazoa; phylum Chordata; class Actinopteri; order Uranoscopiformes; family Ammodytidae; genus Hyperoplus; species Hyperoplus immaculatus. The sequence goes on from OX442360.1 coordinate 28,005,590, forward strand.
GTGTGTGTGTGTGTGTGTGTGTGTGTGTGTGTGTGTGTGTGTGTGTGTGTGTGTGTGTGTGTGTGTGTGTGTGTGTGTTAGCGAGCTCGTGTTCAAGAGTGAGTGAGTGAATCTGCAGGCTATCTTGTAACCCAGGGATATCAAGAAGCAATCAAGACATTCATTACTAGCTCAGGTCTTGTCCACTAACATGCCCATCCTAGACTTACTGTGTGAAAAAAACACACAAACACACACACACACAGTGGGGCAGATGACAAGCACCCAGGGAGGCGCAGTGGCATTTCCGCTGTTATTGCTTCTGTGTATCCGAGTTTAGCCATGGGATTACCATCAGTACAAATTAAAAACAAATAAAGGACGCGGTGGGGGAAACAGAAGGCGAGGATCTGGATCTATTATGCTCTGATTTATGGACCACTGATCCATAGCCAGGTTGGGTCAGTGAGCTAGTGAGTGTGCATTCTAGCAGGCTCATTGCCAAATCACCTGCCAGTCAATAACCTATTTAATTTAATGTCACAGCCTATACGGGGCAAAGCATATTGACAAGCCACAGAATACACCTTCCTGAAGCCCCCGGCTGCACGTACCAGATAAACTGCATTTGAAAAAATTCAATCTTGCTTCCTCGAATGCCCCGAATTTATCTTCATAAATTATTAAAGATTATCCCCAAGAATAAAGTATGGCTAGGAACTTATAGTTGAGAAGCTAATGTCAGTGAATTCGGGTGGTGGGGGGAAACTTGTTGCAAGGACAAGCCCACTTTTCCCACATCACACGCATTTCCATTTCCAAGTCAAACCTGCCCTCAGAGGGCACACAGTCACTTACTGGCCTTTATGAATCTTTCAGAGGAGGAATAAAGAGAAGAGATGGCATTTCAACATTTAATAAAAGTGTCATTCCTCAAGTGTAATGCTTGTCCCGCACGCTCTATTGTAGACAGACTCTATCAATAAGTTTTTGTTTCATTTGGCGTATTGAAAACCAGATTCAACCGGGAGGTAAATATTGAAGATGATGACAAATCAAAGTGCATGATGAGACGTGGGGGCCTACAGCTCTCGCTTTCTTTCCTCACTGAAAACCAAATCAAATGTTTCCACACAAACCCGATTGTGTTTGCCTTCAAAAGGATGCAGTTTTCTTTGGATGACATGTGAAGGTGACTCCCTCTCCACAAGTCTCCCCTTTTTGATGCCTCTGTCTGTCCTGTCGCAGTCAATAAGCCATTTAATCTGGGTGCTCAGCCGAGTCGATTGCGGCCGATGTCGTGTCCGGGGCTTATGCTATAGACAACAAGAGGGGTTTCTGCCCGGGACTGATAAACCATTAATTTCCTTCAGCTCCTTTGTCTTTCCGTTGGGTTGAGAGAAAAGAGCTCTTGGCCTATTTCAATCATGGATGCCTCTCTTTTTAATGAGCCGCTTTAATCCCTTTGCAGCGAAAAAAAAAAAAAAAAATGCAGCTTGCCTTTCAGCATGACAAAAATGTACGTGATTAGAGGATTACTCACATTTATGTATTCATGTACTAATTTAACGACACAAGTCATTCTAGGAAAAGCAAGAGAACGATGTCTGTTTTAATGTCCATATCTGTTTGTGTGTCACATAAAATAACACTGGGGGATTTATCCCCTTTGGGATTATTAGCATCTGTATGTACCTTATGCTTTCATGTTCAGTGTATTTGTTGAGATGAAAAACCTAGTCTATATTCTATTAAAACTATTCGGGTTGAAATTCATTCTCTTGCAATTCTCGACTCCCAACTCGATGGAATAAAACAATAGGGATTCACATAAATCAATGTTGGTCTTTGTAAACAAAAGCTTGAATTAGTTAACTATAGAGGAAAGCAGTGGTAATAATAAAAGATTGATTTAATATAGGACCTTTCAGAGAAATACAATTCACAAAGTGCTTCACAAGAATAAAAAGTAAAAAAATCCATAAAACAAAAACATTATAAAACACAACTATAAAAACATACGCCGCAAGGTAAAAGGAAATACAAGACCATTAAAAACACCCAAACAGGCAACAAGGGACTCCAAATGAAACATGCAAAACAACGATTAAAAGACATCTTAAGGTGAGACAGAGGACACATTGAAAAGAACAGAAAATTGCTTTCTGAAAGCAACTTCAGACCAATGAAGTAGCTATGAATGAAGGAATAGTTTCATTAAATGTATTCACATTCTCTCTGCTCATATAATGAAAAGACAAAAACTAAAACCCTCCCACCTCCCACCACACATTTCCTGAGATGGACCATTAATGTTGCACAGTTGAGCAAACTTCAGATACACGCTTACATTTGCATGTCATTATAGCACACTGACAGAACCTGTAGTGATAATTATTTGAATGATGCTTATTGTAAATGACTGACTGAACACATCAATGCATGAAGGCTTTGACAACAGTGTAATAGTTTGACAGGAGTCTTTCTTTATTTTTCTTTCTTTCACTGTATTTCTTTTAAGATGTACTTCATTTTGTGTGATGAACACTGAACCTTGACTTTTCCAACTTTTCAAAATAAATGCTTTGTGTACAGGCTGAAAGAAAAAGTGCATAGAAGGTTTTTGTGCTAAACAATCAGTGTGTTGGGGTGGGGTGTGGGGGGGGGAGGGGAGTTGGTGGGCAGAGGGACGTACGCCTCCCAGGCTCCTCTGGATCCGGCCATAGAACATCTCGGTAAATGTGCTCAGACAGATGAGTCTCGCCTCGGAGCGCTGCCTCCCAAGGGCAGAGTGACATTTTCTGGGGACAATATGAGACTGCAGTGACACAGAAAACATCCCCCTCCCTCCACACAGAAGCACACACACTTTTCTCTGCTAATTTCCCCTGTCCCAAGAGCTGGCGGTAACTACCTTCTGTCCTTTTTTCATTCTGTTACAGGTCAAAAGATTTGACAAAGTTCCAAAAAAAATCCTGGTTGGCTCGGCACCGGGGGAACGAGAAATGTGACTGGGTTCAACAAAAGGAACATAATTACAGACAGGAAAAAAATACACACACCACCAAGTACATTCTCTGAAAACTGCTAGCGTTGGAATGCTGTAGTTTTTGTGTCATAGACATTGAAAGCTCGGAAAGAAAAGTTCAAACAATGGGGGAAAAATAACCTGAGAAGCCGGGCGTATTTTGAGGCTTGCTTTGGAAGACATAAGGCTGTTATCTTTTGTACTGCTTCTTTGCAGAAAAACTCTCACTGTTCCCTGCTTGTCCTTGATTATTGCGAATACAATGTGAATATGCATTTATGTGATGTTAAAACAATGTATCGGTAACACTTTATAATAACTATCTGTTGTAACTCGTTAATAGATCATTAGTAAACTCTTAATTAATGATTATTAATGATTTGTTAAGTGTTTGTTAGCAGTTTGTTAAGGATTTATAACAATGGTAGACAGTTAATAGCTTAATAATTGAATCAGTTCATCTGGGAGGTAATCCGAGATACCGACGAGGCTGAAATAGGCTATAGACTATACACAGTGCATGGGCAACTGAGGGCAGCCCCATTTTCAGATATTTTTAAATAAACTCAATACACACTGTGCATGCCATGGATTTGAACGTGACGTGATCAGTTAATCTCGGATTACCTCCCAGATGAACTGATTCAATTATTAAGCTATTAACTATCTACCATTGTTATAAATCCTTAACAAACTGCTAACAAACACTTAACAAATCATTAATAATCATTGATTAAGAGTTTACTAATGATCTATTAACGAGTTACAAAGGATAGTTATTATAAAGTGTTACCAATGTATCTACTGTTTTAAACAAAAGAGGATATAGAAAATAATCAGTTTACATTCCTCACAGGGTTTTTCATTCATCAAAATCACCAACCTCTCCAAATATTAAGGGTGGGAAAAATAATCGATTTTCCGATTAATCGCGATTCTCTCTCGAACAATTCCGAATCGATTCATAAAAGTTAATAATCGATTTATATATATATAAAAAAAAAGTAGTATTTCCTGCGCCACTGCGCATGCACACCACACAAGTGTGAGTTGTTAAAAGTGGCGACAAAAGGGCAGAGAGCAGCAAACCCATATGACCTGCACTGGCTTTGTGTCTGTTTAAATTTTTGTATAAGAGCTGAATTCCAAGCCATACTTTTTGCACAATATGTTGAAATGACATAGAAAATAATAGAATAGAAATCCTATAGAAACATGATTCACAAGAGTAGAAAGAAAATTAAACTGAATCGGTTTAGTTTTTACATACTTCCATATTGTGTTGAAAGCTGCATTGATAATTGCACTGGTCATAGAAAGTCATATTTGTGACAAGAAAAGCTTTTTCTCTAATGCAATATTAGAGAAGGTAATTCATCTGTTGATTGTATTTAATGATCATCACAAAAGTAGGAAGTGATTAGCAAACTCAGATGTGTATATAAATATATTTTTGAAAATCACACAGAGGTATGTACGTAAAAAAAAATTGCATCGAGATGCATTGAGAATCAATTTTGAATCGAATCGTTGACCTCGGAATCGAATCGTAAGGTGCCAAGAGATTCCCACCCCTACCAAATATGTTTCTTGTTCAGCTCAATTCATTCTCCTATTCATTTCAGTTCCAGTGGTTCTGTTCAATCATAAATAATCACTTTATTTAACAGATAAATCAGTATTAACATTGTACTTATGGCGTCATGGTGGGAATGTCTCGCGATAGTCTCAGGCTTAAAACACATTTTTTTCTCTCTTTTTTTACAGCAAAAATCAGATATTATTGCTTTTACTGTTGAAATAGCTGTGACCGCCAAACATGACCAAAATGTATGCACAAAGTCAGCCCCCAAAAACCCATCCTGAGCCAGGCAAAAACCCTATGCCTCAGTGTTCCACTTAATGTACACTGATTATACCTCACCACAAAATGCCTGCAGACTCAAAAACTTTTATGCCAGCTTCAGCCTAAACGTCAGTTGTCCCCACATGTATTTACTGTTTCGCCTGCTGTACTGTGTGCTGTCATCCGTTTGAGTCAGACGACACATCTGTCACAGTGGATCGGTACGGTGGTCTGTGTGACAGATGAGTCCTTCCCCTCTCAGCGGGGACTCTCTCTCTCTTACTCCCTCTCTCTCTTTCTCTCCGGGGAGGTGCACATTTTCGGCGCATCCAAGCGTTGGCAATCATGCATAGCACCTTGATGAGAGACAGGGCCCCTGCAAACTTGATTGACTGGCATACTAACGTGAGGCGATGGCTATACGAACACCACAGGCACGGGAACATAAAGACCCCAGGCGCTCAACAGCAGCCCCCCCCCATACGTCACACACACAAACGTGCTTGGACACATAGAACGAATCACTGTATGTTAAGAAGAGCTAATCTCTCTCTCTCGCTCTCTCCTCATACTAAATAATGTGACTAGCTATAGATAGCTACGGCTAATCTCATTATAGGGCATGTCACATAGCAGTGCAAAGGGGGGACAGGTTGCTGTTGTTGAAGCCGCGCTGACTGACGAGGGTATTATCCTTGATTACACAAACACAACACACTCACGACTGAAGATGTTTTATTGTCCATTTCAGAGGGGAGGGGATAATGGTTTTCAATCAAGGTTTTGAGGGTTTCTTGACATGGGCGGCCGAGGGTCAGAGACAATTAACTTTCAAGGGCTACTGCGTGCGGCGGCGAGAATCAGGGATAACTACATCCAATCAAGTCCGACTTGAAAATGTTCTGGTCCCGTCCTTGTTGCACCGCCAAAGTGGTCAATCCAATTAAGACTTAAGGCTCAGAACCTGGCCACGAAAAAAACAGACATCTCTGCGGAGAAGGCTGTCTATCACACGGGGATTGTTTGACACTCTTGCGTTTGATTGCTCCATTTTTCGGCACTGGGTTTGCTCAGTAGGAGGCTAACAGGCCCCTAGTTTGAGACCGTCCTGTGTGTGTGTGTGTGTGTGTGTCGTCCCCCCAATGAGGACAAGCATTGCTACTGCTGGGTCAGCGGGGGGCTGATTGGGCGAGAGACTGCAGTGTGCATGCAGGGAGCAGATAGACAGAGAGAGAGGATCCTGCTGTTTGTGTAAGAGCAGGAAGCCATGTGGAAAGGCCTAATGTCTTAATTGGTGTGAGTGGCGACGGACGCTACCTGACGAGACTCATTAATCAGAGCGCGGCTGAAAAGGCTAGAGGCTTGGCAAGTGAGAGGGAGAGAGGAGGGGAGGGTTATCAGGCCAGTGCTGTTTGTGTGTGTGTGTGTGTGTGTGTGTGTGTGTGTGTGTGTGTGTGTCTAGCAGCAGCCCCTTTAGCTGCCTGGTTCTTACTGCCACACACACTAATCCAAGACACCCACCGACACCCCTCGCAGCTGTGACTGTCATAGTCGGCCACTCATCCGCAGTAGAGTGCAGAGAATGAGGATGCAACAGTAATTACAGCAGCACACACACATACATGGCCTCCACGTGCATGGCACAAACACAGCTGCATAACATTACAAAAAAAAAAAAAAAAAAAAAAAAAAATCAATGCCATGCGCCATAGAGGCACCATCTTTGTTGTTCAGAATTATGTTCCCCTTTGAATTGTATCCATGTTTGTCATGTCCAGCATGGCCTTTGCTTTTCGGGGGGAGGAGGGGGGGCGTTTCAAGCTCTGTCACACTGATCTGAGAACAGGCCTATATCATTGATATATCAATAACACACACACACACACACACAGACACACACACAGACACACAGACAGACAGACTTAAATAAATAAATAATCAAAGGCACACACACGTATACAAAAGTCCTCCCTTTGGGCTGGTCCATCAGAGAGCAGCCATTGTGTTGCGACTGATGTTCTTTTGCACAAAAAAGTTATTTTCTCAGTGTGTCCTTTCAGCCTGTTTGGCCCGATCTTGTCCAGGTCACTTCCCCCTAATGGAGTGACATTTAGACCCTGAGGCCAGGAGTTCTCCTCTGGACACAAACATCCATGTTTCAGGACAAGGACTTTTTCTTCCCCTTTCACTCTCCTGTCCCTGTGTCTCTCTGCCCCAGGCCTGCAGATAGAGAAGTCACTTAGCCGCCTCTTAAGTTGCCTTTTTCTGCGGCTATTCATGGGCATTCAATTAGGAGAAAAGGCCTAGCACTTTATGTCTGTGTCACTGCATTTGTTGGCTGTCCCTCTTTAGTGTCCTGGATTTCTGTAGTCGAAATAACAACCAGTTGCAAACCTGATAGTACTGCAATGCTGTGCTTGGAGTGGCTTGTACTGTAGGTAATAAATAGAACATATTTCATCGATGGATTTCGTTCAATAGCCAATCTCGCATATCCGCAACAGATGAATGTTTCCATGTTGTCCAATATTGGCTGTGTTTATTGAAAGGTCAATGCAGTGTACCGTGGGAATTCATGTTGTTTTTTATGTACAACTATGATGAGAGTTGGCTTCCATTTTGGTTTCATTTTACACTGTATATTGATAGCCGTTGTTGTTCTGCACTGCCAGTTTTCCTCCTAGCTCTCATTTCGTGCACATGTTCATTTTTCTTTCTTTTTTTTTTCAACTTTCAGATGCTGATGTTTATGCCCCCTGATGGATTTCCATTCCCCAAGAACATTTCAGTATGAACGAAGCAATCAGTGGTGAATTTGCCATTGTTTGAGTACACTTTATGTACACTACCCTTACTCGGTGGGGTGATGGAAAGTGTAATAACATATTTATTTATTTATTTGTAACTTTATTCCAGGTCTCAAACTAGGAACTGTTCCAATTGCCTCCTGGTTTGATTCACAATGCTGTACAAAGCTCAGTGAAATATCACCCTAATGGAAACGGGAGAGGATATTCTTGGCACACAGGACTACTTTACCTCAAAATGTATGAGGACGCATTATTATCTATAATGTACTGTATTATGCCACGTACATGTGCTATCCTACACAGTCCTTCTCAATAGTACACTTTGCAGGGGCAGTTTGCTGGTGGCCATTGTTATTCTAAACTGTCCACCCACCCAAAACAAAAATCATCTTCTTAATTGTCCCTTCTGTTGATGTGAAATTCAATAAAAGTGTCAGGGACCATTTTGAATTGACTGTGAATAGATGCCATTGCCTGGCTGTCTACATTCATGACAGCTTGAAGAGAGTTGACGGACTGTATTAGACAAAGTGTGTGTGTGTGTGTGTGTGTGTGTGTGTGTGTGTGTGTGTGTGTGTGTGTGTGTGTGTGTGTGTGTGTGTGTGTGTGTGTGTGTGTGTGTGTAGGTGGGGGCCGGGGGGGCTTCTTCATTATCTTTACTTGAAAACGGGGCTTGCTCAGAAATGTGGCACATCAGTGACAAATAGTGTCTGCATTGCCCACCCCCCCTGTTTTTACATAACCTTGCTGGTAGTGCAAAGCAAATGTGTCTCTTCACATTTGTACAGATATGTTCAATTGCTCACAGGCCGTGAATTCTTCATTGGCGTTGGAAAATGGGGAGGGGAATGTAGAAAAAAAACCATCAAGTCCATACTGTTCACATGGCTGCACTCAACTTATTGCTCTTTGATAGCATGGCCCTGCAACTTAAGCTGTGAATAATGATGTGTGTTTTTTCTGGTTCCATTTTGACCTTGGCTTCATATATATACAATATGGCCAATATTTACCATGTTGCATTCCCTACACCTGCTGTCTCTCTGGACACCATCTGTGCAATACTTCAGCGGAGTTACGCCCCAAGGAAGGTAAAGCCTGTCAGTGAAATATATGCAATGATAGGTGATCATCCGGAAAAAAAGAATTCATCCATCTGTAGCGTTCAATTTCTGTAGCATGAGCTCCTTGACTGAACCAGAATGGTGGTGTGTATTAAAGATGAGTGGGAAGCCATTTCTGGTGCTTGTATGATAAAAACATAGAGAAATGTCATAGAAATATACAGCTGAAAAACACGTAAAAAGGTGCACATGACTCTTGATGTTAATTGCGGAAGTCTCTGCATGTGTCTGCAATGTTTTCATCCGGGAAAATCATGAAATGCATTTGACTGCTCCCTTCTTTTTTTATAAATCAGTATTGATCAGCAGAGTGGGCTCCACTCCAGACAGCAATCAAGACATTGCTATGCTCGGCACTCATTTCCTCTCATCCTGCATTGATTTTTAATGAAAGACGGGCTCTTCTAAAACCCTGGTTGGTACTTTAAAAAGTCCTCTAGCTCGTTATTAGCGCGGCTCATGAGGCCTTTCTGCCCTTTGGAATGAAAGCTAGTGCAGGAAATGTTAGCAGAATATTGCTTAACTGCCATTTTATCTGTGTTTTATAAACACATTTTCATGGGGGCTTACAGTAAAAGGGATTTGATTTTCTATTTGAAGCCTTCACTCTTATTATAAGTCAGACAAACATGTTGGGCAAATGTTGTCCACTGTGATAACCTCACACTGCACTGTATGTATTAGATAAAAGTTGATAGGCAATCTGCATCCCATTGGATTAATGTATAGTTATTCCTTGCATTGATATTCAGTGGTTCAAAAATTATCTTGCTTCAAAGTCCAGATTTCTATTAAGACATCAAGGGCCGGATACATAGAGCTAGAGATAGAAGTTTGCATACACATTCTCTTCATCAGATTTATGAAGATGAATGAATGCCTGGTTATATTCTATAAATCAAAGTAATTATGCAATTGGGCGCACTTACAGAAGCTTAATTTTCGCTCCCGCAGTTATAGCCAGAAACGTAGTGACACCCTTAAACTTGTTTGCTTTTTCAGACTTTAGACATTAGGACTGTCAATGAAAAGAACTGCAAAGGAGAAGTGCAATGCAACCGACTATGTCGCGTTGATGAGATTGTCCAACAGCACCATTGGTTTTAAATTGGAATACTACTAGAAGTGTTATCAAGCCATCGAAAAGCTACAGTTTGTCTGTGAGATAACATAACCTGCCGCTGATGCCAGGCAAAAGGATGAGATATTTTTGTCCTTTTGTGTCACTGGATTTAACCGAAGCTTTTAAATTAATTTGGAAGTACGTGATCAATCAATTTGAATTATAAATATCTAACAAGCTAGTAGATGGAATCAAATTTTTCGATTCCATATGTAAAATAATAATAATTTGTACACTATACTATTTCACCTTAGGCCTGTTCCCCCGCTCTTTCTCTATGTCTCTCTCTCTCTCTCTCTCTCTTCATTATTTCTAGGCTCAGCGTTGCGTCTCGCAGCACGGGGTTAATGTGGAAGAGGATATGTTGCCCGGGGAAGCTGGTGGCTGATGCCTCTAAGTTCACCCCACTGTGCCACCCACACTCTGGCTACCCGTGTGCAAGCTAAGTGCACCTCTAAATCTGCTCCCAAAACTTTCCCCTAAACATTGGGCACATTACCATGCACAAGTAATTGACCTGCTTAAGCGGAATGGCTATCACTGTGGCGCTCTTTGTGATTTTCCTTTTTCGATTCCCACTGACAGGAAGAGAGCATTATATTTGGATACAATTTTTCAAATTCAAATGAATGCTTGCAGTGTTGAAAGACTGGTCCAGGTTTTTTCGCTTTAAGCTTTTTTAAGTGTGTGGCTTTGCGCGCTTGGGCCCCCAAATACTGGAACAATTTGAGTGACAGCAGGGTCTGGTGTTGTGACCTTTTGTTTACATAGCATTTACAAATATAATGATAGGTAATCCTCGGACTGTTCTGCAATTTGTTTATATTACTTTCCATCAAAATCTGTACTGAAGGTGTAGTGAGATATCTCATGGAGCGATATCTAAAAACCTGGCAAAATATAACCAATTCATGTTTAGATACCACCAACGGTAAATGAGAAAATACATATTTAATTTTTTTTTCTTATTTGGTTGAAGTGGCCCTAAGCCATTGCTGCGTAGTTGCTCATTCGCTGAGTAAATGCTTCATTGGTTCCCTGCTAAGCTGCCCAGATGGACTAAAGCACTCACCCCCTTTTGTCACACGTTCTATTTGCGTAATACATTCCTCATAAAAGCATTACATTTAACCCCTTTCTTTCTTTGTGTTTTTGGACATTTGAACAGTACTGTGATGTACTGCGCCATGTCTGCTGCGTATGCAATCGCCTGTGATTGGATTACATGCGGAATGCATAAATAAAGGGATTCGTAGCGTCAGTGTCAATCTTCATCATAATGATTTATAATGGCTTAGGCTTTACTTTATTATCTACAAATAAAAGGCGAGTCGTGATTAATTAGTCACAAAAACATTGCATCATCCCAGTGACTCAGAAGGTGCTGAAAAAAAATACATTTAATTCAGGATATCTTGTTTTCATGTTGACTTATGAATATTTGTCGGTATGCTTGTAATTGCACTCAAGCACAGTGCATCTCCTTACTCAGTTCAGTGAAATGCAACACTCTCATCTCGCCTGGGAAATACATTGCTGTTATTGCTTTGGATAAATAAATAAATTCAATTACGTCCCATATACCATCCAATAACTTGGCTCTCTCTCACAGCCCCAGATTTGCCCCATTTCAAAGTGATTAATGCTGGAGTGGGTATAGCGATAAGTAAAACATACAAGAGCCCTATTGACATTCAAGAAGATATCATCATAGCAGCCATAGCCATCAATGAAAAAAGTCCCTATACCACCACTTCACAGGAGCAGTGCAGGGCAATAAGAACAAGAAGTTTCTAATTCCAGCCCGGTTTATTGAGGCGTCAGATTGCACCTGCCCATCGGCTCACACACTCCGATGGCCTTTTCAGACCTTAACTTTCTGTCTCAATCAGGGGGAAATGATTGCCTGGCTGGCTGCTACCTGCCGTCCTCATGTAATTACACTTACTTCCATTTACAGACACATGCCTAGCAGCTCTGACTGGGACCCGGCAGCTCCCATTGAGGGACTATGAGCCAGGTAGCAACAAAGGTTCAGCAAGCAGAGACAAGATGAGGTGGTTGAGAGTAGGCATAGGCTGGTATTATATTTTGACGGTATGATAATCTGAAGCAAAAACACAGCGGTTTCACTGTCACTCTGTATTGGAATTACAGCTCAAATGTGTTTTGAAATGTGTGTGTAGTCCTGAGTAAGCAGCTCTATAAGGTTTTTGAGAGACATGCTCACTTTCTACACATTTCTATATGATGCAGGAATTTTCTCAACATTAATCAAATTAAAGGGGTTTGGAAAACCTTGACATTAAAAAAAAAAAAAACATTATATACCTTGAAACTGGATACTGGTCCATGCCTATTTGTGGGTCTGTTGCACTTTCTCACTATCTATTTACCAATTTTTCAAACAAGTAATAATTTCTCACTCTGTGCCTTTTATGTATCCATGTTGTCTATAATTGTTCAAACATCACTTGCCAAATAGTTTTTTATTTTATCACATTTTTTTTGCGCCGGCCAGAATTTTGCAGTTGTTGACAGCAAAAAAAATCGCCCATCATAAAGTAACAAAGAGCAGCTCTGGCACCTGTGAAGTTCCCCACCTCTTCCAAACGAGGCCCTGGAAGCCCATAGTGGTTCAGCCCTAACAGCTGCATCGCTACACATGTCTGGCAACGCTTTCACAAAGCTTCTGTCGCGCCCAGTTCTGTTTTGTGTCGCTAAGTTCCTACCAAAGCAGTCTGTGTTCACCCAGCCCAGTTGTTTAGAAAGTTAGTTGGGAAGACTTGTGACACAATGGGCTGAGTTGCCATCTGTTTAGAGCAAGATACTCCTAAGCAGCCCTATATACACACGTTGCATGTCACTCCTTGATGAGTTTTATACAACCCTGCTTCCTCACAATAAAAAACTATGCACATCAGCCACCTAGTATGGAAGTCTTGTTGATTTCCAGGAGTACAGATGCTTACCATATGCGTACACACATTCTCAATACTTCCTTGAGTGTTTTAGAAAATACGTTTCTACATGGAATACATTGTCAATAGGAAAAATCAATAAATAAAATCAAAAATATTACTTATATTACATATTTTTGTCACATTTGTTTGCATTTATTTGCATAAAATATTCAGAGACAGTGACAGCTGATGCAGGATGCAAGTTCTTCAATAGAATCTTGACTTTTTAATTACCATGAAAAATATCAAAAACGTCCTTTCCCATTCCTTCCTTCAAACTTCTATTGCACATATGCAAACAGGCAACAACACAATTAGCGACACATTCCAATACAGTAACACTGACAGTGTTACTGTATTGGAATTTGTCACGATTTTTCTTGGCGCTGTGTGTACATTCCTAATTAATGTACTCCGATATTAATGGCATGGTTGGTTTTGAGGTTGGATTTTGTGGTGGATAAAATTCATATTCTCTTTGAGAGTTTTTTTATAAGGCCAATGTACACGTGCGTTGTGCGGAGTACACAGTAATATCAGAGGTTATGTGGGGTAGAGACACAGGAAGGGGGGGCGACTGAGTAGACCGGTTTGAGTTGGTTTCAGCTCGAGCAGGAAGCAAGGTCTTGTGGTTTGCGCATTTGGTATAAACGGATGGGCTACTATGATTTGCAGAGAGAAAAACACTCTTATAGTCTTATAATCAAAAGTAACAATATAAAAGGACAATGCTGAGGGTAATAATGACCATAATGCACGATAAGAGCAGCAAGGAATATGAGAAAAAATCATTTGTTTTGATTACAAATTATAGTCAAGTGGTTACTGCATGACATCCTAAACTGACACATGATGGCAAATGGAAGCATCTGCTAAGGGACTTACTGAATTGTTCATAAAATCTGGTTTAAATTTTGGAATTAAATGAATGTTCGGAAAATTGCTTTTTAATGTGAGAGTAGCATTATATATTGAGAGAAAAAAAGTGGTAGCAGTAAAATGTAGTCTTAACTACACTGCTAACCTATATGAGTAATACTAAGTATAAGTCATAGTTTAGTAGTTATAGTGTAGTTTCCAGCTTGAAAGTTAGGACAGAATAAACGTCACCATGATGACTGACACAACCGCAAACAAAAACATTTGGCTGGTATGTTCAGACAAATAACACCACACTACGTGACGCATCACAGGCGAATGCCTTGACAATGCCTAATCTATCCGTCATGTCCACGGCTAGGCCTCAATTAGAAAGTCATTTTCGCACAAATGTCATTGTTCCGTTTTTCTGGTCTATTTTTCTTGCTTTCCACATAACAACGGTTCAGCCCCAACAATGCTAAACATTAGGTGCATTATCATCACTGCCTCCAGGGGCCTGTTTGATCACAACACATTGCATCCAGGTTTTATAGGGTAGTGTAGGACAGAGAAATGTGGGGCAGGGGTTATATATTGCATCATGATGATGGGCCATTTTGCTCAATGGAATATGGAATTACTTTCTTTAGGAACCGCGGGAAATGGCCATCAGTGCTGCGGGCCAGAACAAAGAGGCTGCATTATTGCCTGTGTGCTTCCCATTCTGTTTCTCTAGGAGTAATGAGAAATCAAATGGAATTGCAGGGGAAACTACCAAAAAAGAAGGGCTGAATGTTTTAAAGCTATGGTGCGTAACTTCTGTTGGCCACACGAGGAATTCTGAGTAATTACAGCAACACTTTTGGCGCATATACATTACGTAAGGATCGGGGTTCACGCATGGATTTTTTTCCTTCTGTTGAACATCTTCTGTTTCTATCTTCTGTGTTCTTAGCAGTAGAATACTTCAACATTTATTGGCCACTTCTTGGGATTTTTTTGAGCTCCTGCACCAGTGTTGGGGAGTTTGTAAATGCTGCCATACTGAGAAATACAGAGGGAGTTTTGTGGAGCTGATAGGCTTAATAAACTTTGTGTACACTTGTTGACGATGGCTTGAATGTTAATTTGAAATAAAATTATGGACTATAGCTTTAAGGTTGCACAGCTGTTGGACATGTTTTGAAGCCACAGTTTTTTTCCTCCCCCTCCCTTAGCTTGTCAATAATTGCATCGACTTCTGGAGGTGCGGCCATATCACATTTCTGCAGGATAGAAAGGACAAGTCAACCTGCATGTGCTGTAATGAGCTTTTTGATTAAAAATGAAAATCCGCCGGAGGGGGAAAAAAAAAGTCTTGTGATATAAACTCATTTCTCTGGTGCCACATCACTGGGTCTGCCTGCCTTTATACAAAGAGAGCATCTAACGGCCGCTGCAGCCAAAGTGTCATCATCCTCCTCTTCCCAGCCCAGTCTAGCCAGCCAGGGGAAGCCAAAAAAACAAGCACTTCTGTTTCGACACTTACGCATCTGAGTGCATTGTTATTTAAAATGAGATGGCTCGGTAGCAGCTATTTATCCTTTTCGAAACATTCCCTTTAGAACTGGCTTCAGTCAGCCTCATTCAGGGGTTTTTGCACTCTGAGGGATATGAATCCACATGTCTCTGAGGGAGTAGTGAGCAGAATGGCCTGGAAATGAAGAGGAAGCTATTGTTGAGAGAGCATTAACAGGGGGTGTGTTCCTCTGTCACTCTGCGGATAAGGTCTATGCCATCAGCCTCATGGTTAGCACACTGCTTTGTCACACCTCTGCCTTGTTATCTATCAACCCCCTACACACACACACACACACACACACCCAGCCACCAAGCCTTTCTATCTCCATTTCACTACCATTGTGTGTCTGTGCATCCTGTCCTGCTTCTGTTGTACGCTGGGCCTACGTGCAGAGTTCATTACTCTCTTCCCCGCTTCATTACAGCCTAAAGATGGGCTGTCATCACCACCGACGGCTGTGCATTAGCGTTCCCCACTCTGTCTCACCCCACACCAGTGTGACAGGATACCCAGGGCAGCACAGCAGGGGTGGAAGTGTCATGTTAAAGTAACAGTAAAGAGAGCCTCTGGAAACCTGGTCTACAATAGTAAAAATGAATATATGATATCAAAGTTGGGTGTCTTACTAACGTTTACGAAAATCTGAAGATAAATGTTCACAAATATTATTAAATTGATTTAAAACAGCTTTTTCACTCTCTAGACAATGTTTTTATAGAACATTCGGGTAGAGAATTGCCGTGATTGGTTCAAAATATTTACTGTCATAACAAGCAGAGCATGTAGCCCGCCTTATCCAAACCGAATTTCTGTAAAGTTCACCAAACTTAAATGACAATATTTGGGTTGGTTTTGAAATGAGAAGGGTTGGATAGGGCGTTATACTGTTAACACCCAGACCTTTAACTCCATATATTTGCACCAACACCTGTTCTACTATTCTACTCCCGCTGTTGCTGTAATACCATAGAAAGAGTTCATGCACTTCGACACTGCATATTTAACACTGGGGAATTTACTGTGTTAGACCTAACTATTTTAGTGTTCTCAACAAGACCCCCTAGAGCTGTTTTCAGCAGGAACCAAAGTCACCTGCCCATGTGAGATCCACGAAAATCCACCAAGACAGTCCTCAAGGGAGGCAGAGAGACTAATTAAAACCCATGGTGGTTTCGGTGCTAGCGGTAGGGTTAGATGTTATACTGTAAAGCTTTGGGGGCTCTGCTAGACTTCCACTGGCCGTGTCGTGATGTAGAGATAATCAGGCTCTATTCAGATGAGGATCAGGCAGATTTCAAATCAAATCAAATCAAATCAGTTTTATTTGTATAGCCCAAAATCACAAATAGCATTCGTCTCAATGGGCTTTACAGTCCATACAATATGATACAGTATGGTACAATATGACACAACATGATATAATATGAAACAATATGACACCCTGCCCTTACACCCTTAGCTCGGCTGAGAAAAAACTCCCAGTAAAAAACCCTTTAACGGGATTAAAAAAAAAATAGAAGAAATCTCAGGGAGAGTTGACAGAGTAAGGGATCCCTCTCCCAGGACGGACATGCTGCAATAGATGTCATAAGTAGAGAAAAATCACGAAGGATTTTGATCATTGTCCAGATGTTTAGATGGTAATACTAAAGTAAAGTGCAAATAGTATGGATGCAGGACGAATTCAAATGATGCCAGAGGATCCACACCGTCTCGTCTCGTCTCCACCAGGGAAAACTAAGGTTTCCAGCACCGGGATTTCACCCCACGTCTCCAGGTGGTATCTTTAACCACTGCAGCATCTTACGCGTAGGCGATCCATTCTCAGATGTTGCCAGAGGGGAGACCAGATCCACACCATCTCACCACGACCAGGGAAAACTGGAAGAGGACAGATAAGCAACCAATGAGCAAAGCAAAATTGAATTTAAAGATTGAACAAACAAGCGAGTAGAATTAGTACTATCCTGATGGACGGTGAAACAGTGCTGATGTGAGGCAACAGCAGGCGGGGAGCATCCGTTCCTAGGACAGCTGATTCCACACAGAGCTTGGAATCAGTCGAGCAGGTAGACAGGGGGAGAGAACCCCCAGGGCATCGCTCAGCAATCATGGAAGATAGACAGAAGAGCACAAATGTTAGAGAAATGGTATCAGTTATTTTATTTTGCGTCGGCAGGACAATTACTCAGTGGGAGGACAACCGGTACTCAGGCTCTGACAAACCGAGACCGAACGCAGCTCATCAGGCTGATGATAATAACGCTATAACAATGTTCAACAATATGAACACAATTAACATTAAATAACATTGATTTACACTCTACCGTTCCCCACCGACACACAATCGGCGCTAGCCTCCCAGACCCAGAGCCTGCCCCCCAGCACCCCGCCCCCAGAGAGCACGCCCCAGTGCGGCACTAGTCCAGTGGAGGACCGGGGCCGTAGATAGAGAATAGATAGTATAGAATAGGGAAATAGCCAAATGCACCGCTGCCACGAGGAGCAACCACAGCCGAAACCCCCGGAGGGGCGGCCCGTACAGCCCACTCGGGCCGGCCAGACCGGCCATGCCCAGCCCATGAGACAAGGCCAGAGGCGCCAAGCACAAAGGGCGCGACGCATCCGCCGCCGCCATCGGCACACCCAGAGCTAGGACCGGCCGGAGGAGCACCGACGCCGGGCCGCGAAACACAGACGCCAACAGCGACGCCACAGAGCATTGTTACCAATGGCACCCTATCTGTGTCATATAAACACCAGACATGCCACGACCGGCGTGAGGCTGTTGCTGCTGACACTGCCATGGTTGACAGATTAAATGTAGTCGCTAATTAAATTAGAGCTATATCATCAAGGGATCTTTCTAGTAAGTAGAATGCGTGAGTGACAGTAGCTTCATATTCTCCATTTGGTAATAATAACAATGAACTTTTTCACCAAGGAGAGGAGCTCAGAAGAGTTAAGTCTAAGTTTTGAGTTGTCTGCTGCCTGTCTTGGCTAGGACACTCTTGCAAAATAGATTTTTAATTTCAATGAGACTTTTCCTGGTTGAATAAAGGTTTACCGATAGTTGTGATTGAAGGCTGATGTAGGAAAATTGAACACTGACATACCAGTCGATTTGCACGTTTTGGTAGATATGCAGAGAAATTTGTTCTTGAAAGTTTGGCAGGAGAGCTGGGTTACAAGGATGTGCTTTTCATGTGAAGGATAACAGCTCATTTTGAAGAGGTCTGGGGTGCTAAGCAGAATGAGGATCTATTAATAGGGTTTTTAAAAAGCACCAGAACATTCTCTAACCTATTTCCTCAGCAGCACAGCTCTTTTCTTCTCCCCTCCTTATCTTCATACTTATTCTGACCTCAAGGGGGTGGTGTGGGAGTCGGATTGTTTGGAGGTTCCAGATAAATAGAAATACACATTTTTAACTGCTTAAAATTCAGCATTTCATCCCTGTCATGTGCAAGAATACATGCTGTATTGATGCATATCCAAAAGGTGAATAATTTTGGCTTCTGTGAGAACTGAAAATGTATATATGTATATATATATATATATATATATATATATATATATATATATATATATATATATATATATATATATATATATATATATATATATATATAATATTTGAAACCTTAAAGCATATGTAATTCAGTCACCTTTATCGTTGCTGTTCCGCCTTTGGTCTCTCCCTTCCTCTGTAATGGTGCAGCTGTCAGTGCTTTTTTTTTTTATGGAACTGCATTGGCCTTGGTGCACCCTCCTTCACCGCGTTATCTTCGGTAAAAAAAAAAATAAAAAAAGCTGACAAGAATGAACGTGGGCTGGTTGTGGTGTGTGTGTGGGGGTGTAGTATGTGTATGTGGAGTCCATCTGTGGCAGAACAAGAAGTTCCTGTGTCATTACCCACTCCGCTGCGCTAACATCTTCAATTAACAGCGAGCCAGATACTGATTACATGTTCTCAGGATGTTGCTCTGCCTCTGTGACCGATCTCCTCACACTCCGCCGGGCTCCAAACTGCCAACGGAAAAAGCAAAAGGTTGCACAAGACATGCCATGAAATCATACCTCGGGCCTTAACTACCTTTTCCCACTGCTTCCCAAAAAGACTAAATGTGACCGGGTGACATAATCACGTCTCCAGGTGTAAAGGAATTTGCAGGATGTGTTTTTTTCTCTTCCCCTGGCTGCATATGGGGCGCATAATCAGTTAGCACTTGACCTTGACTTGTATCATTAATTCAGTGAGTAAACTGTCAGCCTCTCACCAGCTGTGCTCCGGATTGTAGCGTCGGCTCCCTGAAGGTCAATCACTCAAAGAGCTTCTTTTAAACTTTTCTTTGAGGGTGGAGGGTTGTGCAGCCAACTCGTCGCTTTGTCTTCTTTACTTTGTTAATTACTCCACAGCGAAAGTTTGACATTTGGTTACGAAACTCATTTTTTTTCAAAGACTGTTTTTGGGCATTTTCAATGCTTTTATTTATAGTGCAGACAGAGAGACAGAGACGAAATGGGGCAGAGAGGGGAATGACATGCAGAGAACTGATCCAGGGGTCGGATTCTAACCGGGTCTGCTGCGAGGAGAACTGAGCCTCATGGGGGGGACGCTACTACTACACCACAGGCTCCCCCACAAAAGTCATTATTTAACTTCCGTTTCTTGGGCCAACTCAACACAAAAGGATAATGTAAACCCTGGTTTCTTTTTCACTTCTGCACGGCCAGACAATCACTTTGTCAAGTTGGGTGGTTGGGAAAATGGTAGATTGTCAGTTTCGGGAAAGTTAATCAACACAGCTCCAGTACATGGACATCCTACAGGCAGCTCCGATGACACATACTGACAGCTCTGTACGATCCCCAAACTGTCTCTCCCTCAAGACCACAATGATATAAACATCCATCAAACTCTGGTTACGACATGTTCAGAAGCCACACATTGATAAAGAAGAGGAATGGTCCCAAACTTAGTGACTGTAATTATTGAATCACTCTATTGGTTACTGAAGAAAGTCATTCCAACCTGTTACTAAATTATTCCTAAAACCTCCCAGATTGTTTTCAACCGCTGTGATATAAAAGCGTGGGCTTCATCGTTTTAAAAAGGGGTAAATGGGAGTCAGTGGTATCTAGGCCAAGTGATAGTGCACTGTGCAGTAACAATGGCATTGGTAGCAGGTGAGCAGCTGAGCTTCCAAGCCAGGAAATTCAATTAAGGGCCACAGTGCCTGCCTGCTTTCAGTTTATTATGGAGGGGCTAACAAAGTCCTCCTGCTTGGCAAGATAAAGCCAAAGACTGCCGCCTTTTGTTGGTCCCATCGGAGGCTGCACTGATCAGCCCGAGATGCCCTAAATCCTCCTTTGGTTAGCGTAAAGTAGGGGGGAACTGTAAAGCACTCCAGTCTTTTGTGGAGTTGTGCTTAAAATAATTTCTGCTTATTGTGTGTCTCCCCAGCAACACCCCCACCACCTGCCTGCAAATTACATTAAGGGTCCTCTAGTACATTAACCAGCGGACAAATCAAATCGCCATTTCAGGAGGAGGAATCGGGGTTAAATGAGCCTTTTTAAGAGATTTGGACCCTGACTGACTTTTTAGAAGCTCATCAAGCAAAACACTTATCCTTGGCGTGCCCTTTAGACCTCATTGCCTTATAGTAGTAGTAGTAGTAGTAGTGTGTGTGTGTGTGTGTGTGTGTGTGTGTGTGTGTGTGTGTGTGTGTGTGTGTACTCCCCGGCCCTCTGTTTACAAGGATACAATGTCATCCTATTAGTGCCTCCTTGTTTGCCATGCTATACAAAACTCAATCAAATAAAGCTTTTGCTGATTGAGGAAGGGGTCACTGTGGAGATATGTCCCCCCATCTCGTGTGTGACGTGTGGCTATCTGGAGTTAAATGAGCTGGAAAAGCGGCTGTCACGAGGTGAGCAAAGAGAGACACCCAGAGCGGAGGAGGGAAATGGATTGTAGTCAGAGCCAGATCTGACTTTTGATAACAGGGGGAGCCGTCTCCTTTGTGTGTGTGTGTGTGTGTTTGTGTGAGTGTGTGAGCGCACACTGATGTGCAGTTAGCGGGGAGCAGTCATCCCCGGAGTCGATATAAGTCACATGAACCGCGAAGGGGCAGAGGTCAGCTGTGGGGGGGTCAGATGCTCACTCGCACATCGGCTATACGTAGCGAGCGAAACAAGATTGCAACGTGCTACATGGGAAACCGAATCTTCTTCAAATATGTGATGAGAATACATTTGAAGCCAAGGCAAGTCCGCATTGCTTTCCCAGTAAAAAATCATTTTATAAGAGGCGGCCAAGGCATGGGGTTTTTCATTTGTCAGATGTGATATGAGAGAGTTAAAAGGCAAGCCAGGTGGTTTAGTGTGTTGTTTCAATTGGGAAGCGAGCAGTAAACACAATAACACAAGGGTAGTTCCAACCCTCTTCTGAATATCTTTCCAAAGTACTTGTTTTTTTTCATATTCAGAACCAAACTTCCCTGTACTTTTGATTTATAAAGATGAGATGGTTGTATTTCCAAAGCAACTCTGGCATTTCCCCTGCCAGCCTATGATGTGTTTTTGTGTTGCCAACCCAGGGGGACTTTGAGCAATGCGGCAGCCGTCTCCTGTATCAACAGCAGTCTCAGTTGTGACTAATGGTGGCTCCTCTTGTGGATTTTTACTGCAGGCGGGAAAGACAAGGTAGTCAACCACAGGAAGAGAAAATAGGTGTGCACCATAATCAGTCAACCATTTACATTCATCTCATCATATTCAGGAAAAACCTTCACTGTAAATCGAAATGATAATAATATAAATATTGTTTCTTAATAGACAGAAGAAAATCACACCTTAAACAGATCTTTTTAATCATATTCTTAGTCTTATTTTTAAAAAAAAGTCACCTTTATTTATAAGGTAATCTCATTGAAACATGGGTCTCATTCTCAAGAGAGACCTGTTACACAACAGTACAACCTACAGTTACAGACAGACAGGACATTTAAAGCCAATAAATAATGTGAAACACAATAAAACACGTCAGAGTCAAAGTGCAAGTGCGCTGTAATCAGAGGTGGCAAACAGCTACAATCACCCACAGATGACCTCTCCAGATCTTGACAGAAAATCTTGATGGATTATTATTTATTCTGTATAAGAATCCCTAAACCCTCATTGTAGGTCCCAGAAATAACAGACCTAGGGGTGCTGCAGCGTACCCACCGTTATTATCGTGCTTGAAAACCCTGATGGCCCAAAGTGTAATTGCTTTAATGGGGGAAGAGGTGAGGGCAGTTTAACCGATTGATTAGGGGGTTTGGTTTCACGCTGAAAGGAACCACAGAAGGAGCCAAGGTCACAGCCAGGGGCCAAGGCAAACAAATATAGCTGTCAGCTCGCTCGCTCACCCATGGACTCCGAGCACATTTGCACTCACACACACACACACACACACACACACACACACACACACACACACACACACACACACACACACACACACACACACACACACACTCGCAAGAAACAAAAACACACCTCACGTCATCTCACACCTCACCGTGAGCTATTTAGACTCCCACAGGGCTGGAGCCAGACCCAAAAGTATAACGGTTAATCTATTAGCATAAGACTTTATTTGATTGTCCTACATGTTGTTTGAACTTGAAATAACTTGATATTCAATTACTTTGTTGAGTCATTTGAGTAATCTTAATGCCAGGACACACCGGCCCGATAATCGCCGTCGGAGAGTCTGGAAGGGGCGGGGACACGAATCTGTTTGGTATGTGCCGTGAAATCGGTCGTTGTAGATGTCGTCGGGCTTCTTTTGAGCCGAACATGTTCAATCGGCGGCGGGCAGTCTTTCAGTTGGAGCAATTTGATTGGTGGAGGGCTAGCGAATCAGTGAAGCCCGGAAGTGAGGCTGGTAGCACAAACAGCTAACAACAGTTAGCCATTGTGTTAATGTGTTTGTTTGTTTCGTTTCCACGAGTACTCACATGCATCAACCCTTGTTGACTGCTCGACACCATGCTCGACACTCTCTGTTAAAAATTGTGCTCTTTATGGTCCATAAATATAAATACGTATTTCTATCTATGTTTATGGTCTAGAGAGCTGTCCAATAATTTCCGGCTTCCGTATTTTTTTGGGCCAAAAAATACAGATTAGTGCCGCCTGCTGTTATGGAGACATTACGTCCCGCGCAAGCGCAGAGCGTACGGAAAGTCAGTAGTCGGCCCGGTGTGTTCTTGGCACTTTTTTGGCCGCGACGGGCAGACTGGAGCTGCCTGAAATGGCAGACTCCATTTTCGGGTAGTCGGACCGGTGTGTCCTTTAGACATCCAAATTGTATGCATTTTGAACCTTGCTTTAGTTGAAGGGATATTGACGTCACTCCTTGCTTTGGTGTTTCCCTAAAGAGAAACAAATATCCATACATACAGACATATAAATAGGCTATATACATTATATATTTGACTTTGCTTAAGTATTTCAGCCCATAATTTAACAAAATTACTAATCCGTGTGTGGTATATGTCAGACTCTAAAGCGCTCTGAATGTATACAATGGATAAGTGTTTACCCTGCAATATCATGACACCTTCTCCCACCCCCTTTTCCTCCAGAGAGCGGCTTGGCATAACACAGGGTCAATGCCACTGCTGAAGATAGTGGGCCATAACCGAATTAGCAAATTCAATCTCCTAAAACAAGATCATGCTTGCTCGAAAAAAGGACTCGGGCCACACTTTTAGCGTAATTGCCCGCACAATTATGTTAATTTAAAGGTTCTGGCCTTAATGCAGTGTCTTTTTTTTTTGTTTTTAACAGAAATCCTCTGCTAAGCTGATGGGAAAGGTTCCTTAATTTGAGATAAAAGGGTCAGATACATTGTATTGTAAGTGTTGGCTCCCTGAGTATTCAAGATATTCAGTCACTGTAAGAGCAGATTTGGTCTTATATACCATTCTAGCAATAAAAATCTTCCATAAATTCAAGTGAACTGAAGTTAAAGACCACAAATGGGTTGTTTTTTTCTCTCTGGATCCTTAAAAGTTTTGACAACATCAGAGTATACTGAGACGGGGCCACACACAGTGTTTCCCTCCTCTTAGAAATGTATTTGCCTCTGGCCTCTGCTCCTCCCAGCTGGTCGCATCTGTGTGTACAAGCAGCAGAGGCACACAGACTTACAGCCATGTGTACAGCACTCATGAGCAGTTGTTGCTTGGCAACTCTAGGTGACTGGGGATGTGTAGCTGCTTGGTGAATGGGTAGGGGTTAAACGAAGAGGTGGCTTTGAGCTAAAAGGGCTTCATACATCTAAGGCTAACCAGCTTCTCCTTTTCATGCTACTACTGCCTCCACGGAAATTCTGTTCAATTTCCTCATTCAATCGGATGGTCTAAGAATAGTGTTGAATGCTCTGCAGATTGTAAAGCCCCTCCGGACAAATTTGCGATTTGTGTTTTTGGGAGTATGTGAATAACATTGACTTGAGCTCACTTGAGTTGAATGCTGAAATGCGTATGTACAAAATGTTCTGCTATTGGGACATCTGACCTGCAAACACCCCTCTATGGCTGTTTGACCTTCTCATGAATGTTTATTTATAAAAACGGTGAACATAATCCAAACCAAATGAGAGAGCACAGAGTCAAACGTTTTCTTGATTAAAGGCGGATGCAAAAAGCCGCTATCTCAAAATGTTTCTTCATGTTGGTTTGAAGGTTAGACTTTTAATACTAACCGATTTTCTTTGTGCGTTGAACTCAAAGCAAGTTAAGTGCTATTGCTTATCTTGTGTGCGTATTGTTGAGTGTGTGTTTGTCGGTAGTGTGTGACACACTGTGCCATCGTGGAACTGTCCTACTGTCTAGCCAAGGGCAAGCCATAGTAATTGCTGCCAGTGATTCAATTATGATCCAATTCTATCTACTCCACGGGGGGCAGGAGGTGCAGGGGGACATTAGAAATGGATAATTTACTCCACTGTCAAGACATGTACAGCGGTCCTTCCTTTAATCCCAACAAAACACACACGATGCTATGCACCCATTAACACACTGCAGAAATCCAGAGCAAATATGTACAGCTTTAGGTCTCAAACTGCAGTCTTTTTCAAACAAAAGTTAATGTGTATTTCCATTTTTTTTTACCCTCTTTGATGTCTCATTGGTTACTGGCTCCATTAGCGCTATAACTCTCAGAGGGAAGCTAGCTTCATGCTACATTAGGAATATAGCCTTATGGATTTCACATTTAATGACTTTACTTTGGCGAATCTCAACATTAATACATATTGGAGCTGCACAAAACACACTTAGACACTTGTCCATGCACATGGGTTGCTAAAGAAGTCTTGAGAAAATGTGCTTGTGTCACACTCTGTGGGGTGTATAGTATATACAGTATCTTTATATTTGCTTCTTTCCTATCTCTGGTCATAATGTGATGAGGCGTGCAGTCTGGCCAAAAGGCAGTCATGTGTAAACAGTAATCATGTGGTGTCAATCATGTGCCTGAAGCTTTCACTCAGGAATCAATCAGCCTTGGGCGGCTTACAGGCAAATCAACACTGGTGCAGGTGGACAGGATGGGCCCCGGCTCACGGGAAGCTT
The DNA here is from genome assembly GCA_949357725.1 of Hyperoplus immaculatus. Classification (NCBI taxonomy): domain Eukaryota; kingdom Metazoa; phylum Chordata; class Actinopteri; order Uranoscopiformes; family Ammodytidae; genus Hyperoplus; species Hyperoplus immaculatus. Next base: position 28,031,522 of record OX442360.1, read on the forward strand.
ATTCTGTCTGTCAGCGCAGAATTGAGGAGAAATCGAACACAACCTCGCTGCATGCTGGGCAGAGGAGATTCTGTGACCCCTTCAGAATGACTTCCCACATCACCATAAAGTTAACACATTTGTATACACAGTCACGTCACTTTCCAAGTCAAGAAAGCTTGATTTCTACTTGTGAGCACAACAATCACAGTACATTTAAGTGTTCTACATTTTATTTAAAAAAATTATTTCACCTTTATTTAATCAGCCAAGTCATTGAGAACAATTTCTTATGGCAGCCTGATAAGCGACACAAGCCTCTTAAAACCGATCAAATACACAGACATAAAATACAACTTAAATACCAAACTAAAATTGGCAATGAGAACACATATCAATCAACAAGTGTAACTTTAGCAGTGCAGAGGTTCCTGGATGCATATAAAGGGAGAAACCTTACAAATGTGTTGTTGGGGATCTAGGATATTAAATGTTAAATGTTATGAGCAGTTTAAATTATTAAGCAGCATGGAAGGACTACACCATTCAAATGACTGGTGTGAAATAAAATAATGGAGGGTTAAGTGCAAACCTCACTGGTTGGGCCAATGATAGTTTCCAGTCTCTTGCCGACACTGCGGTTGCTATGATTTGAAACAGACACAGTGGGTTACTCACTTCCCCAATTTTGTCTTTTTTGTGTGTGTGTGTGTGTTTGGGATCCATTCCAACACGCTTCTCCATCTGCTCCGAACAAAGTTGTCTTAAATATAATTGGTGCTTCAGATGTCCCCGCGGTTCGGGTGGGAAATTACACTTTGATGGCCGCGTTCACCACGTGAATTTACACTGCAATTAAAAGGCCAATTAAATGGCCGTTCTCTCTGTTTCCTGGTAATGGCGCTAAATAATATGTTTTGTGTGGCGGGCTGTGTTTGCTATCCAGCTGAACTTGGCCATTGTCTCATATGCCGCTGCTTATCCGACTCGTGTGTTGATGTGCTCCGTAAACATTCAACTGCCATTTTATAGAGTTGTTAACAAGGCACGCAGAGACACACTGGTTTTTCCCACAACAACCCTCTTTTTTGAAATTACTGACATTGTAATTTACCGCTGAGAATGCTGTTGGTAATTAGCTACACAAGTATATATATAAAAAAAAAGACAATGCGCAAAAGCAATGGTCCATCCACAGAGACAGATTATTGTGTTTGTTCATTTTCAACCAGCATGCATGTTTGGGGGTGTGATTCTTACCCTCCTCTGGAAGGGGGCGGGAGTGGGGCAGGGGCTCTTGCATTTTATGGCCCCTAAATGACAGAGATTCATCATAACATCACAGCATACATGTCTTTAATGAATGCCACATATCAATGTACTCTAGGAAAAAGGCATCATTGTACCTACTGGAAACACTGTTTACATGAAAATCTTGCACCAATTGTCTTGTATATACTGTATATCAGGCTACATTTTTAGTTTGTTTAAAAAAGTCTGAAAAAGCAGTATGTTAACTGTCAAGTTTGATTTTCTTTTTAAATATATATTTCATGTTTTTTTTTTCCCTTATGAAGATGAGAGAAAATCATTGCACATTATCGTCAGCAGAAATGTGTTGTTTCTCCACCATCACCGACTGAGTTCAAAAGAAGACAAACAAAACGGAGAATGAAAAAATGCATCCCGGAGCAAAACAGACTTTGTGTCAAGCAATCCAGACATATACTATCAATTTGGTATTAACAAGAATAACATTTGCTGCTATTTTTCTCTGAAGATTGCCTCTGTTTTTTGCATTTCTCTGCAACCTCCGATGGCTGCAGCAGCTAAATATTTTTTAAATATATATTTTTTTTTTCTATTTGGCATTTCTTGTGACCGTGATCTATTGCAACACGATATTTGCCTCCTAGGAAGAGCACATCTAATAAATAAATGACTGTAAACAAGAGCTGGCATCTATGCTCCCGGGGTTGTCTTTTGGAAATTCTGCTGGAGACCCCCTGCCATCAGTGATGTTTGGTGTGTAGCGTGGGGCACATGCCAGGGCACGATACACAAAAATAACAGCATTACCAATAATCTGAGGGGCTTTTTGGCTGGTCATGGCTCCCTAGGCAGAGAAACACGCACACACACACACACACACGCACACACACACACACACACACACACACACACACACACACACACAATGGGAATGGGAATGAGTTAAAGACAGAAGTGTAAGATTAGTTTTCTGTGCCCTGGTGTGTTGAGACAGCGATGGCAGAACATACGATGGCCTGAGAGAGACTGAAAGAGAGGGAGCACAAGTCATATTCAGGGACAAGGGACAACAATTGCAGCGTCTTTGTTGTTGCTACTGCCTTTGTTGTGGTGTTTGTCGCTTCTGATGTAAAACATTTGAGGTGAGACCCCAGAGATCTCAACCAGGTATGGATGGCAATAAGAACACACTTTGTAGTTTTCAGCTGTATGTCTATTTCTATGTTCTTGGGAATTGTTCTTGGAACTGTGTGGAAGTCCACTGAGAGCAACTGAAAACCAGAGTCAAACACCTTGTATGTTGGAACATAACCTGACCATTAAAGATGTTGATCCACTTTGTAAGGCAGTGGTCACTGGTCATGAGGGAGATTCACAAGCTACCCATCAGATAAAGCAGTTAGCAGAGGAAAAATAACCTTATTGGTAACCATTTTTTGACAGCTTATTCCTTTTTACACACACATATAGGCCCAGCAAACACACATGCACACACATGACCCACTGTTGTGGAGAGATGTTAAAGTGACGGGATTGCCACATGGTCAGGTGTAAGAAGCAGTTAGGGATTTGGTGCCTTGCTCATGGGCATATTTGACAGTGTCCAGTAGGTGAACCTGACTGGTTCCGTGCTGGACTTCAACCAGCCACTCTTTGCTTCACAAGCCAGTATACAGTATATTTACACCTTTACCAGCTTCAACATGTTGCTTATACATTATTGCATCAATAATGATGATTGAATAATGAAATAATATGAAATATTTTGAAATGATCTCTGCATAATGAGTTATTTTACATTCAATATCTGTTTTTTTTTCAACATTTGTGTACCTTTCCTTAGGTTAAAACTTGAATGCAAGACTCTTACTTGTAACATAATATTTCTACCACTGCCGTATTGCTACTTTTACATAGTTCCGAGCTCTTCTGCCTTTGGAAATAAGGAGAATAACTTACGAGTGATCTGAGAGGATGACAAAATACACACTGTATGTGGTTCTGTAATGAAATAGAGTAGATATAAGAGAGTTGGATGAGCAATTGTGTAATTGTGGAGAAAACAAGGCAGCATAAGAGTGCATTAATATCGATACTAAGAGGGATTGCATTAGCCGTAATAGAGGGGAGGTTATGAGACAGTAAATGGCTATTGGATATAGGCACACTCAGCAGAAAAGTACATACCATCCATTATATAAAGTTACTAACTCTGCAATACAGAGTGTATGGAAACAGTATAACGTTTTCATGTGTGCTTGTTTGGTCTATTAAATCAAATAATTCTCAAAATGTACTATTTTCCCCTCAGCAGCTAAGGCAGGTTAAGCAATTCAGAATACCCCAAAGCCAAATATGGATATTTCATGTCTTTTTCTTTACAGCAACCTCCATCTCAGTGAGTCATTTTCCTTCTTGTTCGTTATATTTTGAAAGCATCACTAGACATGGTCTGAAACACATAATCAATTCAAGCTATCGGAATGTGTTTGTCCATCGCCTGTCTGAAATTGATGCACATTTAATTGCTTTTTAGAACAACAGTTGCACCTGCTTTGCATTCGTTGAAAGTTGTCGAAAATTCGATTTGTTTCAATGACATGTATGGGAGAACAGATGAAGAATTTTAAAGGCAGTTCTCCGGGCAAGACGTACATTTTTAATATCATTTTTATAGATTATGATGATAGGCCCAGAACTCCAACAGGATACATTTTGTGGTGCTCTTGCAGTGCTATGTCATCTGTGAATAATTCATGCATGAGAAATGAAACTTTGAATTAATCTGATTTGAATTCTAATCTTTTGGCGAAGCGAAAGAATGATTGAAGGACCTGCCGTAAATATCCAGATGATATTGTAGATGCTGCTGTCTGGCTTCAGGCTCTGAGTTACAGGAAGCCGATACTCAAACTAGCCTCGTCAGAACCGTCACATTACATTGCAAAAAACCTGAAGAACTCCAGCTGTGCAAACAAGTATAACTGGTCATGCAAATGGTCCATATGGACAAAGTGAAGAAAATTATTTGAATAACACAGATGTATTTTCCCTGTGTGTGGGTGTGCGTGTGTGTGTGTGCGCGCGCCTGTGCCTGTGTGTGTCTGTCCGTGCGTGTGTGTGTCTTTCCATGCGTGTGTGTGTGTGTGTGTGTGTGTGTGTCTTTCCATGCGTGCGTGTGTGTGTGTGTGTGTGTGTGTGTGTGTGTGTGTGTGTGTGTATGTGACCGCATTACCACATCAGCCATGTTCGTCTGTGATATACGTGAGTTTCTGGATTTACTTCAGTCACGTATTCCTTATGTCCGTGTCTTTCATTTTTTCCTTCTTGTCTGCCTTGTGGCTCTAAGAACAAAAAAAGGAAGTTAATGACTATGTCAGATTGCGATGCTGGCATTTCCCTATTGGCACCTTCAATCCCCCCATTTACATTTCATATCTGGACACGACATTAACTTGAGGCCCCGTGTTGAAAGGCCAGGCTGGATTAAGGTATCATCGTGATTGGTAGCCGGCTATACCTTATGGACAAGACAGCCCAGAATACCTAAATCCCTTGTCTGGAGCAAGGCAGGCCTCAAGCTGCTGGTATAAGCTCTCATTCCCCCCCCCACACCCCACCCCCTCTCCCTCTCTGTCTCTCATACCTAGGAGATCATGCGTGATGCCATGTAACGGTGGACATAATTGCTTTGTCCCCTATCTTTCTTTTCCTCTTTTTCCTTTTCCGAGTTGGAAGTAACCAAGTGAAATGAGGTGACACGCGAGGAGAACATGAGCTCCTTCTGATTTTCTCTCTCACAATTTGTTTTCAAATTGGCTGAAATCCGACAATATTTTGTTGGTATATATCTGGCTGTGTTTTTTTGTTTTTTCTCTCTCACCCACATACATCTGGTGGTAACTCAATACAAGCTGACTGTTTTTTTTATATTGATGCAATGCAGGACGGAGCAGATGCCACACACCGACTCAATGTGTTGTTCTCTCTCTCTAGTTAACTGGTGTTTATAAGCCTTAAAATCATGTTTCGGTTCAGCAAGCCAGCTCCCCAGGACTCTAAATAGTCAGTATCAGAATTGGTGAGCTAGATTAGAACAGTAAATCCCACCCAACTCAGCCCAGTTGTTTAGGATATTTTCCCTTCTCCCTCTCCTTTTCTACAGATACTACGGATAATGAAGCCATTGCCTTATTCTCTATGTAACACTCACGAGTAAGAAAACGTGTTTCTCATTGTTTGCAGAACTATCCCCCATAACTGTGACGGATGAGGATATCCATGTAGTTAGTATGCAGAACAACAATGCATCATATTTTTTTCCACCGTGTCTCATTTCCAATTTGCAAATGGAAAAAAAAAGGAATGGGAAAAATATGGCGGAAGATTAGCGCGTTAAACAATTTGGTTCTGCTTAATGGTGACTCCTTTTGATTTGGTCTGGGGGCCCTCTGAGATGATACATGGTATGAGCGATGATTGAGATGCATGGAGGAGCTTGTTTCTTCAGCTCCCCTGCTCGACTAAGCAGGGCCCCACTTCACCATAACAAGAGGTCATCCCTGGAGGAGTGTGCAAATGTGTCTTAATTAAAACAAAAATGCTTTATCAAGAGCGCGGGCAAAGTGAGCAGCGTCCCAGCAAAATAGCCAGCAATTTCCTGAGATCCACATTCTGATACGCGTCTTATTAAAACAGGCCACCTATCTAATGCAAGTGCTTTTCATTGTACGGAGACTTTAACTAATTTTCTCTCTCTCTTGTTCTCTCTCATCCTCTCCCCAGCCCCCATCCTGCCTGTGCATGCTTCAAGTTGCGAGCACCGGTGTGTATGTTGGAAGTTGTGTCTGTGCATGGCAGATAAACAGTGCAAAACAATTGGGAGCACTAGCCGTTTTTGTTTGGCATTTTGGATTTTTGCTCACCTTGCAGTTAAGCGAGAGTGTAAATGACTTGAGCGCTGTGGGCACAAAGTACTTAATTGTTTTTTTATACCATCATTATTCATCTTCCCCGACAGCTCAGTTGTGGCACTGATGTGTTGAAAGATGGACCATCTGTACTCCCAAACACCTTCTCTCTCTCTTTTTTTCTCTCTCTCTCTGTCTCTCTCTCCCTCTTTCTCTCTCTCTCTCTCTCGCTTTCTCTCTCTGCTTCTATTTTTGAGGTGCCATGTTTCCACACTTTATGGCATCCGAGTCCGCGTTTTGTTGCCACTTGTGTAATGTGCGAGATCACACGGCTCAAGACTGCGGGCTTGTGGAACGCCTCCAAGCAAGGACAAAATAATAATAAAAAAAACTCTTTAATACAATGCCTCGCTCAGCAAACACATCAGAGCAGCTTGCAATTACCACGTCTCCTGTGATTGCATCTCTGAGGAAATTAATTGCTATTTTAATTTAGTTTTAGGTTTTTTCCCATTGACAAAATCCTGACAAGCTTATAGGAGATGGATGCCTCCGTTGAGAGATGCACGGTGTATAGGGCCACGGATCAGGCACATCATGTTCAATTGTACTTCAGGGTAAGTTGTTTTTTTCCCCTCAGGGGCCAACAGAAAAACAAAGTCATGGCTATATGAAACCTCTTCAAGATACACTCACTGATATCACTTCTCGGATGTGATTGCCACTTTGCAAATAGTTGCAACTTGTTGACTGAAACGTCAACTAGGCATGATGGTGTAAATATACTTCTAGTAACTTCTTGTCAGATATTTCTCCTTCAGGGGAAGAAAAACGGTCGATCATCACCACATGAGCTGCCAGTAGTGGGCTGCTGATGCAACGAGCAACCTGAATGTGTTTTTATTTTCCTGTGTTTAAGAGTGTGTGCATGTGTGCGCTGTTGCTCATTGCATGGCAGTAGTCCCTAGAGAGGCTCTTGAGTATACGAAGCTGGTACCCACTCTAACAGGTGGATGGTGGGAAGGAAGCAGCAGGGGATTGACTTCCATAATGGAGGATGTGCTTGGGTTGCCACACATGCACATCCAAGTCCAAAACATTGGCTGCACTTTCTAGGCTCTCCCGAAAATAGGGGGGGTGGGGGGGGGGGGTCGTTCTCTGCATGTCACTCCCCTCTCTGTCCCATTTCAACTCTGTCTCTACACTATCAATAAAGCATAAAAAAATGCCAAAAAATATCTTAAAAAAAATAAAAAAAAGCACACACAGTACGGACAGATAGTGGATGGTGAGCAGATATTGACAAACAGGGATTTTGATGATTTTGACTTTAATGTTAAATTAAACCAATCTGTAAAATCCTTTTCGTTGTGATGTTGAACATTTACATAAATACAGCAACCAACCCTTAAAAATTATAGGTTGAATGTAAAAAAACACAAGGTCATCTTAAACATTCCCTAGAATGACTAACATGGATTAGGCTAGGTACAGAAATAAACGGCAGCATACACGAGACTGACAGTTTTTCATCTAACGTTTCCTGGTATTTGCTCTTTTTTCCCTCTCCAGTTGGGCTGATTGCTTACACGGGTCAGAGAAGAGGGGGAATCAATGGAGTGTCAGTGGAGTGGACAGGTTTGCCACATTCCCCTCGTGATGTCTTCAAATATGGCTGGAGGGAGAGAGAGAGGGGGAATTAAAGGCATCACAAGAGGCCCCCCTTTGAAACCTTCCAACTTAGTATGAAATCACCGCGTGCGAGCTCTTTGATCAGCAAACGGTCCAGCCGCGGCCCGCCAGTCGTCCATCCCCACACATTACCGTCGGGAGGCTCATTCCCCATCAGTGTGTGAGTGGTGTGTGCACACCCCTCCACCTGACCACTGTTTGATTTGCTCACTGAACTGATCCTCTGACAAATACGCCTCGTGCTTTGCCGCAAACTACCCCTCTCTATCTGCCTATAACACATGCCTTGCAGTGGCGTGCACAGACATTTTCGGGGGCAGGTGCTCAGTGCAAAAAAAAAGGACACAATATATTCTATCGATGAATGACCAAATCATTTTAAGGTTACTTGTACAAAATCCCCCCCTGGCCTAATGACTTTTAATACCCAAGTGTTTCTCAAAGGAATTTGGGAGACTTAAGAAAAATTTGAACCTTTTAAAGTAAAATTCATCAATCTGGTGCACTTTGAGAAGAAAGCTAAGGCTAAATCACCTGTGTCAATGTGGGCTATTTATTACTATTTTCTGGAATAATTTGGAGACACAGAATTACCAAAAAGCAGGAAGAAAAAATTGACATAGGGGAAGGTGGGGTGATTTGTGCATTTTGGAAGTTGCAAAACCCCTTGTTTCTAGAAAACCGTGGAAGAAATTGGAAATGTGACCACATATTTAAGAAGAGCCATCCATTTGACTCATCCTGTAAAGAAGGGAGACACAAGGAATAAGATATAAGCACATTTAAGCTCAAAAAACTGTGTTTTGCCTTTCAAAGTAAAATTTCCATGATCAAGGTTTTTTGATTATTGTGTCTGAACAATTATAGACACGTTTGAAAACATTTGACACATGTTTTAGTGCTTTGGTATGCTACACTTTGAGTCTATATAGTTAGCACAATGTCAACCCTAAATTGATGCATCATGCCTATTATCCAAAATTCTGGGGATGGGGTGATTTGTGCGCAAGGGCCTGGGTGAGTTATAAGTAAGTAAGTAAGTAAAATGTATTTATAAAAGCACATTTATGACAGTTTGCACTGTCCAAAGTGCTGTACATAGTGCATTCAGTAGGTAAACAATGAAGGTAAAATAACAATAACCAAAATAAAAGACGTAAAGCCCATACATCCACATAAACACAGATAGTAGTGCAGAGGTAAGTAAGTAGTGCAGAGGTTAATGGGGAGGAAACACCAGGGTGTACATATGGGTTTTGAGCCTTGATTTAAAGGCAGAAATGTAGGGGGAATCACATTTGTCAGGTGGCAGTTGGTTCCACAAGCACGGAGCAACTAGTGCAAAGTACATTTCTGAGAGTTGTGCCAGTGGCATGGCTGTATACGCTGGTCACCAAAAGAAAGTGATAGTCTACAGTAGCTCAGGAGAGAGTGACATCTCAATTCCACTTAACGACACCACTGATGAGAGTTCAGATGGCCAGAAAGATGATGATGGTGACTTTGTCATTGTGACACAATGACGCACAAATCACCCCACTACGTGGGGTGATTTGTGCGACAAGACAACTTTTTTTCCGAAAGCTATATTTCTTAAACAGTTTATTCCAGATCCAAAGTTTTTATTGCCAGGGATGCACAACATCCTGAAATATATGTACATATTTGAGTTGGAGACATAACTGTCAAGGCCTCACTTTAAAATCACTTTGAGTAAAAAGTTGCACAAATCACCCCACCTTCCCCTATATGAAAAAAAAACAGTCAGCTTTGGATTTTTTTAAATAATCCCTTATCCCAAATTCTCTCTCTGAAGTCTTCGTTAGGCCCCTGATCTCCGTACTAATAATATCCTGTTAAGGTAAATACAAGATTACTGCAAGTCTTGTAACATAGAAATAACTTATGGTTGGAACAAAATAATATAATTAGCTTATATAGCTTCATGACTGATTTAGTACCACCAACCCACTTTGCGTAGTTAAAATAAAATGTGTGGACAGCTTTTAAGATATTTCAATAACATTTGAGGAACAGTTCAACATTACAATCTGAGCTTTAAAAGGCCCTGAACAGTTAACATGACTCTGGTCTTGACTCTGACCTCTCATCTTCATCTTCCTCCTTGCTGCTGGTGGATGCGTTCATCCAGGTGAGCAGAGAGCTGCTCCCCTGGGCTGCCTGCTGTAGCTCCCTTTCTTTTTCCTTTTTAACCTCTCCTTTCTAGGCATTATACTGCAATTTGTAAATAAAAAGAGACCAACCAACCATATGAATAAGACTGCTTGGTTACATTACAACAAGGCACAGGGCTACTTTTTCTGCAGGCCATTGGGAATTGCCTGTTTGTCATTTAGCAAATAAATTACTGCAAGTGAAGTGTTAATTATATAGCCTAAAGTAAACCTAAACAACATTAAATATTCAGCATACTGATCGATTCACATGCTGTGCCAATGACAAACTCCGCCGACATTAGTTGTGTTCATCACGTCATATCTATTTTTTTTTGGGCTAGCTTGTTAAGCAGGACAGTCGGCTAATTTATGCTCAGCTGTGTGGCGCTGCATGATAGAGGCTACTTTATAACAGAGACAAATAAATGCAAGTTATAGCTTGGCAACTGAGGCTTAGGGGACAAACAATACACTCTTGACTCCATTCAATGTATGTGTTACCTCGCTGGTGGGGCAGGGCAGGCCGGGGAGTAGGTGTGTGTGTGCAGCAGCTGTGAACTGCTGCGGCAACGCGCCTCCGTTTGTGTCCACTCTGCGCGTTCACGTTGACAAAGGAAGTGTGTGCGGAGGAGGAGGAGGAGGGGGGCATATTTATTGGGGCATTATTGTCAAACGTTTTTAATCGTTGAGCATTTATAGATGATGATGTCGGCATGGGCCACATACACTGTAAAAAAAAAAAAAAAAAAACGAACTTTCACTTGATTGGGCCAGGGGAAAAGGGCAGGTGCTTCAGCACCACTTCAGGTCTACCTGTGCACGCCACTGCTTGCAGCCATATGCAACATCGCTTCCCCCTCTTTGCATGCAGCCTTCCGCCCTGTATATCCACTGATAAACAGTATAGGTGCTGCACATCACACAGTCATCATTTCAGGAATTGAAGGCGCACTATGCAGTTTCAGAGGAGGGGGATATGTTTATATCTGCAAAGCTTGCAGTTGGTATACAACACACATTTACTCTACATGTGATTCGTATACTATCAAATAATTCTGTAATCATGAATCAAGACAAATTAATTTTGATGCACCTGAAACCAAACATAAGACTAGAATATGTTGGTAAACACAACTGTGGGCCCTGCTGCTGTAAACAACAATGGTGCAAAAGTAATTGTGAAAATATACCTTAGAACATGTTCACTTCTCTGACAAACCCAGAGTTACATAGTGCACCTTTAACTTCACAAACAGTCTCTGTCTACCAGGATGGATTCTACAAGTAAACATAAATTCATGGCTTGCCTATCTGACATCACCATAATCACCAATGATGTTTGTTTTGATTTCAGATCAAAGACAGTAATATGCCAGGGCTTAAAATGAATGAGTTATACCACTGAGAACCTAGACCATCTTGAAACATCTCTCTCTGCTATACCAGACAGGGCTTTAATGAAGGTATGTGGCAAGAGGTGCATCTATTAAGTATAAGTTATGAGCACATCAGTAAGCAAGCGCTATGCATTTTCAATATGAAAGTGCAGAAGTAGCAAATACACAGAGAAGAGGCATGATACACAGGCACCCAATTATGGATATTTTATTGATGGATTGCCTGTCACGTGATATTAGTGCATGTTGATTGATAAGAGAAAATCTAATTGAAAAAAAGTAAGAAATTGATACAATGATATTAATGTTACATGTGACGATCAAAGGCTTATTACATCTACATTGAATTCTAATGTATATTTCAAAAGTTGTTGATAATTAGAGCTATGAATTTTCTTCTTTTTCAAACAATGTCTTTAATTTTTCACGAGTGCAACCATCCTCAGTCAGTCGATCGATATGTGTCCACAAGTGAAACATGACGGATAGTAGAATAGTACTGTTCATAGTCACCAAGCTTCACCTTGCAAAATGGGTTAATCTATCATCCCCTCTCTCTGCACACAACAGGCAAACCCTCCCACACAGACAGACAGGTCTCTTCAACCTGTCTCTTTTCAATATGAATTGAGTTATGTTCTAATCAAACAAATCACGGCTCGTTCCAAACATGGCTGCTCCAGAACAGGGCCGTGAGTAATGAATTGAAGAAAAGTCTGTACTTGATTACTACCCCTGCCGCACCAGGGTTGAGTGAGATCCATTTGAGAGGTACTGCGGTTGGAATTCCAATATGGACCCCCTCCAGCTATTGACCCTGTCCTTTAAGTGGGCGCTGTGCTTTTAGTGTACTTACGCTGGTTGTTCCACATCTTCCTCCTCCAGGCAGTTTTGCGATACTTTTGATGGCAGACACTGCCCCCCCCCCCCCCCCCACACACACACACACACACGCACACACTATGCATTATTGATGCATCAGAGAATGTGGATAGCCTACTTTTTCTTTTTTTTTTGTCATAACCCGCTCAGGGCACAGATTCGGGAAAGATAATGGGTTGGTGTTGTATAAGTATTTCTATGCCTTTTTCAGCATTTTAATAGAAAATGTATTTAGGCTACACATAAACATTGTATATTTCGTTGAACAACTTTATACAATTGAGGGTCTTAGTCATGCAAAGATAGCTGAAAGGCAACACTTTGGCAACCAGTATTCAGATCACCTATCAAAGATTTATAATTTATGAATAACAATGAAATGAATAGTAGACAAATACTTGTTGGGTGCCTTCCCACTGAAATGAATACAATTCAGGGATATCTGCATGTAGAAGCAAAGAAGAGAAGATACTGTACTGTGAATTTCCATGACTATGTACCAGTTTCTGCTAACTTCCACCTAAAGCACCTTACAGCATGTACACATAGGATATACTTTAAATACATTTGCTACCTGAGTGAGCTCTTTACCCCAAGCTGTAGTGCACTATTTCACTGATGCCACAGCAAATTACAGGAAAAAACTGTTTTTTTGTTTTTGTGATTATCTCCAAAGTGGGAACAATCTAATTACATCTCTGAGCCGGAGGGAATGAGGGGAAGGGAGATAAAACAGAAAGTATATATTAAAAAAAACTAGAGAAAAAAAGAAAAGTAGAGATGCAGAAATGAGGTAATCATAGAACAGGGCTGGGGGTTGGGGGTGGAGGGGTGTTCGTACCATGGGTTCTCAGTCTGGCCCATAGATGGCAGTATTCTAACAGAAACAAAGTTGGATGGGAGAGTGTCACTCACTATGGTCAGAGTGAGCTGCGCGGACATAACTCTGTGATGGGTAAGAACATTTTCTTTTCTTTTTTCATAAATGTGATGATGTAGCCTACTAGGCGCTCATACCGTCAATTATTAATATTACGTCAGTTTGGTTGGTCATAAAGATTGCCAAAATAATTAAATTTGCATTTTAATATCTGAAATTTAAATGCACGTTATTATTTTCTACAGTTAGTTATCCAAACTGTACATTATACTTTGTAGCCTGTATTAGAAACTTCACGTGTATGCTTGGGACGATTTTTGTGTTTCATGTATTTATTTATTTATGGCAGGTGTGTGGGGACATGGCACATTGCTATATGGTTGAATGTTCATAGCAAACTGTTGGGGAAAAAATTAAAATGAATGATCATAGTTCTAAATATTGCTTGTGATCCGAATCATACACCAATGTTTGTCCCATGTACTTCACTCATTCTTTCAAAATTATTTTTCTTTGGGCGGAAACGGTTAACTCCATAATGAGAAGGAGTGTGAGTGTGTGTGTGTGTGTGTGTGTGTGAGAGAGAGGAGGCTGGGTCTAGAGCGCGCCGTGTGCCAGTGGCGGCGTACACACACTACTGTACATTGATGGAGCCGCTAATCTCTGTCAGTCCGGCAGAGCGCTGTGAGCAAAACCACGCTGCTGCTGCTGCTGCTGCGGGTCTCAACTGACGCTGCGAATTTTTTTTACACCGTTCGGACGATGGCGAGCCTGGCCACTGCACACAGTACATAGGCTACAGCCTGGAGGACCCGTTCAATACCGAACTGAAGGAATGCGCTTCGTTTCATTGACACGGTCTAGTAAAGTAACGTTAGGGGAGACCAGTAGCCTAGCGAAGTTTACGCACTGAATTTTTTTTGCCATTACTACTCGCCGTAGGGTTGGAAGAAGGTTTTTACTTGAATGAATGACGCCACCGCTTAACAGGTTCCCTAGGCAGCTGTATTTTCAAGGAATTGGAATAACCATTAGATATAGAAATTATTGAAAGCATCTCCTAAATCGCACGCTTTCCCCCCCACATAGAGCATTTTTGGACACATGTTTTCTCTGGCTGTGGATGTGAGTCTATAGCGCATCAGTTTAAAAAATCCCAAGAAGACAGCGCTGAAGGGAACAGGATAGTAACCCGGACATCCAGTTTTAAATGAAGAGGTGAGTGAATGATTACAACACGCTCTATTTGGGGAGCTTAAACCTACTTCACTGACTGTGTGTACAAATTTGTTAAAATCCTACGGCTGTCATACTGTTGTATGCGCTCACAAACAGAACACAGCCACGCCGCTCAGCAGAAAGGCTAATTTCCGACACTGCAGAGAGAGAGACATTTTTTCATTTCATTCCAGGCTGCAGGCTCATGCTGATAAGGTAGCAGCAGCCTGTTCCAATATGTCAGTGTGGCTTATTTGCAACAAGCTCACAACTGTAAGGCAGAAAAATGAGCGCTGAAGTGTGAAGAAAAAAAGATAAATGCCTTGGTTTGCAACAACTGCACTGTTTTGTGCATGGGAAAAATAATCTTATTGAACTGTGCTGTGCAGCTATAGCCTATACAGCAGGCTTTAGTGTACACTCAGATGTTGCTCTACTATAAGCTTTACATTCTACATCCCATTTGTTTTCTATTTTCATTCATAAGAATTGAACTAGTGTTATTTGCTTCCAACCTGTTCGACAGACAAGGTGTTTCAAGTGACAATCATTCCTTCTCACGAGTTGTTTCTGGTTTGTGCTGGTCATTGAGATATGTTTTCTGAAGTATTTAATGAAGTTACTTGACTGGCAGTGTCTCTATGTCTTAATGCTAGAATGATTTTCCTAATGCCTTGATTGTGAGTGGACATTCACACAGGGATGCTTGCTCTTCCACACAGTGTCCACCGCATTTACAGTGTATTTGATACAAGACTTCAGACTACACATGAAGCTCTTCTTAGATGCACAAAGCCGACTGGTAGCAGGCTATAGAACTGGACTGCAACAACATTTAGTCTGTATACAAAGTACATGTTCAGAAAAAAACATTGAATTTCTCCCTTGTTTTATGTCCACACAATCATTTGCACTGTGAATTACTTTTCACGAGGGCACTGATGGAGTTCACATCATCTCAATTCTATGCATTTCCTAAATCATTTGTTCTCTTGGTGAGACCAAATAAATCCAAATTGCAACAATAAAAAAAAAACAAAAAAAAAGTGATACATTGCCGCCAGCAGCAGGCATCAATTTAGGATCCCAGATTGACTCTAGACCTCATCTGTCCCATTCAGCAGATGCACCTACAAATCTTCAATCTCCGTCAGGCTGCCAGGCGCTCCGGCGAGCTCCCCCCCCCCCCCCCAATGACAATGACTTTAAAGATAATAAATGTTGTCTTAAGTAGGAAATTGCCTTTACATTTGCATGAAAATGACTTACATCTGCCACGGACTGATGGCTAGCATATTAATCCCTCTGCCCTGTTCTCAATCAAAACCTATTCCTTCGTGGTGAAATCATGGCTTGTGTGTGTGTGTGTGTGTGTGTGTGTGTGTGTGTGTGTGTGTGTGTGTGTGTGTGTGAGAGAGAGAGTGCGTGTGTCGCTGAAGTGTGACCCAGCTCACATCATTATTTTAAAATCCATCTCAAAATGAAACAGCAGTTTGACCCCCTGCAGCAGCCACCAGGGTGGGATTAGCTGCCTTTGGAGAAACACACCAGACCTCATCATTGGTCTGAATATCACATGCAGATTATGTTCACTTAATTAACTACAATCTAATGACACACAAAAAAACACTCGCAGACAATGCGGTGCTGCCACTGAGCAATCCGCCCCTCTGACCAGCAGCTGCTAAATGACTATTTTATACAGTTCTATTCATTCTGCTTGGGCTCAAAATAATTCTCATCCTTTTTGAACCCACAGTGACCTTATATGTTTGTCACACACACATACTTCATTGCTGCAGACTTTTGTCTTTGAAAACAAGATCATACCAGAAAAAGCTATTGTTGGTGCTGGTGGTCTCTTAATCAGTTTGTTTAAATGATTAAGACTATGGGCTAAAGATCTTAAGGGTTCTGATCAAGGAATCGCTTTCAAGTGATGCCTTTGAAGTTTTCGAAAAAGCACAACTTCACACATTCAACTAATCAATAAGGTTAACCTCACCAAGCTGGAGAGAAATTGCCTCCACTGGACAAAGTTAGACGGAGCTCTCAGTGTGTAGTAACGGTTGATGTCTGTGTGGCACACCGCCTCTCTCTACTGCTCTGCTCTGTAGGGGGGCTGCTGTATTTTGATTGGGTTTACGCTGAAGCTGTGTGGTCAAGCAAGGTACTCGGAATTTTGTATTTCATTTCATTTCCCTAGAGGAAATATTCATATTGCATTTTTTTTTTATTGCAACAGTGGTGTTTTTTCAACTTTGCTCAAATACAAGATAGTTTTTCTTTTTAGTCTGGATTGGGAAGGATTATGTCTTCATGCCAAAAATGTAGAATAGAAAAAGAATAGCCTTTTTTGTATGTATGGATAAGTGATCTCTGGCAATAAGATCTTGTGTTCTTAAAGGGATAGTTCAGTATTTTTGAAGTAGGGTTGTATGGGGGCACTTAGGCATAGTTAGTGTGTTACCTTATGGAGATGGCAATCATTGCAGTCACTAGAAGGATATGTTAAGGGAGATGTCACTGCTTGCTTGTGCTGTTGCAGACAGGGCCAAAAGATAAAAAAATGTATCTCCACATACAGTATATAAATGTTTAAAAGGCTGACTTCTGCTACAGCGACGTCTCCCCCAAACTCCTTCTAGTGACTGCACTGATCGCCACCTCCATAAAGTAACACACTAACTATGTCTAAGTACCTCATACAACCCCACTTCAAAAAACTATTCCGAGGAATCGGTGCTTTGATGTTCCATGTGGATGGTTCAAAGAGTGTCTAATGCATCATAATCTTCTGTACAGAAGACTGCCAAAGCTACCACTGCTAGCTTGTTTCATTGCCTGCGAAAAACTCTTACCGATTAAGCGCACTAGGTTCGGCTCAAGAGTGTCCTCTGTTGATGAAGAGCAGAGAGCCTCAGCAACAACAACCAGAGCTGAGTTAATTACCGGGTCCCGCACAATGCCGGCGAGCGCACAGTGCCTCTCCACTTATACCATCCAACCAACCGCCATGGCATTGCTAACACATTTTCTAACTGGTTGATTTGCTACTGAAATGAGGTGTTACTGTGTGCTGCTGTGTCACCACCACCACCAGCATTCAAACACAACACAGCACAGCCCAATACACTTGCTTGCTCCTCCTCGGATTCCCCCCTTAAGGCAGCCTAGAGACTCACCATAGTTTAGCTTGAGAGATTCTGACATGTAGCTACGCATGCAGGCAGAATCCTTGACCTATTTCTTAATGAGTGAATACTGCAAACGCGCTCGGCGGCTGTGTGTTCTGAACCCCCACTCCCCCTTTAACAGCAAGCCCCCCACCATCCCAACTGTCTTTTTGCCGGCACACACACACACACACACACACACACACACACACACACACACACACACACACACACACACACACACACACACACACACACACACACACGGTTGGACACGCAAACACATGCAGATAATGGGGCTTTTGTGAGTTCACTGACTCATTTTCCCACCGATATAGGTCCTATCTGGCCTATCTGGCTGAGTGTACAAATAGCGAGCGAGTGTTTGTTTTAATGAAATTGGCCCTCTCTCTCTCTCGTCTTCCACTCGCCGCGGGCTGTTTATCTGCACCTCTCAACTGTCCAGCTGTCACAACAGAGATCTCAATCTCCTTGACCCACACACGCTCCACACACACACACACACACACACACACACACACACACACACACACACACAAACACACACACAAACACACACACACACACACACACACACACACACACACACACACACACACACACACACACACACACACACACACTCAAGCGTTGTTATATGCATGTTTTTATGGTGCGGAACCTGCATTTTATGGAGAGCGTGCACATGAGTATGCGTGTGTGAGTGTGCGTGTGTTTTTGTGTGTGTGTGCGTGTGTTTTTGTGTGTGTTAGTGCGTGTGTGTGGACTGACAGGAGAGGAGAAGATCTGGATCTGTGGTGACATTGATCAAGTGGAGTGCAGCCAGGGAGAACATTTAGTCTTGAGAGGGTTCTGGCCTTATAGCAGAAAAGCGCTGGAAGATCACAATGGATGCCTGCTTCAATTTATCCACGCGGCAGGCGGCTACATTCTGTGTCTAACTCCTGTGTCTAACCACTCTCTCCTCTGGGATAATTGTAAACAACATGTCTGGTTTACTGATTTTTTTTTTTTTTTTTTACCTGTCTCTCCGACGCTTTCAAGCCACCAGATTTGGCAGTCGAGATAGTCTGTCTCTGTGATGATTATCCCAACAGGTGTTCGTTTAAGCTGTTGTAGGAACTAGAAAGTTTTTTCACTTTGCATCTGGTGAAAGACGGAACTCAACTTTTTTTGTTTGCAATGTTTTCCATACTGATACTCTTGTTATTGGACAGGTATCGGGTTCAATTTGGGAACTGACATTGGAGAGCTTCCCCATTTTTCGAAACATGATATATCAAGAGAGCTCACCGTTGGAACGCAAAGCAAAGCAAATTGATTTTGGGTCTCTCTCCATTACAAAGATGCATGGAAGATCTCTTGGATGATTTTTCATTCTCTTGGGCCAAGAAGTTACTCTGTGCCTTTATGAGAATACATTTGGTTAAACATTTTATTGTGATTCAGTCCAACACACTCTGTCCCTCCTCTGCTATTTGTCAAAGAGTAAAGTTTAGTGTTGCATATCCTCTCGTAAAGAAACTCTCTTCTTCCTCTTCTAAACCTATGGATAGCATACCATAGATCATTTGATACAGCGTTCCTCTTTCTCTGTTCCCACGCAGTAGCAGAAGTTGGAAAAACACCACAGGACTACATTTAATGGTCCGGTCATGCTGCTGGAGCCATTTTCATCATCTTGAGTAGTTGTGCGCGTATAGCCTTTAGTGCCTTTATTGAATCGTTGAAACCATTTGAAATTGATGACTACAGGGCACAACATTGTTAAGTAGCAGCTTGCCCAGTATGAGCAACACGCAACGCGGAGTGCAAAAATCAATGTCACTCCTTTGCGTTTCATTTCTCACGACGATACACAGAGAAACCTTTTCTGCTAAATCGTTTGGTGCACTTGATAGGCCTGTTGAGAGAGTGTGTTACTCCATCTCTGTCAGGATGCTTTTCTGCCAGAAGAATGCTGTGTGTGTGTGTGTACTTGTACAATTATTTTTGTGAGAACCAATTTCAGTTTTAGACCTTGGAAGTGAGGACATTTTTGGAAAGTGAGGCCATTTCGTTCGGTTCTCACTTCAGGACAGACCTTGAAAGGGCTGTTTGAGGGTCAAGACCGGGTTTTATGGTTCAGATATGAATTAGGTTCATGTTAGTGCCAGTCTAAGGGTTGGGGTGAGCGAGTTCATTTTGATGGTTAGGGTTATGGTGAGTGCTAGGTAACGCATTATGTCAACGAATGTCCTCACAAGTATAGCTGTACAAACATGTGTCTGTGTGTGTGTGTTTATGTGTGTGTGTATATCTGCAGCTCTCAGTACAGGCTCCGGCCAGTCTCATCAGAGGGACCGTCGTTGGGGAGCGGTTAACTCTAGTCTCTGTGCCAGGCGTGTACCGCGGGCCCTGTCCAGAACCTGCTCTCTCTATTGACGGCGGCACGTTTAGCATTGAACCCTTGGTGTGCACTCTGCCGTCCCCCGGGCTTGTGCCAGCTTGCTGAAACAAAGCCTTTTGTAGGACCGCTGAATCCAACAGATGGAGAAAGTGGACAGTAAATGAAAGTAGAGAGAAAGGGGGGAATAAAGGAATTTAGTGGAGCATGGTTTTGCTGGTAGGCATTTAGGGCTATACTCCTTTGGGACGCCTAACACCCTCACAATGCAATGCTGGTGGTGGTGGCGGTGGAACTTAAATGTTCTCTGGTTGACATGCTGTGAGCCTGAGCTGGCTTTGGGTGGAGAGAGGAGGCAGTCTGCTCAAGTCACGAGGGCTCTCCAGGGCCTGGGAAGCCTTTATTAAGATGTTAATGGCACTGCCTTCATGACACATTTCCATGGGACGGGATCCCTTAGCCATTCTTTAGTGGCTCAATCTGCCAGCTACAATCATCAGTCTCTGCCCCCTTCTCACACACACACACACACACACACACACACACACACACACACACACACACACACACACACACACACACACACACACACACACACACACACACACACACACACACACACACACACACACACACACACACACACACACACACACACACACACACACACACACACACACACAACACAACAGCATGTTTAGGCATTCAGCTACCATTTTCTCCACAACATTCTCTCTCCTCCCTGCAGCCCGGGCGCTCGCTCTCTCTCTCAACTCTTTTATCTGATCTCGGCTGTCACAAGCCATCCTATATTTTTACCACGTGTAGCAAAATTGCGCGATGCCAACGATAAGGGGGCAGCGATCGTGGCACAGGGCCCGCAGAATAACAAGTCTGGCTGTTTGTTTGTCGCAGATCTTCACACCGGTTGTGAGTCAGACTGTCACCGCAAGCAAGACATGGGGGATGTTATGATTTTGCCCTCTGAGGCACTGTCAGCATGGTCGCTCCCTTTCCAGGATGCTATACCTACGTTGCCCGCTCTCAATCGCCCTATGGTCTTAAAACTACACAGTGCAGCCCTGAACAGCTTATGAAAGCAACAACAACAACATAAGAGTGGGGGGGGGGGGGAAAGAAAGACCTCAAGCTTTACATACAAATGCTTCTTTGACTCTCTTCATTTCATCATGAAAGGCTCTCAATGCATTGTCCCCCAAAACCATTTTCTCTTTTCACATCCATTTGAATATAAGTCAGTTTTAGCCCTGGCACCATCAATAATCAATTAGCTGGTGTCATGGGAGGATGTGCCGCTTTTTGTGTGGTGGTGGTGGAAAGTTGACAATAAAGTGAGCAACAAAAAAGGAGCGGGAGGGACGGAGAGAGAGAGAGGAGGGGATGGAGGGAGGGAGGGAGGTAGGGGGGGCTTGTGTTGGACGCCAAGGGGCAGCTGTCGAGAGCAGATGACAGTGTATGTGCATGTGTGTGTGTCTGTTTAATTTGTGCTTGGCTGCATGTGTTTGTGTCCATTTGAATTTATTTGTGTTTGACTGCGTGGCACATGTGTCTCTTTGTGAGAGTTTGTTTGTGTGTGTGTGTGTGGAAGATGAGACACCATGCTGCCCACACTGCCCCCTGGTGAGGAGGATGCCCCTGCCTACCACTGTCGCTATGGTTACCGCAGGAAATAAAGGGGCGCAGACATTGCTTGTCTAGTCTGCTCATGTGCCCATTGGGGAACCCGGCCAAAACCAAGCATTGTCCCTTTCACTATATACACACTTTCAACTCAATGGGGTCTCTAAGGTCTTTAGCACTTAGCCATTTTCGAGCATGTCATTGTACTTACATGACTGGCTCATACTAGTATTTGCTCTAAAAAAATGTAAAAATCCAGCAGCATTTACACTAACTTAATCTCTCTAACGTGATCTCTCTATGCTTACGGCATTGAATGCTCTTTCTCATGGGGTTGTAGCCAACACAACACTCAAATTCCCTTGTTGTGCTCCCAGGCTCAGTGGCATGTAGATACCTGCACCTTACGCTCTCTTCATTGTTACTATTTTGCAGCGAGGCATGGCCTTATCTGGGGTGGATAGCTATCCGCAGTGCAAGGTAGTATAGCCCTAACTCATCCTCAGCCCTTAGGAGAGAGGATAGGAGAAGAGAAGGGGAAAAAATAGGGGAAAAACATGGCTTTATCCAAATTAATTCTTGAGTGAGATACCGAATAAACTGCCTGTAAAAATCCTCCCCCCTTTCCTACGCTATCTTGTTCCTTGTCACGCACATATACACTCATCCTCTTAAGACACTTTTCCCACTGTTGTAGACCAAAGTAAATTCTGCTAAATTACTAATGTGCTAAATGGAGTTTATTCCTCATCCGAATCGAGGAGGGTTTAAGGACACGGGGATCGTCGAGCCCCCTGAGGCAAAGTTATTATTTGTGATATTATTGGGCTATAAAAATAAAAATTGACTCTGACTAAATAGATGATGAAAGTCCTCGAAATCACCCATGACTTCAAAAGCATGAGATGTGGCCCGGGCCTAAAATGCGAAGACTCAAAGGCAAAACAATTGAATGCTGCTTTTTCAAAAACTGCATATTTGACTTTAAAAAACATGTTGTTTTTCACTTGGAAGGCTTGACACTGCTTCACAAGGTGCTAGGAAGGAAGGATCTTGGATGTGGTATCTCGCACGAATCAAGTTTGGTCTAACTCTCGAAGCTATACTGCCGCCAGTCCTGCTCCTCCAGACTCTTTACTTTGGCTCAAGGTGATTTATAGTGTCCAGGCCAGGGGAAATGAATCCCCCCCCTGGGATAACAGTTATGTTTATGCATGAATACATTGACTACATGATCCACACAGTGAAGCCGGTGGGAGAGAATGGGATGAAAGGTGCTTGAATGGGGAGGTGGCTTGTCAGAGAGCCCACACAAAGTCTGTGAGCTTGTGTTGTTGTTCCCTCTCCTGGCATGCCTGGGGCAAAAACCGTTAATAACTCTTAAAGAATGTAATTGCTTTTGTTGTTGATTTTGACCCCGGCTCGACCTTTTAAAGGTTTTCACTTTGTACCCCATAAGCATAGGGCTTTGGAGGAATGTGTGGGAATGAGAAATCCTGTTTTTCCCCATAAATGCATATCTTATCAAATGATATCAACAAAACGGCCATTGTGAATCACTGCTGCTGTACAAACTATATTGAGAAAACGGTAACAGTGCACTCGCTGACTGACTGGTATTTTTTCCTGCCAGCCAAACATTATCAAGATCAATCTATCCGAGCAGGGGAAGTTGGATGTTGTTGTTTCACTAGCCTTTGCTTCCTAGTGCCCTTTCCCTATCAAAGGGAAACACTGCATGTAGTCAGTGGAACTAGCAGGGGAGCTCGGTCCAGACAGACACATTATTCTGCCTCTGTCATAACCAATGAAATGTGAGACATGACGGCAGCGTCGTTTGTGAAAAACCTGCGTTAGATTGACGGGGAAAATCAGTAACATAGAGAAAAGTGACACGACGTGATATCACGCCATGCAAAACATATTATCAGAAAATCACTACTTTTTTTCCACACATCAGCTGCAATGTAGTATGGGCAATCAGCCTTTTCTGCAGTGTTTAAGGAGAGTGATTCAGTGTGTCTAAGACAATAATTCAGTATAATAGAGCATAATAGCCGGGCCTTTTGCAACAGACGATTTGAAATCCTTGTGTTGTCCGTGAAGATTTGGATTAAATGTGACGGCTCTGACACATTTTGCCTGCTTAAGGGAGTATAGGGAAGGGAGGGCAAGTGAGCGGAGAGAGTGAGATAGTGTGCAGGGGACTGGGCAGGTTTGTACTCGAAAGCAATGATTAAGCAGCCTTTCTTGTCTTAATCGGCAACAGTTAGGGATTCACACAGCGGAAGCTAATGCTGTTAAACATTTGATCCACACAGAAGGTGCATTCAAAAGACATTTGTCATGTTATGTTGCTGCCGCTATTATTCCCAGACACTCCCTTTATTTCCTCATTCATCTTCGCAGAGAGTGTGGGAGTAAAGCTGGGAATTACGTTTTTTTTTTTCTCATCGCAAAATGCATCTCTGAGCTTGTAGGTACAATGTTTACCGTTAAGTACTATGCACACAAACCTCATTGCCTCTGTAGCTGCGTGCCCCCCCCCCCCACACACACACACACACACTCCAACCCACCACATTTCACATAGAACATGCTCCACTTGACAGGGGTGGGGAAGGTGAAGTCAATTTGCATTTCACGAACAATGTTCTAGGCATTCTTTTTCCCTTGAACATGATGTTCAATATAAATAATTAGCTTTTGCAGCGTTTCAACTATACCTTAATGAATGTTTTTATTCACAAACAAATTCCACATGTCGCTGAGGAGGAGCGTTTGATCATCACCATTAAGCATTCATTCGTTTGAGTTAAGCTTTTTCTAAAAGGGTTTATTGTTTGTTTTGTCAAAGCCGGTGATTAACAATATACAGTTTCATCCCCTTTCCTCATTGTCTCCTGTTTATTTTAGTAGGAGTGTGAGTAAGCTGGCTGGAGGGTTGCCAGGGGGACTGGCGTGTGGGTTGGATGCTGGGAAATGTCAGCACATTTTCACATTTACCTGCGTTTTGGGACCTTAGCCCGCACTCTGCTGTGCATCCGCAGACAAAAAAGAAAATTAGAAAAATCAAGTTTTTTGCAAACAGGGAGGGGCTGCTTGGCACTGTTGATTTTGTCCACACTACAGTACTCGTAAGCAGATTCATACTTATTTCAGTGCACAAACACAGCCACACACGCACACACACACACACACACACACACAGACACACACACACACACTTTTTTCTTACCACAAGGTAAATCCTCCATGGATTCCTTGTGTGGACATTGACAAGTCCGATAAAAGACACCTTGCCTCTGTTTATTTTGCCAAGGCTACGGTGTTCACTGGTTGTGTGTCGTAAACAAAGCGCTAGCAGGTTCAATGGCTTACCCGCTGAAAGAGCCCAAAACGCTGTGTGTCCGCCTGCCTCATTTTCGACATGTACAGTAGCTCTGTGTCAAGGTAAACAAACCCCAGCTCTCTTTGTACACTATACTCCCTGACGCAACAACCAATCAGGAAAAGGAAGGCAAAGAAAAAACAGTAGCCCTATAGCCCAGACTGATTTCACAGCCAGGAGTCTTTTGTTACATTATTTTACAGTGTTCCTTTATTACACTACCAGAGCTATACAAACGAAAAACCTGTTTCTAGCCTAATGCAATATATACGAGGCGCTTGTAACATTTGGCAATAAAAGGTCTTTACTAGGAAAGTATTTAAATGAAAGGAAATGGAGAGGAATTAGCGGGCAGAATAATGGCGCTATTGGAAGTGCATTAGTGACCTGAGATGTCTGACTTAATTCGACTGAAACACGGAGCAACACTGAGAAGTATCAGCCTCAAGGTTCCTCTCTACTTGACGATGATACTGCTATTGACAGTTCCTTCCTTTCAGTCTGATGGCATAGGTCAGAGACTATTGGGTGCATATGATCAGCCTTTGTAAGCTATAGTGCGTAACTCCTGTTGTAAGCCTTAGGTGATGGCACAGCAGTTTGTAAACGCTGCCATAATGAGAAATAATACAGAGAGAGTTTTGTGGAGCTGATAGGGCTTAATCAACTTTGCGTCATCTCATGTGGTGATTGCTTGAATGTAACCGTCATTTATTTATATGCAAAAGTTACGCACTATAGCTTTAAAACGGAAGCCACTGTGAATGTCAATTCGTCAGCATATTATCCCCGCAGGCCCTTATGGCTTACCAAGATCAAGGGTCACTCAGGGTAGCACATAAAGGGTTGACTGTAAAAATGTCCTGAAACCGGGAGGTCCGGGTGTTTTTACTTGTGACATTGAGTCAGACAGGAAGAGGTAGAGGAAGCTGGGAGGGAGGGAGAAAGGGAACGGAACGGGAAGGCAAACTGTTTTGGTAGAAGTCAAGGTCGCTGTGTGCCAAGGCAACGGTATATGGCCAATTTGACACCATTTGCTCAGGGTTAGCTGACGAAAACGGAGCGCTTGGGGATAGCTCACTAACTAGCCAGGATGTGCAGTATAGGCTATCCTTGCAGATGATCTTGGTGTGTGTGTATGTGTGTGTGTGTGAGCAAGTACAATACCTCAGACTAATGGGAAATCTCTCTCCTTGACTTCCTATATAAGTCGGTCGCAGCCAGACTGAAACAGCGGCGAACCAACCACCAAGTGTCCTAATTAGCCCACTTTTAGCACGTTAGCCTGCCCCAGCTGTTCCTCTTTATGCTGCTGATGAAATGCTGAACGGGGCTCTTTTTCCCCCTTCGTTACATTTTCTGGAGGGTAGCAAACAGTAGATTTTGATTGTTTTTTTTCTCTTTCCTGTTATTGCAGTATTTCTTTGCTGGAGTATGATGATTATATGTTTTGCCTGCTGCTGATGCAGTTTATTCGGAGCAGTGGCAGAGGGGCTGTTTTGTTTGGCTTATAGAGTGACTTCAAAATACCCCCTAGCCCATAGTTTGCCCGCTTTCTCCCCTTCCCTCATCTAGGCAATGACAGAATGTGGTGCTCGAGCTGCCCTACTGCTGTGTTTATGCTGACTCCAAAAGGAGGGGCATCAATTTCCTCATATCTCTTTCTACCACATAACAGCCTAGTTATCGTGGAGAGGTTTCAGTTACATCTCTCATTCGGATGGAGAGTGGCTGGCTTCCTCGCCGAAGCCTCATTTTAATGCTTCACTAAACTCGTGGCCCAATATGATCCCTTTAAAAGCAGTCAAGCCACAAGCGTCTCTCCCCTCCAACTCATCATCTATGTGTGCGGTCTGAGGAGAAAAAAAGTTAATGCGAGGTAAAAAACGCCGCCACTGAGGAATTCAAGATCGCCTTGGTTTTGGCATTGGTCATACAGACCCAACCATGGACATGCTTTTTTCCTTTGATTTATTTTCTAGTTATTATTGCTCTGTCTTTGTTCGTTGTTCTTTATTGCTCTCCCTTTTCTCTTGATATTGCTCTATCCCTCTCTCTCTCTCTCTCTTTCTCTCTCTCTCTCTCTCTCTGGTCTTTATTACTCCTTCTCTCTCTTTTTGGCTGTCCGTCCTTTTGTGTATCCCTCTGTTTTGCACTGTGGGAGCTGGTCCCAGGCTGCCTTCACTTCCTTAACAATGACGCACATGCTAATTTTAATCATCTTATGAGCATAGATTAGTCTTTGATCAAACGTAATGCATTCAAAAAAGAGAGTGTGTGCCTGTAAATGAGGATATGGTGGTGACTAAGGCACACTTGATAACTGTTACACTTCTTAAGCCCTGTATACATGTATTTATCTTGTCCAACATTTATACACATGATGTGCAGTCAAAGCATAGTAAGAATCACAGTCCATCTCACACTACTAGGGGCTGCTGGATTTACAACAATTCCTGCCATGAATGTCAATGTTTTCTGCCCCTCAAGATCGACTTATGCGCATGTAAGCGTGTGTGATTACATCAGTGACATGCTTTCCAGAGATCCAAGCCCCTCCGCTGGGTGCCCATATCAAGATGTAGTACAAGGAGAATAGTGATGGACAGTTGTGTGTGTGTGTGTGTGTGTGTGTGTGTGTGTGTGTGTGTGTGTGAGGCTCAGTGGCCACACATAAAAGATCCTCTCTCCAGTGTCTGTCATAGGAATATGGATGGCCATGACTATCTCTGTGTTATATCCAACGGGCAGAGCAGGCGACATATTTCTGGAGCCTCTGGCCTGTGAAAATGAGTGTGAATCACTTACTCCCAAGGTTCACTTACTGTATGTAGTGGATGGGCAGTACTAGCTCTTCATACAGACTCTGACAGACTAAGAGCAGCCCAGACAGACAGGGAATCTTGTACAGTATAAGCAAGGCGCTTTGCTGCAGTCACCTCTGTTTCCTTCTAGGCGGCTTGGCTTTTCTTGGTTCACCAAAAAAAAGGGCAGAGATACTGCAGGTGATAATATGGAGAAGATATGGAGGAAGGTGGGAGCAAGAAATAACATCTACAGAAATATCTTTAAGGGATGAGTAAGGTATCTATTAGGGTTGCACAATATTGGGAAAACTTGCAATATGCGATAACATCGTTGAATATCACGATGACGATGTCACTTGCGATACATAAAATACTTAAGTAGTGTTAATGTCAGTTAAGAGTTAACTCTCAACATAGAGCGAAAACAGTAAGTAGCATAAGCAGACACAAAAAAATTAGATTATTTTTTGATAATTACATGATCACATAAACAATACATCTTCATGCCAGCCTGTACAACACTTTCTGGCAAGCTACATCTGATTGGCAAAAACATATTGACATTCAGAGTGTGAATGGTATAGTAATGGAATAGGCTACCATGTATTGCAGTCCATGCAGTCTGCAATACATATAGTATACATTGATATGGTTAATATTGTGATCACGATATACTATTTTGCAACCCTAGTAACTCATACCTATCTATCTAATATTCTTTGGTTTCCAAGGTTTTTTACTGTATTGTCTGGCTGGTTCTTTAAGGTCACACATTATAATCCCAAGAAGTCCACAGGGCCATTTTTCTTTTTTTCCCTCCTGTCCCTGTGACTTTGAACATAATGAGTTGGACCTCTTCCCCTTTTTTTTTGTCCCCCATGTGCTTTATCACACCGGCAGTGGACTATAATGCCCATACAAATGCTGCCTTCATCTCTCTGGCGTATTTTACAGTAAAATACTCAACCTTCACATTTATAGTGAACAATACCATACATTGCTTTTACTCTGCCGAGACACTATTTTTCATCATAGACCTTCTAGGTCATTGTGACATTCCTTCCTCCCACCCACCCACCCTCCTCCCCTGTGCTCACCCATCCTACTATAAGCAGGTGGGCCACGTGTTATAAATGGGCTTCACGGTATTTTGTGCACGTCTGTACTGCCAGGGTACATGCTATATGTCACTGTGGCTGTGAACGCTCGCCTTTTCTATGAGTTTTCTGCTGAGTTTCAAAAACAGCCCCTATTCTTGTATAGAGAAAAAAACGTTGGCCATTTCAGAGCATGCATGTCAAATTATTTTCTACTTGCAAAGTATCGTAATTCATCAGCAATTTAATAAATATCTGATATGTTTGGCAGGGTTTAAATAACAGTCTTCCCACAACTTCACATTGGCGTGTTGATAGAAATGTTCTTGTGTTGATATGCCTGCTCTGGCTTTTAGGACTGCGGCCCAAAGGAAACCAGCCAGTGTGGATTTTCCACCGTGTCCCAGCCAGCACTGCATCCTGTACCGGGTTCACACAGAACAGGGCCGGAAAACATGCATGTGCACTTCACCACCAATGATTTAGCAACCCACTCACTCAGCCAGCCAGCCAGCCAGCCAGCCAGCCAGCAAGTCTGCTTTCTCTCTAAACTGTGCACCATCCTATTCTGTCCTCTCCTGTCCTGGCATGGCCTAACATGGCCCGCCAGTGGCTGTTACACCAGGTGGATTTTTTTTGTTATATAGCCAGCATGCGCAAGGCCGGGCTAATGCTTTGCTGGGGTGCTCACTACACTGTTTTATTATTCATATTCATTGCAAGTCCTTTTTCGGCCTTGCATACCAATGTATAGTGTAAGCTTTTCTCCCCGAGCTATAGTCTTTTCAAGCAGTTTTGTAATAACTTTGCTACCCTATATGCTATACTTAACTTATTTCTATATATAGCTATTTTTTTTCAAAGAAAACACTCAAATCAGTCTTAGTTGTCTAGGAAGCACAGTTTCCCTTCTCTGCTGTCACCCTATTTCCCACAAACTGGTCTCACAGATAACAGATAACCAATACATTATCTTTAGGTCTATGAACCCATTGATTTTTCTTTCATACATGTATACTTATTTAAAAGTCAATATCTTCAAGTACATGTTTAAGTTGTATGCGTCTTACAATTGTGCCACGTATGGTTTCTAGTCACCCCCATGCTGCCTGTTAAAATGACTGCAGTACACACTGCGAGAGAGATAGATGAATAGGATTGTTCTGCTTTGTGGCTGGTTGAGAGCCGACTGACTCTTCACAGAAAACACAACATTGTGCTTGCTAGGCATGTATCCCCGTGTGTGTGAGTAAGCACCCAATTTCCTCGCCACACGCTGTTATTGCCTCTCAACCAAAGGGAGATTGGGCTAAGTAACTAGCCGCAGACTTGATTTTGTGGTGTTTTATCACCTCTGATGAAATTAGACTGGCTTCTGCCGGAGAGATATAGAGGCAGAAAGAGTCTGAGAGAGCAGGAGAGAGGTTGAACCCATCGCAACTGAGTGATAATGCATCTGTTATATGTGCTTCAGCGGATAGGGCCTGGAAATAGGCCTGTAATGGTCTTCACGACAGTGTATTGGAGAGGCAGGGAATTGCTCAGCCTGGGGTCACCGCAGGGCTTGAACACGATAAGTTAAGATTTCCTTACTCCTGTTGGAAGTTTATATAAAGTGCAACCAATATTTTAACTTATCATTTGACTTTGCTATAGAAATGTCCAGAATATTCATTCAATGCTAGGGGCAAATTGCTTTTCCCATGCAGCTTATAAAAGGTTTTCATGTTCAGGCTTCGGCTTTGTCAAGCGCTGTCGCCGCTGCAGCAACTGCAAACAGACAAAAAAAAATTCAGTCAGTTCTTTCTCATGAAGTCTTATCTGTGTCAATTTTTCACAGAGGCCACAGTGTCTGGCTTTGGTCAAACTCCATTGTGTAGACTCTGTTGACCCTCCCTAATCGACTTTGGGTGAGAAGAAAGAGCGACAGACAATGATAGGGACAAGGCATGATGTTTATACTCATGCACTCAGTCTGGGAGAGGGGAAGAAAAAAAGTGTGGGTCATTGGGGGTCAGGCGGTTCTAACTCCTCACAAGTGCTTCCAGTGCAATAACTCACAGTCAAGAGTGTGAGATAAGCTAGCCTACTGTGTGTGTGTGTGTGTGTGTGTGTGTGTGTGTGTGTGTGTGTGTGTGTCTGCAGCTACCGAGCAGACCCAGGTTTGAGAGTGCACTATGACCTTAGCTTGAACTTTGGATTTGAGGAGCATGTTTGCGAGGCCTCCTGTTTGAAGGCGGTAAACCTTTCCCAGACTAAAATCCAAGTGTTTGTTAATAGAGTCTTTGACAACATGTCAGTGAGGGAGTGTGGCTATAGCTATAAACATCATTATACCCGGAGCAGAAAGTCCAAGATATTTCTATGAGCGTGAGGAGTCAAATCTGCCACGATGCACGCTGACACCGACGAAAAAGACGGCAGCACACAAACACGCACGCACACACACATGCACACACGCACGCACACACACACACACACACACACACACACACACACACACACACACACACACACACACTCTATCACATGACGGCTAAAATAATCAATGGACTATCCCCCGCTTTATGATTAGCCTGAAAAACTGGGCTTCAACTCTCTGAAGGTTCATGAAGTATCAATGGGTATTTTTCAATGTTTCTTTGCCTAGTATATAGGTTGCGTTCCGAATCGCATACTCTTTCTTTTTTCTATTCTACATACTACATCCGACGATAAAAAGAATCTAGTTAGGATGCAGTAGGCATACTATTGGGACATACTTTACTCTCTTATTTCATCATAACATTGCGCCTTGATCTTGCCTTTTGCTTTTATATCCGTCGCATCCCCGTTTGTTTTCATATGGAGGCTTCGTCGATGTGACGTCACTTCACGTGCGCACTGGATTGTGGGTCAGAATCGCCCAAATAGGATGCACTTTTCAACACTAACAATCTTGGCCGCATGAAGTAGGACATCCGGGTACTTCTAACCATCCTAAATCTGGCCACAAGAATCGGGACATCCTAAATCTTTTTTCTACATACTATATAGTAGAAAGTATGCGATTCGGAACGCAACCTTCGTCTCTCCTATAGCCAGTAGGAGTTGCCAGCAGCTATCTGTTCCAGGACCCAGAGCTATGGTGGGGGAATAGACATCACACATTCCGTACTGTCATGTTAATTGCATCAACAGATAATTGATTTGAGTGTGGATGGAGGCAGGAGGCCCCATGCAGCAAGCGCTCACGGTTACATGTCTGTATTACATCATAATTTCCCCCGCTGTCACTATTCAGAGATGGATTCATCACACCCTTGTCCAAGGATATTGCGTCTCATCCTACCTTGGATCAGCACACACACACACACACCATATACTACTATACACCTCACTTTTCAAGTCTATATCCCCCTTTAAGCCATGTAGCAATTCGCAGTGATCTTCTAGGCGTGAGTTTGATGGAGGAGCTGTGGAGTGTGTTTCCCGCTGCGTTTTCCAGTGCCTGGGTGTTAGCCAACGCCGGAGTAGCCTCATCCTACTCAGCCCGGCCCGGTGTGATTACAGAGAGCTAGAAACCGGGGGCCATATCTCACAGTCATCCTTTTAGATGAAACAGTAGCAGGAGAAATTGAAGGGGGATTACGTTTGACTGACAGGGCTTCCATAATTGTCCCCCCTCCCCCCATCATTCCATCCTAGAATCTCTTACATAACCATTTTGGGATTTTTTGTTGTTGTTGGCCGCTGTCTGCTGAGTTGAAATCACGGGTTTCATTGTCTAATGACTAGATAGGGTATAAATTTAGACCAAAATAATAGTGCTGCTATCTGGATTTTTTTGTTCACCACCTTCTTTTCACCACACGTCTCTGCTTCTCGTCATTCCTCCTGCCTCCCACTCCCCCCTTCCCCTCTCTCTCTCTCTCTCTCTCTCTCTCTCTCTCTCTCTCTCTCTCCCTCTCTCGTGCCAGCCAGGCTGTGTAAATTTGCACCAGATAATAGTGGACGTACCGTGCCACCATTTTTTCGGGAGTTGTGGCTGCCGCTGTGCCGCAGCTTCCTTTTTTCTTTCCTTCTCTCCTTCCTTCCTTTTTGCCTTCCAATTTCCCTCTGTCTGCCCTGCTCCCTGTCTTTCCCATATATTTCTATCTCTCTCTCACACACACACAAGCTACAGGCACTGTTTTTGTTTTGTCCTTCTCGCTCACTTTCACAGGCCATCATTCACTGCTTCTGTCCCCCTTATCTCAATTCCTCTCTTGCTGTACTTTATAGCAGGCCTTCCTGTTTTCCTCTTCCCTCCTTTTCCTCCTCCCTTTCTCCCAATACTTCCAGTAGTATTGTATGTCGACTCTATAGCGGAAACATATAGTGGCTACTGAAATGGAAGCCATTTGTTTTTTTCTTTATTAGTCCGTCGGCCTGTTGTCAACCAGCCTTGTTTCACACGCACTCCATGGAGCGAGTGCTTAATCTCACACGTTTTCAGCTTCCCCTTTGCAAAGCGGTTTTGGTGGTGTGGTGCTTAACAGCGGATTTAGAATGATTATTTGACAGAAGGTTCAGTCCATCGTTGCCCCGTTCTGATTGGGCAAATGTACACCCAGAGGTCAGAGTCCACGCGTTGTTTTGCAGAGTGCAGCTGCAGGCAGATAACACCTCCGCTGGGAGAGACTGTTGATAAAGAAAGCAAATACATCAACATAAACCAGTGCAGACTAGAAAGAGGCACACTATGATAATACTACAGAAACACAAGCACACCCACCCTTGTATTTCTATCTTTGTGAGGACCCTCATTGACATAATGCAGTCCCTAGGGCCCTTACCCTAACCATATCCATCACAACTAAATGCCTAACCCCAAATCTTTACACTGCAGGACCCTAACCTAAACCTAATAAATACCTGTCCTGAAACTTACAACCTAGTGTTAGCCCTTGAACAGGCTTTTTAAGAAGTGAGGACGAGGCTAAATGTTCTCACTTTCCAAAAATGTCCTCAATTTGAAAAGTTTAAAAAGCTTACATTTGTCAACAGATGCCTGTAGAAGTATACACACACACACACACACACACACACACACACACACACACACACACACACACACACACACACACACAGGCCGTGCTGTTGTCCATACCCTCGTCTGGGTTAATGTCATCTGTATCTTATTGGCTCTGGTGCCGTCGACTTGGCTAGTCCTCTCGCTTCATGTTTGACTCTGCAGTGCGCTAATGACCTAGAGTTAATGTGATCTGATTGCAGCAAGGCCAACCAACCAACCAACCAACCAAGCCATTCACTCATTTCATTCCATTCCTAGTCTACTCCACAACACTACCAGACACACACATTGCCTGCTCATTCATATTGCTGCTGGCCCTCTGGCCGTCCTTTTGCACCTGCCACCTGGTGCACCAGCCAAGTTCTTCTTCAGTTGGCCAAACAGCCATTCATCTGCTTCAACAACTCTTAAATGTGCCGTAAGATTTGGCCAGGAAAAACAGCTGCCTAAGATATGACGTATCATACAAGTGTGATATCAGTAAGTTTAGTTCACGATTTAAAACTGCCTGGAGTTGTATCAGTCCATTCAGGCCAGGCACATTCATTTTATTCTCAAATTTCATTCCTTACTAATCCCCTCCATATACATACAAGGTAAACAATATGTACAGCTTATGGTGTATTGCAATCCAAGAACACAAGATCCTCCTAGCTATTGCAACAATTAAAACATTGTTTTAATATGCAAAAAATAAGCCTTTGTTCTTTTGAAAGGCGCTTTATAAATGAAATATATTCATGCCCTTTGGCCATCATCTCAACAATGATTAGAAATATATAGTTTGAAATTCCTTTGACATTTGCCTTGACATTCTTCCCACAGGCTTCTTTAAAACTGTTTTTAGCTGTATGGCCTCAGATGTTCTACAAATTGTCAACATGTCCCTTCGGACAGGTGTATTCCCATAGGCCCTGAAAACAGCAATCATCAAGCCACTCCTAAAAAAGAACAATCTAGATACATCGCTCATGAACAATTATAGGCCCATATCTAACCTACCATTTTTAAGCAAAATCATTGAAAAAGCTGTTTATCAACAGCTAAATAACTACTTAGCAATGAACAACTGCTTTGATGTTTTCCAGTCAGGATTTCGACAACACCACAGCACTGAGACTGCTCTGGTTAAGGTCCTCAATGACATCCACTTAAACACAGACAGTGGCAAAAGTTCTGTTTTAGTTTTACTGGATCTCAGTGCCGCTTTTGACACAGTTGACCACAGCATATTACTAGATCGACTAGCAAACTGGGTTGGACTCTCTGGAACTGTACTAAATTGGTTTGAATTCTACTTAAAGGACAGAGACTACTATGTGTCAATAGGCAATTTCACATCTGAGCGGACACATATTGAATGCGGGGGCCTCTTCTGTTTAACATCTACATGCTCCCACTAGCTCAGATTATGAATAAGAACAAATTATGCTACCATAATTATGCAGACAACACAAAAAATTACATAACCATATCACCAGGAGAATACAGTCCGATTCAAGCACTGAGTAAGTGCATTGAACAAATCAATGATTGGATGTGCCAAAATTTCCTTCAATTAAACAACGACAAAACTGAAGTAATTGTCTTTGGTGCCAAAGATGAACAATTAAAAGTCAGTGCACAGCTTACATCTGTTATGCTAGAAACCACACACCAAGCCAGAAATCTTGGTGTTGTCATAGACTCCGACTTGAATTTCAAGAAACACATTAAATCAATTAATAAGTCAGCATACTACCACCTTTAAAACATATCAAGAATTAAAGGACTTATGTCTCAGCAAGATTTAGAAAAACTTGTCCGTGCATTTATTTTTAGTAGACTTGACTACTGTAACAGTGTCCTTGCAGGCCTTCCAAAAAAATCAATCAGACAGCTTCAGCTAATTCAGAACGCTGCAGCTCGAGTCCTCACTAGGACCAAAAAAGTGGCTCACATTACCCCAGTTCTGAGGTCTTTACACTGGCTTCCTGTCACTCAAAGAATTGATTTCAAAATACTAATGGTTTAGCGCCAAAATACATTACTGATCAGCTGATACGTTATGAACCGTCCAGAGCCCTTAGGTCGTCTGGGACAGGTTTACTTACAGTCCCAAGAGTTAGGACTAAACGAGGAGAAGCAGCTTTTAGTTTTTATGCACCAAATATCTGGAACAAACTCCAAGAAAACTTGAGGTCTGCTGCAACCCTCAGTTCTTTTAAATCGAGTCTGAAGACTTTTCTGTTTCCATTTTAACCTGTACTTTTTATTTTATTTAAATGTTTTACTTCTTTTCATTCACTTTTAAATGTCTTCTAATGTGTTTTATGTATTTTAATCTTGCCCCTGTAAAGCACTTTGAGTGGCCTTGTGTTTGAATTGTGCTATATAAATAAACTTGCCATGCCTTGCCTAGATTGCCATAATCATCCTGCAAGTGTTCTTGGTTTTGAGTGGCATCTCTCTCATCTCTTTTTATTAAATAATTCATACAGACGTGATACATTTTCCCATTTAGTGTTCACTGAAACACACCGCGGGTATCCTTTGCCTTTAATGTAGTACATACTGTAGGCCTATACATTCCTACACATAGGGCTCTCATTATAGCATCATATTGAATTGGCTAAAACCCTTCGGGAATAGTTAGGGTCTGTCTGATTTTGATCAAAATGTGGACGTTGTCAGTCACAAAGAGCCTAATTCACTTCCAATCTGTATGTGAGCTGAGGTGAGATATCTGATCCTCTGGCCTCCACTGACATCTCGGCTCTCTGTTCGCTTTTTCTTGGCCCCGCCGAGGATTCCCCCACTCCCTTTTTAAAATTTAGATTTATGGAAATGCCTCCTAATAGAAAGCTGCTTCCACACACAGGATGACAGACAGCTATGATGAGGCATACACCATATACCGTATAGCTCCTGGTAATGGGGGGACTGCCTGAGAAGCAAACACGCCTCGGGATTCAACCTCCCCGATTTAAAAGGGAATGTACTAGAGGGGGCTGTTATAGCTGTCTCGGCGGCAACAGGAGTTGAGAAATAAAAAGCGGGGATAATTTATACATGCCTATGCCTTATGCTGGATGTGCGCCCTGTGTGCCTCTGTCTATACGCAAGCATGTCTTTGATTGTGCAAGTGAAGGCGTGCTTTTCTGAGCTTGTACAACAGCGTCAGGGTAGAATGTGAACGCACGCCTGTGTTGGTTTTGGAGCGGCTGTGGTGGGAGGGGGGAAACAAATCATTAGAATAACAATGACATTGTAATCTCTCTCAGAGGATGTCATAGGTTTAAAGGCGTAATACCAGCGTGTATTTGCTCAAACTGAGTTTGAAGTGTGTGAAGCAGGAGGGAGGGAGTGGGGGGGGGGGCTAGCAAAGACGGGGTTAAAGCGAATGATTAGATGCACGTGCCCTTGTTTGCTTTCAGAAATAAGTGGCAGCTACAATGTGTCAGGCTGGATTATTCCTATGTCACGATGACACGCTGCTTTTACTGTCTCCAAATGTATTTAATCTTTTAAACACATTCATTGGCATAATAACTGTGACAGGCTGAGATGGAATGATGCACTATGACTTGCTCTCAATGGGTGCAACTCAGTGAAAGGCCATTGAAGGGCTCGCGGCAGGCCTCTTCAACTCTGGACGATCATGAGCAAGTGCGCTGATGTGGGTCACTAACAAAGATAGTGCTATTAAACACATGCAAAGTACTCTGCTAGAGTGCCCTTAGAGCACATGCTTAATTGTGGGCAAGTGCACATTAATTTGCTATGCACCACTAAATGGCTGCTCTTTTAGCCGAGTAGCTCAGAGCCTAGCGCTTACAGTATCATGTCTATGGACAAACAAAAACAAAAAATGTTTTAAAAAAAAGACCATACTGCGAAAAAATGACACTTTTTCAATGATGGCTTAGCAACAGCAGTGTTTTGCACTGTTATGATGTTAGGTTCAAGTCTATGTGCTTCTGTATACCCACAGTTTATCATTGTAATGGAATTTTGAATTCTGTCAAACAAGGAACTATTAGCCAGGACCGACTCCCTCCAAGACCAAAGTACAGGAAAGCAGACCAGAGCTAAATGATTGCAGCAGCTAGTGGAGTGCTTGTGTTGTCTGAGGGTCCTGCTATCACTCTGCTTAGCCACTGTGTCATTTCCTCACGGTGGCTAGTAGTATAGGGAATGGATGGATGCAAAAAAAGAGGTGTTGAGTATTTTCTTGGAAGCAGGCAGATAGAGCTTTGCAGTGGAGTAGAGAAATCCACTTCCTATTGAGACAAAAGAAGGTATAAATATAACTCCGTCTGAACAACTGGAGATGCCAGCGAGCCCCCTCATTATCTCTGCTCTTTATAGAAGCAAAGAAGAAGAAGACTAATGGACTAACCTCTGCTGCTAATCGCTTTTTATTTGCTCCTATAGAAGAAGAGGGAGCTCTTCCTTTAGGGGTAGGATTTATCTTTCTATTTTTTTTTTTTACCGTGCAAATGGCCACATCAACAAAAACAGGCTTACCACTCAATTAGGGAAAATATTAAATGTTTTTATTTTTTTAACCCTGTCTACTTTTCTTGACAAGCTGGTTTGTGTTTGTTGATTTTTTTTGTTCCAAATCGTCTCTTTGATTTT
Organism: Hyperoplus immaculatus; assembly: GCA_949357725.1. Taxonomy (NCBI): domain Eukaryota; kingdom Metazoa; phylum Chordata; class Actinopteri; order Uranoscopiformes; family Ammodytidae; genus Hyperoplus; species Hyperoplus immaculatus. The sequence continues at coordinate 28,070,127 of OX442360.1, forward strand.
GCGGCGTATCACTTTTACTTAAGCCTTGAGATTTCACGCTTTACATTAATCATCCAGGGAATAACACATTAATCCCAGGCATGAAATTACAATCTCCCATTTCCTCTCCCCCCCCCCCCCACCTCTATTCGGCAACAATGGATTTAGCATCGTAAACGGATTTTTGGGGTTTATGTTCTTTATCTTTTTTTTTTTTTTTTTTGCAAAATACAATTGCTGAAATATGAATTTAGGAGATCAAGCAAATTTGGCTGCATTGTTAAGAGGCTTAGTGTGGGGGGGGGGAATGGGGGGGTGGCAGAGAGGAGGGGAGAGGGGGGGGGGGGGGGAGAAATCACAGAAAACCAGAAGACCTGCTCCCTATTCCATGGTGACAAAGGTTTAGAATTAGCGCCGTATCTACTCCAGAGACCACTTCCTCAAGCCTGTTCTCTGCTGATTTAGTTTGCTGGCTGGCTGCTGCACCGCCCTCAGGCTGTTATGTTTGGGGTTTGCATAGCTTATCACTTCACATTTTCTCTATTCTGGCCTTTGCCCCGTTCCTTCTGCCGCTATTTAGCATCTTTTTCATGAGATAATCGGCAACAATGCAGCTCCCTTTGACCATTCTTGGCACTGCCACCATTTTTGCCCAGTGGCCAGGGGAAATCACCAGTATTTCGACACAGGGGCACACGGACAGACACACAATGACAGAGCACGGGGGCGGCCAGTGGGACCAGTTTGCTCAACAAGCGCTCAGAAGAAGCTTGGCTGTTTTGTCAGCCTGACCATTCATTATGAATGTGAAGTTTTCTGCTTTTCTAAGCCATGATCACAGCTTGTGTGTGTGTGTGTGTGTGTGTGTGTGTGTGCTGGGATGCGATTGCTTTTCTGTCTCTCTCACTCTCGACACAATGCTTGTGTTTTTCTTTGCCGTACTTGTCCTTCAAAGAGATTGTAAAGTGTTCGAATGGAAATCTACAGAGTGACAATGACCATGATGTATTCAGTTGTTTTTTCCTCAGTGTTTTATATTCTTACGTGATGTAATACACTGAGGCAGTTGAGAGTTTGTCATCACGCCAGTCGTCCATCTGTCTTCCTCAGTGCGACGGCCACAGTTGTTACGCGTCACCAAGCTGGACTTATTTTCAAAACCAGGACTTGATGTATTTGGTGTTGTATGAAGTCGCAAACAGACAACTTGTTCGCTGTGTGTGGAAATATTGCTGATATTGCAAATACAGTAGTAGGTAGTCGTAAGAGCCACTAGCAGAAATGGTTGAGCTACATTTTCAAAAGTGCTGACTTGTATCTCGCAATTAAAAAGCTTAAAAAACGCTTGCCTTTGTTCCACTATTCACTGACACAGTCATGCCCCCTTTCCTTTTTCTAGGTCAGTAGGTGACTATGTTTAAGTATGAATCATTCCTGGTTGCATTTATATGTTAATTTCCTTTCCCGGTAATTCTGACTTCTCAGAAACCAAAAAAAAAAGACATGGTTTTGAACTCAACAGCACAAGGCGGGGGGGATCCTGTGTTGTTTTATTTTTTATTCTTTTCAAGTCTCCTGCTCAGCTGCATAATACAGAGAGAAGTCTCTGTCAAGTGCAACAAAGATGTGGTCATGCAATCATCTTAAACAAAGACTTGATTCCCCGTGTTACCGAAAGCAATATGAATGGGTAACCTTTGTGGTGCCTTTTTTATTTACACCATTCAGCCACTCTTTTGCTATGCCCCTGCAGCTGTTGCTACAACCTGAGGGAGTAGTGCCTATATTTTATCCCCAGTGACTGGGGGAAGAGGAGAGGTTTTAAAAAAGCAGAGGAAGAAAAAAAGACGGATGGGGTGTAAATGTTGTATACACATGTACGATTAAGGGGTGGGGGTTGTAGCAAAAGCACCAAAGGGCAAAAGGCTGCGCGAACTTGAGCAAAAAAAAAAGCTGTCTCAGCAGGAGGCTGATTATACCACCAAAGGGATCCACTTTGCACATCTAGCATGTACAAACTCAAACAAAGGAGCAGTGGCAGCGTGCAGGCAGGCAGCTGAGAGTAAAGGCTGTGGGGGTCTGGCGGCCTCTACGCCCGCTCTTTTTTTAGAGGCCAATGGCACTTTTATGGCCCCGCTAATAAAGTGCTTCTGGGATGGAGCACCTCCCACACCTCGGACCCGCGCACACGCCACAAGAAACAGCTTGACTGGGCCTTAGGACCCGTGTTTATGGACACATGGATCAATACACTCCCCTAAGGGTATATATTTAAGTCTGAGCTGAGTAGCGTACCCGTTGATCATGGTGGCGGTTAGGGGAGGGGAGGGGGGGTGGAGTGGGGTGGGGGGGGGTGGTCAAAGGATGGAGGTCTCTGAAAAAGGGCAGACACGGTTCAGAGGTAACCCCAAGTCGCCTGGATCTCTTTCCCATATAACACTCTGTTGCTATCTTCTGTTGGCAAGTGCTTGTTAATTCAGGGCGCCGTCGCCGCTGATTATTCCAGCCACATCTTTCACCCTTGATTCTCCGCGCCCTCACTTGCTGCAAATGCAAATCTGGAGCGTGACAAACGATGTAGGGCCGTCTCTGACAAGTCGGAGCCCCCTGGCGTCCCCCATGTCGCTCCCCCAGTCTTTCTACCTCCTCTCCCTCCTCCGCTCCATAGTAATTACCCTTGCTGGATCGCTACGCCTAATCATACTTGATTTTTGGGATGCAGTGCCACTGTCTCCACTTGTTAGGGCCCTCACACTTGCTTGGTTCTGATAGAACACACTGATAATACTGAGGGAATGATGTGCATGGGGACACACACACCGACGTACACACACACACACACACACACACACACACACACACACACACACACACACACACACACACACACTGTATATTCTGTTGCCTGGTGCTTTTATGGGGGGAGCCGTGCACGGATCTAATATGGTATCTGATTGGTTCAGAGATGATTGTTGTTGCCGCCAGTGATTAATCCCTCCACAATCTGATCATGTCATCAGGAGATGAATAAGTATAAAAGGATAAGAACAACAGCACTGTTTAGAAAATGATAATTAATAGATTGAGCTTCTGTAAAACAGGCCCCTTGAAGAGCAGAGAGCAGGGGGGAGGGGAGGGGTGTGTGGTAGAAGTGGCTCCCAATTTGTTCTCACTTTGTTCCAGTAATAAGATCCAGGCCTTCCTTTCCAATGGACGAGATAATTAACTCCTGGGGACAGACCTCGTATAGAGCTCCGTCTCTTGGTTTATGGCACACAGAGAGCCATCTCTGCTGCAGTCCGGGCTGAGCACGGTTGCATAAATTGCAGACTTTGCTTGATATACGCGTTCACAGATAGATACGGAGAGGGGACAAATGGGGTGTTGGTTGATGGGCTGTATTCGGAGTAAAGCACGTGGGATGGGGGAGTGGGGGTGTAGTGTAGAAATAAAATGATGTTTCTAAGGGAAAGAGCACTGGGAATTGTGCAGCTGTGTGTTTGCATACGTATCTGGTATGGCATTTTTTTGTTGTTCAAAGTTGCATTCCTGGTTATGGTTCGGTCACAAAAAATATTCATACTAATTTTGTATAGATATAATAATTCATTAAAAAGATGAATGCCTTATTTTATGTAATTATAATATGCAAAAGTGAATAATATATGTTTTTAATACAACTTTGTTGTTTCAAAACCTTTTTAAATACTATATTTACTTTCCAGTAGACCGAGTCCGATGAGTTATCGCCCAAGGCTGTGTGTGAAAAAGTATTTGTTAATTGTGGTCTGTTCTTAGAAACCGCTTGCTCACTGGTGCTACTATGAGTCAGATCAGGCTAATTTCCTCTATGCCATAACCTGCCTCTCTTTTTCCTGCATTGTCCCAGCCGTGTCCAGCAACTCCTTTGGAATGTGCACCATAATGCTTTCCGCCCATTGTCTCGTTAAAGCTCCACTCCTCCTCTCTACAGCTCATTGCTTTACTGAAGAAGGAACTTTGACCTTTTCATGCAGTGAAATCTCTAATGAAGAACCCTTTTCTTTTTCCATTTAGTCATGGGTTTTCCTTTGAAGGATATGTGAGTCACACTGTATCATCTAACATTGTCTCCCTTTTCTTGTTGTCTTTTCCAGAAACATGTGAAGAGCCCTGTGACGTTTTGACCTGCGAGTTAGCCTTCCACAGCGAAAAGGCCGAGGTCTCCTCCCTTCTTCCCCTCCTCCGTTCTCTCCGTTTCCTCTGGCGTTTCCTCGCGGGCCAGTTCAAAAACATGGAGGGCCGGCGGGCTTCACGCAGGACTTCATCATCATCATCGTCATCACGTGATCCCAAAGTAGGAGCTACGGCTGTTCTGCTAGGCCTCTGGTTCTTAGCCATACCTGCCTGTTGCGACTTGCAGACATTCACTAATTTCCACCCCGAACGTCGGGACTGGCTTTTCAACCACATGACGGTTCACCAAACCACGGGGGCATTGTACATCGGAGCGGTCAACCGTGTGTACAAGCTCTCGGGCAACCTGACCCTCCTGGTGTCCCACGATACAGGCCCGGAGGATGACAACAAAGCCTGCTACCCCCCACTGATAGTCCAGCCCTGTTCTGAACCCCTGGTCTCCACCAACAATGTCAACAAGCTTCTCCTCATTGATTACTCCCAGAATCGCTTGCTGGCCTGCGGCAGCCTCTACCAGGGTGTCTGTAAACTCCTCCGATTGGATGATCTCTTCATCTTAGTGGAGCCCTCCCATAAAAAGGAGCACTACCTCTCCAGCGTCAACCAGACCGGGACCATGTACGGGGTCATCGTGCCTTCACAAAACCAAGATGGCACCCTGTTTATCGGCACAGCGGTGGACGGCAAGCAGGACTACTTTCCCACCATCTCCAGTCGAAAGCTGCCCCGCGATCCTGAATCTTCCGCTATGCTCGACTACGAACTGCACACCGACTTTGTGTCCTCCCTCATCAAGATACCGTCGGACACCCTGGCGCTGGTGTCCCATTTCGACATCTACTACGTGTACGGTTTTGCCAGCGGCAGCTTTGTTTACTTCCTGACCGTGCAGCCAGAGACGCCGGAGAACAGCATGTCGTCTAGCGGATCCACCAACGATCTCTTCTACACGTCGCGCATCGTTCGTTTGTGCAAAGACGATCGCAAGTTCCACTCCTATGTCTCTCTGCCCATCGGGTGCATCAAGAACGGCATAGAGTACCGTCTGCTGCAGGCCGCCTACCTGGGCAAGCCTGGCCGCGTCCTCGCCGCCTCGCTCAACATCAGCGCCGGGGATGACGTGCTCTTCACCATCTTCTCCAAGGGCCAGAAACAGTTCCACCGGCCGCCGGACGACTCTGCGCTCTGTGTGTTCACCATCAAAGACATCAACGCACGGATCAAGGAGCGCCTGCAGTCCTGCTACCAGGGAGAAGGCAACCTGGAGCTCAACTGGCTGCTCGGGAAGGACGTGCAGTGCACCAAAGCGGTGAGTAACAGTGATTTAAACACATTTACACATGGACACTTAAAGGTGTATTCAGCTATTCTGGAGAATGCTTTTTCTCAAAATCACTTACTGTCAAAATCATTGAATATCTAAATACCTTCAGTACAGCCTAGACTCTGTTTACTCTAGTTTACAGAGCCCAGGCTGTGTATTAACACCAGAAACATTGTGAGGAGATATTCACAGATTTTGAACAAACATTCTCTAGAATCGCTGACCCCACCATTCATGTACCAACAGTAGGCACTTCGAATTTATGGACAATATGGACATTATTATTATGACTGAAATATGCATTTTCCATGTGATGAGACTGTCCTGATATTTCCATGTTTATACACAACAACCAGCAGACCAAAGCTGCTCTTATTGGAGAATGCGAATTATTATTTACACTTTTCGGTCTTGCGCATCATTGGAAATTTCTAAAGTGAAGCAAAATCTCACCGATTTTAAATGGTCAGCATTCTAAAATTGGTCCAACAGCATCAACGTCTAGTTTCCCCTCCCTTAAGTTACGGTAGTAAATAATAGGGGGAATGACCAGAGCTTCTCAATGAGCCCAGAAACCACAGCTCAAATTTGAGGGCGTATGCTGTGATGAAAACAAACAACAGTCAACAGGAAATGCTTTTGACTGCCTACCGTAGCACACTCTTGTGTGTTATCAACTGATTCTCACTCTACATGTAATTATGTCAAATTGTTCTGCGGCTCCGAAATCAAGACAACATCCACTTTCAAGTTTATTTCAATCAGAGATAAGCATAACTTGGGGACGATTTATTTTTTCTTTGCAACCATCAAAGTGATAACATTCTCCTTGAGCAATATGCAAATAAACACACTCTCCGCTCGGTCCCCTTCAGAGGAGTAGTCGAGGGTTGTCTCAAGTTACTCTCCTTCAGATATTAGCACAGATCACACACAAAGCAGTCTAATACTTCTCAAAACCCCAATTATCCTATAATACAAGGCCATGTATCTGCTACATGTTGTCAAGTAGAATTAAGTGTCTTGATTTCCACTCATTCCCACGAGGCCACAGTCCTCTGTGCTTGCCTTCTTTAATTGCTAATAAGGAATGTATGAATATGAAAATGAATGACTAGCTGAGTGTATGACCAGACACCTAAAGTGTGTGTGTGTGTGGGTGATATGTGTGGTATATGCCTGCATGTGTGTATGTGGTAAAATGCTTGTGTGTGTTTTTGTGTGATGGAGCTGTGGTGTGGGTCTTAATGACATCCCCTACTCCCAATGCGATGAGAGCCACTGATCAGCATTCTTTGTAGCCAATCCCCACAGGTCTTTCAATTGACCGCTCTTATTAAAATCAGTAGATTCCCCATTAGCGCAATGTCAGAAGTGATTGTCAAGAGGCGAGAGAGACATTATCTGGAACTAACGGTGCTTGGTTTTAATAAGCTAGCTGAGGAGATGAGGTTGGAATGAAGTAGAGTAGGCGGAAGTATGAGAACATTGCGATACGTAACTATGACAGTTCTAAAGTTGGGAGGCGTTCTTTTCTGTGGGAGCTCAAAATAGAATGTGACTCCGGTTTCCTCAGGAGAAGTATCCCCCAATTGTCGTTACCTGCAAAGTTGTACCTCCCACTCCATTCTCAAGATGTGCACTAGCGAACAGAGAACACCAAGGAAAAAATTAGACAGCAAGGATACTCAAGCCTTTTTGTGTGTGTGTGTGTGTGTGTGTAGCCACAGAGGTGAGACAATGTAACATACAGTCCATAAGTCTGTGTCCTCATGCTCAATGAGCAGTCAATAAATCCATAGTATAACATGGATTATGCAGATGGATGTCAATGGATGAGGAACTCTTAAAGCCTATACAAATTAGTATTACACTTACCAACTGGATATGTCCATGCTCACTCACTCACACTGCTTTACCTGCTTGCTTGCAGTTAAATCAACAACTCGAGCACTGTGGGGCTCCTCACAAGTGCACATATGTTTAACAAATTGTTTCGCTTAATTAAACATGTTCCTGAATCTGTGCGAGTGGTATATTTTTAGAGCCCCCCCTCCCACTCCCCCAAGTCTCAGATCTATCAAAATATGAGGTGAATCCAGGTTAGACAAGCCCAAGAGACTTCTATTTCTTTTGTTAACCGTAACTTTACCTGGCTTGTAGTAGTCCCGGGTGCCTTTTCCTGTTTTTTCCATCGCTAACAGCAGGTAGCCAGCTAGCTCAAAGTAGAGAGAAACACTTCATTATACCCCCAGTTCTCATTCCCCTTTCTTGCACTCTTTTTTTTTCAAACTGTTTGTACACGAACGGTACACGCAGGCCGAGGCTGAGGCTGAGGCTGAGGCTGGGAATGGAAGTATAAAGCTGAGCCGGGGGGAATTCAGACACAGCCGCCAATCAAAGATTTATCACCCAGCCGTCCAGGCTTCTGCCATCTGGAGATTCACACCATCTCTTAGTCTGTAGTCCCCTACCAAGGATGGGATTCTTTCTGTATCAGTGTGTCTGTCTGTCTGTCTGTCTGTCTCTCCTAACACTATCATTCTGTGCCGTTGTTTACTCATGCCTTACCCACTAATTAACCACCCGTGAGAGAAAAGGGGAGCTGTTATTGATAACTCTGACTCTTAAGAGCACATATCCTGTCACTTCTGATTCAGCCTTCACTACAATTTCCACACCAAATAGAATCATATTATTTAATTGACAAGATGATGTAATCTGCTGTGGATGTTGATGCAGAGCAGAGCAACAGCAGTCCTTTCAGCATAAATGAAATATTAGACTCTTTATATCGTGAGAAACTCGATAAGGATTAATCACACAGTCTATTTTTGGTTCTCTCTGCAGCTCTGCCGTAGATGTAATTTGTAGCACATGAAATAGAAACTCGGAGACGTGGAAAATCTACATTTCCCCCTCACTTCTTGTTAGATTTGTGATAAGGCAGAAACAAAAAAAGAAAACCTTGCAACTAGGTAAAGAACTCAATCGCATGGTGTGCAGGAGAGGGAGGGGGTAATGGGGGGGGGGGGTGTTGAGTCGGCTGCCAGGTCTGCTAAGCGTACATCATCTAAAACAATCTAGATTTAATCTGGACCAAATGGTGTGGAGCCCAACAGACCATATGTGGGATAGCTGAATGCATTTGAGGGAGTAGCGATTGATAAGCCAACGTCTGGGAGCTAGAGGCTGTTCCATCTCAAGATTGCTGCTTTTATTTGCCTATTATTCAATCTGATTAATTTTGTGAGTGTGTCTGTACATGGCTAATCATTTATACGTTTAAAACGAGCGTAAAGCTGTTATGAATGGTCCATTTGATTTAACAACCATAAAAGAAAAAGAAAAATTAGAACCTGAGTCTTTCTTTCTTCTAGTTTTAACTCTGCAGTGGAGCACTCTGAGCTATTTTGGGCGTAGAGAATAAAAGGAAATGCCATAAAGTGGGGGGGGGGGCTATATAAGAGCCAAGGCTATTATTCCCCGTCAGCATTATTGCTTCGACTCTGCTCAGTAAAATCTGCGTAGTACTGAAAGGCTTTACGGCCATGTTGTGTAGTGAGAGGCTGAGCTACTTCCCAGAGTGGGTAATGTCACTCAACATAGTCTGCTCATACCAACCTGACAGGGACGAGGACAGAGAGGGAGACGGATGAGAAATGGATGTAGTGACAGAAATATAATTAATGAGTTGGGGTTGAAAAGAGTTGAATATACACTACAGTAGTATATACTGAGAATATAAGATAATTTGTGAGCATGAGCCTATAGGATACAGTATGGAAGAAGACTGGGTCTCAGCTAGCCTGGCCAGATCTCACTTTGAGGCCACTGCCATTCAGAATGTCTCAGCTGACCCCATTCTACACCAGAAAGACCCCTGTCATACTCTTCATCCACCAACATACTTCTTTCTTATTTAAAGGAATAGTTCCACATTTTACATTTTTACTAGGCTTCAAGATAAGACACCAGAAACCATTCCTTTAATTGTGCAGACATGGGCGAAGGTTGTGTATGTGATTCTAAAGTAGCGTTAAATGCAAACAATATGGAGTGCAACATAACATGGGAAATAAACAAGTCACAGCAAGCACACTATTTTTTTAGTGATGCTGTTATGTTTATCTTCTACCGGTCAGTGGAGGCAGGCTAACGCTACCCATTGACTACCAGTATTTGAGCTAAGCTAACTAGCGATTAGCGACCTTTGCCCATTTATCCTTCGAAACATGCTAACATAGAAAATGTTATGTTTTTTGTCGCCTTGTTATGAACGCAAGAGTGGGGCAACAAGCTAAAAATATATTTTCGACCTATACCTTTAAGCTAGACTATAGGAAAGAGTTAAGTCTTTACAAAAGACTATACAGTTAAATCACAGCCTACGTTTCCCTTGTCAAACTTAATGAAACTTTATGCCGATGACTACTCTGTAATGATTCGGCAATTGCAGTCCATTCCGGCCCTTTTGGTCGCGTGGATATTTCAGGGGTTGCGTGGGTTCTCTTGCCACGTGTCTCTGCCGGCTCACACATAGTTATCATTCAGTTTGTGTCTTCTTGCAGAAGTGTGATGATAGGGCCGGGTAATGAGCCACGGTGAGAGCAAGGTGGAGCCCAGTGAGGCAGAGCTGAAACATGTCTGCCAAGTGGAACAGAAAGGCAAACGTTTGTCTGGCTGCGAGACTCGCCCGCACAACGTCACCTTGCTGACCTCTCTCTCTCTCTCTCTCTCTCTGTCTGTCTTTGTGTCTCTCTTTCTTTCTCTCTCTCTCTCAGGCGGCTCACCTCTCTCGACCTCTCATTTCCGTATCCCCGGCACTATCTCCACCATATCCACAACTTTGACCGTAGCTTTCTCCCACTGTCTCACTATGTCACCTTCATCCATCCTCTTTACCGAGCTGTCTCCTCTATAATAGTCAGCGGCTCAGCCTCTCCACTCTCTTCCTTAATACCTTATTCTCCGAGTCTGTCTATTTTTGTCACACACGGCCCATTTCATGTCGAGAGGGTTTCTAGATGTTTCAATGTGACACATTTGTCTCAGTCATGATCACTCGCCTTTTTCTGCTTTTTCACTTTAATTTTTCTTCTCTTGTCATTCATTCTATAAGTTTTCTATAACAGTCCTAAACAAAACACCCAGACAAATACATCAGTCTCACTTTGTCTGTGTTATTTCCCTTCATATCCATCCTTGTCTGTAAGTGTGCTGTCAATAACATAATGTACAGTCAAGTCAAGTCAAGTCAATTTATTTATATAGCACATTTAAAACAAACCTCAGTTGATCAAAGTGCTGTACAGACTCAAAACACAATACAAAACAACATCCTGTACAAGCAACATGAAAAATAAAAACACAATACATAGGAGCATAATATAATGTCAAATGTCAATGTACAGCGTTGTTAAAAAAGGAATTTCTAAAGTATTTTATGTTTCTCTTCTTCTATAGCCGGTGCCTATTGACGACTCATTCTGTGGTCTGGACATCAACCAGCCCCTTGGCGGTTCCCAGCTGGTGACCGGTCACACTCTGTACACGGAGACTCGGGATCGCATGACCTCTGTCACCTCCTACGTCTACAATGGCTACTGTGTGGCCTTTGTAGGCACCAAGAGCGGGCGTCTAAAGAAGGTGAGTGCCCACTTTGCTTTTGCCTCATCCAGTCCACCGCATACATAGGTTCTGCCCATGTGGTCCACTGTGCAGATGCTGTGTGTGAAGTAGTGGTCCTTTATTCTCTGTGGATGGATGGATCATGGTCACACAGGGAAACGTATCTCCTTCATATTTAATGCCCGCTGTCAAAGCGTCGGAGAAGGGGGGAAAGGGCGACGGCTAGCTTGCTGTAGTTGTCATTACTGGTTCCTTGTTAAGTGAGCTCCAGTGTTGCACTGTAGAAGAACCTGCATTGGCCCATTAATTTTAATAGGCCCCTTTCAGCCCGGTGGCCCGCTGAGAAGGCAAAGGAGAGCGAGAGCACACCCATGCAGTAAACCTCATATAGTCTTGGCTATAGAGGATTCCGCGCTACAGAGGGTTAAGGTGCTGCTGGCCAGTTAATAATGAGAGATTTCACCACCTCAGCCACAGAAGGGTTTTAAATGTCTTCTCTCACTGACAGAGTTGAATAGTCGGGAGATTGAGTGTTATGGACTGGGTTTGGCTGGTACGTTAATATACGGTTTTATTTTGAGAATATCTCTGCACATCTGTGTGTGAAACTACAGTAGTTCCACAAAAGTAATGCATTGTTTTCATCTAATATTGTATCGTGATGAAACCAGCGGTTGACACTCCTAATGTGGAGTGAGATTGTCAGTCACACTAGTCTATGTTATGCTGATTAATTACAATGTTCAGGCTTTGACATCATCCCAGACAGCTGATGTTTAGACTATATGTCCAATTTTAATGACACGTTTGAATGCAGATGCTATTTGTTTGTGTGGATGCATACAATGTCTCACCATAGCAGTTGAGGGAGCTTTCTTGACTACATTTAGACAGCTGGTTGATGGATTTGTCAGTACCCGCTGGGATCCTCCTATCAAGGGGCTGCCTTTTTGAGTGACAGCAGGAGTATGTCACAGGGCCATAACCGGCTCATAAAGTGGTTCCTCCCCCCTTCCCACAGCAGCTGCATGAAGCTCGATGGGAGATACTGAAAAGGAGAGTTTGCAAAAACCAATTTGATACCTCTTTTTGTCAAGTTATTTGATACTTCAAGCCTGGCATTGCAACACAAATGGCGGCAGCCTGCCTGGGTTATTTTGGTCTCCATCTATTTATAATTAAATCAATACACCAATCAGGCTGCGGCGAAGAGAATACTCCTGCATTGTAAAGTCCCAGCTTGTTTGAGCTGTTTAATAATTTAGCTCCATGTTTCTACTCTGTTAAATTAGGTGGGACATGAAATGGTGTTTTCCCCACTGTGTTGCTGTTGCTTGCATATTATTTTTATCTTCTTGCGTCCTGTAACACTAGTTTCTGTAGCTGCCGCCTGCTTTGAATCCATGCAATATAGCCTCTGCGTGCTGCTGTGTGCTTTGGCTCTCTCCTCAGAGGGGCATGACTGTAACCACAGTAACGCTAACATTGGGGAGGAATTAAACCAGGATATGAGTAGGGCACCTAGAGAATGGGAAACCACTGACCAGTTGGCTAGGGCAAAAAAAAAATGTGTAGAGCACTCAAGCATAGAGACAGATGCACATCAAAACAGCATATGGTAGTCGTACCACTTGCACGGACAGAAAACATGAGCAAACTTTCCAGCAAAGAGTTTCATCTGATTTGTCGACATCCTAATTCGTTATAATCCTCTCGGTGTGTGGTAGCTTGGTCGAGAAAATGCAGCTTTCAAGTAGAAGTACTCTATATACATTGGTTTTACTTTAGCAAAAGATGGCAAGAGCATTAGCCCACTTTATGTATTTTGAAGCTATAAGAGAAGGCAGTGATCAATGTTAAGAGTAATGAAGAATTGATTATCTGGCTCTCAGAGGAACACAACATTAAAAAAAAAACGCAGACTATTTGGATTGCAAGTTTTCACTTCTGCTCTTGGTCTGTTTTTGGCGTGTGTATAGCAGGGATGTTGAATTAAGAGTTTGACAGACTTGAACCCAATTTGTTCGCTATCACGTGCTTAAAAAAAGGGACTACTACCTACCACTGCTGCAAACATTTGCATGCAGGCTCGTTATTTGACGTGGACTAGTCCTGATTTGTATGCACGCACATGATCCAAAAATGCACTGACTGTCCCTGTAATGTGCATGAAAAGGAACACAATTAACCCTCTGTTGCACTACATAGCTGTCAGCAGTGTGTAAAAAAGAAAGCATTACGTTTTTCAAAACTTATGAATAATCAAAAAATGCTACAAGACAATAGTGGTAAAGGAGGAGAACTGGTTTGCCCACTGCCATTGTGTGTTTTTCTGTGTGTCTGAAATATGCACTTGTTTACATTGAGGGTGCTATATCCAATCAATCCCTCAGGTGTCAAAGGGAGGGCAGGGGGATAGGGTGACCTGATGAACAGTTGCTGAAGCGCCGCTGCAGAAGGCTGATAAGCTCCTGCAGAGTTCTGTGTGTGTGTGTGTGTGTGTGTGTGTGTGTGTGTGTGTGTGTGTGTGTGTGTGTGTGTGTGTGTGTGTGTGTGTGAGAGAGAGACACGTAGGCAGAGTAGGGAATGCTGCTGCAGGCTTCATTCACAACTGTGCGTAGAAAAGACACTTTTGCTGCCTTCACTGTTCCATTCCGTTGCCGCTTTAATGCAACCGAGAGGGACTGACAAACAAACAGACAGACAGACTGGGAAGGGGTGTGGTGTGTGTGGGGATGCACGGTTTGGTGTGGGAGCCATGATGAGGAGAAATAAGAAAAAAATAAGAGGCAGAGATAGAGGGGAGAAGGTAGGAAGGGACCGTTAAGATGTGAATTTAGTGCCGCCAAAGAAACCGGGGCTGCACCGCTGCCTGTAATTGGATTGGCTCCCTTCCCAAAGACCTACACACACACACACACACACACACACACACACACACACACACTCTCCCTCTTCCCCATTCAATCCCGCTCCCACCTCACCCCCTCTCTTGTTCTCCCTGCAGACCTGTATATGCTACTGTTTCCTGGGCTTTGCCGGAGCATGGCAAAGCAAGAGGGATAGTGTTGGCCAAATGCCGCTGCCTCTGGCCGGCTTTTGCAAGGGGATTGATGGGAGGACAAGGGGTTAAGAGGGTGGGGGAGTAAGCAGACACTAAGGTGGAGAGAATGCATATATAGTGGACACAATGGCACTACAATACAGTAGTGAGCATTGTAGTAGTCGCACTCACATGCTGCGGTAATGTGTACAGGGTGTAAAACCATTTCATTTGACTGGTGATGTAGGATCGATTAAACTATCCCTGCATTCTAATACCCATACTGCCATACTATTTACTAAGCCAGAAGATATAGGATTTCCCAAAACATGCATGTCAAGTGAAGTATGCCAAAAATACCCGGATGTCCTAATAATACATCCGACTGTGGCTCAGGTGGCAGAGCAGGTCGGCTGATGATCAAAGGGTTGGAGGTTCGATCCCCGCCCTGCCACTTGAGTCATAGTTGTTGTGTCCTTGGGCAAGACACTTAACCCACCTTGCCTCGTGTGAATGTTGAATGAGTGTGTGAATGGTAACGTGTAAATGGGAACAGGTCTCCCTTGCAAAAGAGTCTTTGGACTCAATGGGATTTACCTGTATAAATAAAGGTTAAAAAAAACAAAAAAAAACATCCCATTGCATTTTGTAGTATGCAAACCAGCATACTAAACACATGTTCTATAGTAAAAAGAAATAAGTACTGTATGTGATTTGTAACACAGGCAATGTTTAATGAAGATTGAGTTTTCTCATCTCGAACAACCCAGAGTGAACCCTAGTTCTATCAGACAAGAGTGATGTGATACATTTCTCTCTGGAGTGTCGTGGGGCTTTCAGAAAACTGGTTTGCTGGACTTCTGGGTGGCACCCCTTGAGGCAGTGATTGATTGTGGGTGGCAGCAGATGTTCACCTCAGCAGAAAAGCTGCAAGAGGGCAATCAATATCCCAGCCGTGCAGGCCTTTTCTGTCTATAGCTTCAGTTCCAGCACTACTGTAGTTCCAATCATGACCATACCAAAACATACAAAAATAAAACTAGACCTTCAGTCCACTCCAAGTTGACTTCAGAAGATGTTCCAGTGAGCTTGTGTATGTAGTCCTGCCTCCCACCAGTTAATATCCTATTTAAATTCTAAACCTAGATTTACGTTGATAGTCACCACCAGAATGTATATTATACTCACCGAGCTCCATCATCTACCTTATCACTTTTATGTACCCGGAAACCAAAAAAGACTGCTGCGGGCTATATGCAGGTCAAATTATAGAGATAGGCAATCTGCTACTACTATGGCCTGTATTCCGAATATACATATACCCCAGAATTGCATCATCTAAATTGGAATTGGCTGTGTGTGTGTGTGTGTGTGTGGCTCCACTACTTTGTGCTTAAGCAAAGACAAGATCCCACATGGGGGGGGGGGACTGGGGGGATTTGGTGGGGAAGTAAGTAAGTAAGTAAGGTACAGGCCTTAAAGGAGGAGAGGAGCTGCGGGGAGCATTTCCCTTTGATATAGACGGAGATAGAGGGCACGGATGCACGTGTAAAAATTGGATGTTGAAAGAGATCGGTGCGATAGATGAATGCCGAGGTTAAAGCCTAAGCTCAGCAGTGAGACACATTCAAGGGATCCCCCCGGATAATCAGAGTCAATTCGAGAAAAAAGACAGTGAGAGTGAACATCATCCAATCCCAGTTTTCTCCCACTACAGCGCAGCGGGGGTTAAGAGCTGCTGAAACCTCAGACCAAAGGAATGCTTTCCCACATGGCATCCTCTCCTGCGTTCTACACTCAACCGAGTTACAGACCTATAATGCTTTCTTTCATTCAGTCATATGGTATATAATTGAGCCGTGAAGTCTTGACATGAAAATTCTCTCAGTGTAGTTTTCAGGCGTATATATTTTTCTCATTGTTTTGACCTGCACTGCATGCATTGGTTTTTCTTTAATTCAAACACTGAAAATGACGTTGGCGTATACGAGTGTTGAATGGATGTCAGGTCTTTTGGTTAGCGGTTTGTATCAGCTGTAAAACTATGGATTAAAAAAAAAGAAGAAAAAATGGCTTCTGGGTCTTGATGAAGTGCTGCTTTCGGTCCTAATTAATTTACTCTCATCACGCCCAGTTGAATAATTAGGATTTGGTTTGGATGATGAGGCCGCTGGAGGCAGCTGAGAGTGGACGACTTGAAAGGGGATGGTGTGGTTCAGGTGTTTTATAACTGGACAAGTCGCATTGTTGGAACTGGTTAAAGTGGGCAAAAAGTGGCTTTGGGCCGAAATCACCTGCCTCCCCCCTACACTGACTGGCCCTTTGAGCAGAATGGATGTGTGTGCATGTGCAAGACCGTGCTGGAGTGTGGCTGAGGGTAGCAGCTGATCATAGGCCATGAATTGTGGGGGACTTGAAAGGCTCGTAAATTCAGGCAGCTGCTCCTATACGGTGCCCTGGTGTACAAATGGTCAACCCCCCATCCCCCTCACCCCTTACACACACACACACACACACACACACACACACACACACGCACACGCACACACACACACACACACACCTCCACCTCCTCCGACCCCACTCTCGCTGTTCTTTGGTGGCGTTCACCCCCAATGCGCCTCACAGAAGAGAGAGTTAGTCCTTGGATTTGTTGCCCTCAGAGGGAATGTGATCCGAGAGCCTTTCCAGTCTGTTTCCTGCCAACCCAGAGGCTGCTCACCTGCTTGACTGGTTCAAACCTTTCTTTCTTTATTGCAGCCGGGGCAAAGCCAAGCCTGTTTTGTCCTTTAATTTATTTTCTCCTTTTATGTGGAAGTCGAGGGGATTCGATTGGCAGATTTGTGGTTACTGTAGTGTTTTCCATCTCTTGTGTTAGTTAGGTATTCGCTGTACCACCTGGGTTGTCAACCTGGGAATGGACATAGTTGGAGGCATACAATGATGGACAGACGTACATATACACATTTGAAAGAGAGGGATAAGGGCTTTAACTTACATTGAGGTTGATTTAAGACAAACAATTACTCTTAAAACAGGACTCCATGCTTCCCCTAAACCACACACACATACACCTACAAACATACTTACTATTGTGACTTGGGAAGTATGATATACACCCTTTTCACTTCAGTTTATGAGCAACTTTCAGTTGTTCATAAAGTTTCCAGTTGGTCATTAGCGCTTCCTCATGGGATTACAAATAACCTGAAAGGAGGAATAATTAATCATGTTTTAATGGCTATATTAAACATCTCCATTGTCACTGCATTGCTTCCATTAACCTTGAGCTGACATAAAAAGAAATACATAATTAAAAGTGAAAGCATTGTCAAAATGGCCATAAGGTAGAATTTGTTTCCAATCATCATACTTGTAAAAACATGATTATTTC
Organism: Hyperoplus immaculatus; assembly: GCA_949357725.1. Classification (NCBI taxonomy): domain Eukaryota; kingdom Metazoa; phylum Chordata; class Actinopteri; order Uranoscopiformes; family Ammodytidae; genus Hyperoplus; species Hyperoplus immaculatus. Next base: position 28,087,677 of record OX442360.1, read on the forward strand.
TTGCTGAAAGCCTTTAATAATAGCCATTGCATCACTTTGTTTCAGGCTGAATGGCGTGGTTCAATTATTCCCACATACACAGGACAAATAATTGCACTCCTTTGTTAAACAATAGTGTTTGCCTGATGTTTAAAATGAAATGAAAGCCACCTGACTGAGTTCACCTGTGTGTGAACAGAAAGCTAACATTTCCAACTTGGCAAAATGACACATTTCCAAATGTCATGGAGAAAGGGGTAAATATCAGCTGAAGTGACAATGCCAACATATGTCTATGCCAACCATTTTCAGGAGGATCCAACATTCCATGCTACATTACCTGTAATCTTTTTAAATTTGTATTATTTTCAACTCAGCAATACAAGACAAGTCAAATAAATTGTATATGGCCCAGTATTTGAATGATAATTTGCATCAGGGGGCTTAACAATCTATACAGAAAAATGACACAGACTGCTGGGAGCCAAACATAGCCTGCAGAAAATACTTTTTCTGGTAAAAGAACATCCAGCCCTATACTTCGAGAACAACAAATAGAGGTAAATTGTATTATCCGTCATTACCTGGACTTAAGGGCATCTTTAGACGCCATCTCACTGTAACACAGGGTGAGCAATTAATACTATGAAAAAGTTAATTTAGTCTAACTTAATAAATCATGCATAACAGTCTGTATACAACATTCAAGTAGAAAAAATACTATCTCTTAGTTAAGTGAAGTGCTTTGTAAAGGCCTTCTTTGTGCATTGTGTGGGTAGTATACTTTGATCATCAGGTGATCTTAACTCTCCTTAACATCCACGAGGAACTTTGGTAGAGTCTAGAAGCTTTGAAACCACTGTATTATCTTCACGTTTTTATAATATATGTTGTGATGTTTTTTCTTCTGTTTTTCATTGAAACAATGCACAATAGTTTGGAAGACTAGTGGTCCGTGCTACAAGTATTTTTGAATGCGTTATAAGGGCTGTTTGAGGTGGTTGGCATTGGTGTGTTATTACCATAACCATCTATAGTCTAAGCTAATTATTAGCTTGTTCATTGGGGACCTATAGGATGTCTGTGTAACCTTGAAGGAACCCGGCCTCACTTGACCCCTTCCTGCTCTCTTCTTAACCCTGAGTCAGATAAAGAGCAGGTTGTGTCTTTCATGGCTGCCTTTACAAGAACAAGCCTCTCTACTTACCAGACCAGGTCCAGGCTTCTCTAAACACTTCACTGTTAAAAGGCTGAGGGAAAACCAAGAGCCCCCTGCCGTTCCATTCATCTAGGGCCCTTATATCTGCTTTTCCCTTCTTAGTCGGTCTGATTTCCTTCTCTCTCTCTCTCTCTCTCTCTCTCTCTCTCTCTCTCTCTCTCTCTCTCTCTCTCTCTCTCTCTCTCTCTCTCTCTCTATTTTGGTCTATGTGTCTACTCACATTCCCTCCTTTCTTTTCATCACAGAGAGTGGAGTCAGCCATTCTGGAGAACGCTTGTTGTCCAAAAACACTTTTTTTCAGAAATCAGTGAATATCTCGTCACGATCCACTACCTGAAATAAACATCTAGTGTTAACACACAGCCTAGGCTCTGTAAACAGACATGTTGCTAGCTACAGTGGGCCCTCTTTGTTTACCAGTTTACAGAGCCTAGGCTGCGTATTAACACTGGATTTGTTCTCAGCGCGCACAAAGTATGGACATGTAGCGGATCGTGAGGAGATATTCACCGAATTCGACAAAATGTGATGTTGACAATAAGCATTAACCAGAATCACTGACTCCCCTTTTAAGTGTATAGTCAACGGACTGTCCCCTCCCATGTTCTTCCCCCCTAATTCCTGTCTTTCTTCCTGTCCCTCTCTCTCACTCAGTCTCTAACTCTCACTCCCGTCTTTTTTTCCCCTCTCTCCCCTGTTCAGACTATTCCAGTGACACGGCCTACCCTGCAGTGATCTCATTAATCACATTCAAACAGCTCTCCGTTGCTCTCCCTCCTCTCTATCCGTCTCCCTCTCTTCATTCTCTCCCTCTAATTGCTTGCTCTTTTCTCTGCCAGTGTCTCGAAGGAGGCGTTTTTTTCATTATCTAACAACAAGAGACAAACATTCATACAGCACATACATTCCTTACTACAGATGGATTCCTATACACTACAATTTAGCCAGGAGTTATGCGTCTCCGAGCCAATGTTAACCAAATCCCAAAAGAAGACCAATCACATATGTCCATAATTATGCTGTGCACTGTTTTTAATTATTTTAACACCAGGATCACAATTTATTTCTCAGCAGACAATTCGATTTTATACGTTAGTTTTTATTTATTGGCAAGGCCCTTCTATTTTGGTCGGAAACAAATTACCCTGCTGCATGCATGTCCCATAATTGGACTTAACTTCATGAGCAAGATTAATTAACCCATTGTTGATTAGCTGTGCTTTTCACCAGAGAGACTACATGTAGAAAGAGCAGTGCTGCTGTAATCCACTTTTATCAGCGTATTATATTGTCGATTGGGCTTCGAATTGAGTTTGACGGCAGACATAATTTTTCTTTGCCCATGAAAATGTTCCCATGTGTGGAAGTACTTTGGGACCTTAAAGGGGGAAACAAGACACAGATCTTGGCTCATGCCTGTACACTGTTGCTCATATACAGAGCCTGGGAGTCATACTATGACCGCGGTGTACTGGATTGTGTGGCTTTCTTTAACCAATGTTTGGAGCGGTAGTGTCATTAGGAATTGGGAAGCCACATCAAATGCCACTGTCGACCCCGATCCATGTCTTCCCCTGGTTAAGCAGAAAGATTAAACAAGTGAAAATAAGGCAAACCACTTTCAAATGTTTTCTCTTAGCAAGACGTGGTCTTTTTCCCAGCCTCATGGATATGACATTTCCAACCATATTGGCAATTGAATGTTTTACGTGCAAACTGAAGAAAAATACATCCAGAAAATGTTACCAAGGAGCTGTGTTGATAAGCAGGACATCACAATCTATCAATATTCCTTGTTTTTAGTCGGCAGCCAATGTGGGCACCACATGGGGAGAACATTTGAAATTCATAGGAATGCTTATCAGTTGTTTCGGGTTGCTGCTATTGATCTGTTACTGTGGAGTTTGTACATAGTAGGCCTTGTGATTTTTTTTCTTATGCCTGAGGTAGAAAAGTCTCAGAGCTCCTCCTCCAAAGACTTCTGACAGTTCTGCTGTTGAATAGAAAATGCCTCTCTCCCTGTCAGATGAACTTTAAGTACCCGGTGTTTGACTTTTGTCCTCTTGAGTTGCCAGCTGGCACAGAATATGAGGTATTTTTTTTTCTTTCTTCTTCTTCTTCAATTTCCCCCTTTCTGACCTTGTCGAAAGTATACGCAGAGAGAGGGAGAGAGAGAGAGAGAGAGAGAAGAGACAGACATACAGCGGGTAAACATCTTTAGGACGGTGGGGAGGTTCGGGGGGGGGGACACAACAGAAATAGATTAGCGTGCAACGTCTGTCAAAGTGGATGGCTGGCTCTGTGCCAGGCTTTTATTGATTTGCTTTACAAAGCACTCGAATGAGCCAGATAACTGTGATTAGCCAATTCATTACTGCTGGCTCTTAGAGTGCTCCAAAATTAGATAAAAAAGGGGTGGGGGGGAAAGGAAGGACAAGAGGGAGGAAGTGGAGTGCAAACTATTACTTTGTAAAACTTGCACAAAAACTCTCCAAACAGTGACCCACTACAACAGAAAGGGAAATCTTTTTGAAGCTCTCGACGCATTTCCTCTCCCGTTGTACATGCATCGTAATGATCGTCCTCATTAGAAAGCCATTACGAAATGGAAAAACAGAACAAAAAAAAAAACCCTGCATTGTTTGTGTGTGTTTACGGCATGCATAATGACTCTAGATTACTCAAGCAACCAAAAACAGCATTCCTCTCATCTACTTTGCAAATGTGTGCGCCTTCCATTTCAAGGGCCTCCTTTTTCAAGTAGTTCACTGTACTGCCAATAGATCTACATAAATGAGAAACTGTTTTTCTTCAGTCTTTGATGATATACAAAACTGTTTGTCGGGCTGCCGCGAAGCCAAAATGAGTGTGACAGCGACTTGTGTTTCTGTCTGATAGTGAGACAGCTTTTAATGCTCCTTTTGTCTCTCTACTTCATACGACAACGCTGCAGTTATCAGGGGCCCTTAAGTGTTGTCTAAGCTTGTCCGGATGACAAGCATTGTTTTAATGCATTTGCTATGATCAAGAGGTGTTTACGGGAACGCTTTTATAGGCTCCGCACAAATCATTTCTTTGATATAAGCTTTTCGACATTGTGCAGTCATTCTGGTTATCGTTTATTTATGGTGGTATGATGATAAGAATTTTGATTTGTAATTATGTGCCTTGTTCCTTCTTGTTGCCACGTTAAATACAACATCTGTCCTGTTTCCCTTAGAGATAGTCTCCTGTTTACCTCTGAAACCTGGATTTTAAATCGTTGACAGTGAGGAATTGAAGCACTCAGGCCAACCAACGTTTTGTTCTGCCCGCACTCTATCTCCATATCTCTCTTTTTCTCTCTCTCTCGCTCCCTCTCTTTCTCTCTCTCTCTTTCTTTCTCTATATCTGCCTCTCTCTCCCTCTCTTGCGCTCCCTACCGCAGGCCTGTCAAATAGCTCCAGCTAGCCATCAGCCATAATGAACAGGGATACAGTGCTAATAGCATGTGATAATATTTCAAGCCCACTGGTAATCTCTGCGCTCACTCAGCCCTTACCTGTTCCTCACTTCTGCACTTTTGACGCACGCACGCACACACGCACACGCACACGCACACACACACACACACACACACACACACACACACACACACACACACACACACACACACACACACACACACACTCACACACACACACACACACACACACACACACGTGGGGGGGCATCTATTTCTCTTGACAGCTGTCACGACCTGGCCTCACGCTGTCATGAAACAGAGCTGTCAACCTACACACTCTCTCCTAATCGTCCCTTCGTCCATCCAGCTACAGTCTTAATGGGATTGGACAGTTCCTTCTGCATAGCTTATAACACGTTGTAGTCTGTTGTGTTCACTGGCCAGACTGTGGAATCCACTCCTCTGGTGTTTGTATTCATATAGTCCCACTCATGTTTTCACTAAAGGAAAAGAAAATCATGCTTTTCGCCATTTATCATGCACTCTATATTCCTCGAATATCAAAGGGTATAAGGTTCTAGCTCACTTTCAACATGTGTCTCCCGGAGAACATGCCACCAGCTGACCCAAGGAGCAGGCTTCATAAAGCACAATGTCACGGCCGTATAATGCCATTACCCACTACACACTTACTACTGGGTGAGATAGAGAGGGGGAAAAAAAACGGATGACAGATGGAAGATAGAGTGCGAGAGGCCACAGACACCGCAGCCGACTGTTTGAATGGTGATAAAGAATAGAGAAGGAAGGAAGGGGGGGGGGGGATAAAATATAGTCTGCGTAAAATATGTGATATGTCAGGAATGTGTGGGGGAATACACTGCTTGACAGGTTTCTGTGTAATAGGAAAAAAGAAGAGAAGTTGCAAGTGAATAAAATAGAAGCTAAGAGGGACATGTGTGTGCGATTGTTTGAAAAGCACCTGCATCCTACCACCAAGGCCACCGAGAGGGCAGTAACCGAGGTCATGATATCAAAGAGCGTAGTGGGAGCCCGGGCTAGCCTCTTTCAGCCCCACAGGTCAGCTCTGCCACCGCTGTTAATCATTACAGCCCTAATAGTTAGCGGTTGGGAAAACATTATCTGGAGCCTCTGGTAACTTCGCTGAAGGTAAGCAGGGGTCAGGGCTAGAGGCGTACCCCACTCTCCCCCATGCTATTGCGACATGGGTCCGCTCTGTCAGATTGGATTAGCAGTCAAAGGTATAGGAGAGGTTATTTGATGGAATCGCATAGCACAGCGGCAAAACCATCACATTGGAGTCAGTGATTCTGGAGAATGCTTGTCACTGAATGTCCCCTCATGATCTGCTGCCTGTAAGTACTGTGTTTGCTGAAAAAAAAAACAGTTAATACACAGCCTATAGGCTATGTAAACGGGCATGTTGCTAGTAGCCACGATGGCCCCCCTTTGTTTACATACCCTTTGTTTACGTACCAGTTTACAAAGCCTAGGCTGTGTATCAATACCAGATATTTGTTTTTGCACACACACAGTACGGACAGGGAGCAGATCATGAGAAGATATTCACTGATTTTGACATAGTTATTTTGTCAACACTGCTTCTCCATAATTGCTGACTCCACCTTTTTAAAAAGGGCAGTTAAACATTTCTCTGGGGAATAACCTTTTACCATCAGTCATGGTTAAGTGTTTTGGTGCATTTGGCGGCCGACAGTTATATTGTGCCGTAAGCAGCTGTCGGCTCAGCGGGGTGTCTGTGTACAGGAGGTGTGCCGTGTGTTTGGCTGATATGAGCAGACTGTGATAATGAATTTGAGTAAAAACCGACAAACCAGCTTCACGTTAGTCCTGTGTGTATCAGTTAAGTTTGTGGATTAGAGGGCAAGAGATTTTGTCTACATCATTTGCAAATTTTGCTTCCCCTATGGCACCGTGCCTTCAGTGTATAACAAATATCCCTCACTGCTGCAGAATATAGTTGCGTCCTGTCTGTGTTGATTTCATCTACACATGGGTATAACAGTCTCCGGTGTGTGTGGTGCACATACATACACATTTTCCCCCACTTATTTGTATGAGGGTGATGTGCAAAAAAAAAAACTCCCTTGATCATACATTCAAAAGACACTATGTGTTTCACCCTATTTCAAGAGTGTTTCATCACAAACGCACATACACATACATACACACACACACACACACACACACACACACACATACACACACACACTGGGGAGAAGGGCATGCGGAAAGGGGGAAGGGGGGGGGGGGTTGCCTTCCAACTGATTAGGAAACGAGAAACACACTTGGGTCATGCGTTTTTCACCTTAATAAGCCCAGATTGTTTTTCGGTCTGGTGAATGTTTGGGTGCAGGTATGTGGCTGTGTTTAGGCTTTGAGCTTTGGTTTTGAGAGTGGGGATCTGAGGGGGGGGGGGGGGCTGTGTGTGTAGGCCTATGGTTGTGGAGAAGGGGAGGGTGCGGTAGATCAGATGACTGTGTGGGCTCCCCGGGATCCTCCATGCTGAAAGGGGATAGGCCGGTGTTTGGGTTACTCCATGCTGGGAGTGCTGTCCTCCTTTAAACAAGACACACTCCAACACAGTGCCGCTGATCAGATTAGCGCGGCTGATCAGGTTTCTCAGCAGGCTTTTTTTGGCTCCCACTGTCTGAACATCTTGACTAGTAAAACGCCGTTTGTACAAAAAACAAAAAAGCAAGGGTGTAAAATAAAGGGATAGACCAAAACCGCTGTTGTATAGTTGGAAAATAGATGATGATGGAACATGATTTTTTTTTTTTTTACATTATGGACAGTCTGGATTTAGCTCTTGAAATTGGTAAACATCTGTTCCTTTGTTCTTTGAATTTTTTTTTTCTGCATCTGCAGTCTTTCTCAAGGGCAAAGTTATTTTTTATTCTCCCGGTATAGTGGAGAAAAATCCTACAATAAAAGTGGACTTGTGGGACTCAATCTGATACAATGGCAGCAGGATGAATTGTACCAATCGAGCCGTGCGGGGTTTCTATTGTTAAGTTTTACAGTGTGTGATGAAGAAAAAATAGTTTTTCTCTTCTTTGGGCCCATGATGAATCATTCAATAGACCAGAGATCATTGGAACAGCATCAGATGAGGAGAAAACAAGAATATCATCTGAAAGGCGGCACTTTTTTTCACACTAGCCTGCTGTCTGCAACAATTCTTTATAGCTCTTTTTCTCAAAATGCCCATTCCCTGTTTCCTGTGGCTGCCCTTCTCTCTCTCTCTCTCTCTCTCTCTCTCTCTCTCTCTCTCTCTCTCTGTTTCTCTGTCTCTCTCTTTCTTCTCCTTCTCCATGGCTCCTCACCCGTGATCCACCCATCCCAGGCCAAGACACAATCCCTTATAAGGCCAGTGGAAGCCCTCCATCTGGCCTGGTATTTCCATATTAGATCTTGGGTAACAGACAGGGTTTATATACAGGATCAGGGGCTGGAATGTGAGGCTGCCCGACCGGTTGGCTGTGCCCACAAACCTTACTATGGTTCACTGCTCCTGGGCAAAAACATGGTCACACCTCCTATACCTTAACTCTCATTTGCGATATCCTTGCAGCTTCATCTTCTCGCAACTCCATTTCCACACATCTCTCCCAAACTCATCTTTTAATTTACAGTATCCTTTATCTAGGGCAGTCCCCGACTCAGATTTGTTTTCAGTCGAATCGGATCTGCCTGTTGAATCCAGAGATTTGTCAATCAGGAAAAGTGCATTGGAGTTAGATATTTTCCCCTTGGTCTACACAAAATCGTGGATAGCATAGTTTTAGATCACTGAAAATGGAGCACACTGACTGACAAAAAAAATAAATTCAGACGGGCACAGCTCTAAGAATCTATGTTCCGACCTTCAGGGGGGCTTCCCTTTCTTATTTCTTCTTTCCTCTTTCCTCTGTTTTCTCGGCTGCAACTTTCTTATCTGATCGTAATCACTTCGCTACCAACCACACACACACACACACACAAACATATTCGCACTGCTCTTGCTTTTGGCAGCATCTTCGCACACATTTAAGTTCCGGGGAAAGCAGCCTACTCGTATGATTGCTCCTGCTCCGTTCGTAGCTTACACAGCGATGCAGCCGCAGACGAGCCAAAAAAAAAAAAGCCTAAGCCACATCAGACAGCGAGACAAAAGGAGGAAAACACAGCAAAGCCACACAGTACAACTCCACAACAAACGCTCTCAGAGCAAAGGGCTCAGAGGACCATCTGCAGTTTGGTGAGGCTTCCATTATATTTAAAAAAGCTCTCCTTCCTTCATCATCATTCCTCTTCCCAGTCTCTACCCATTCCGTCCTGTCTTTTATGCCTTCGCCGAGCCTGTTCCTCATTACAATTTGATGTTTCCACGGGCCCTTCCCCTCCCTAGCGAGCTTTAATATGTAAAGTGTCGACGTTCCTGCGTGTGTGGTTTGGTTTGTTGTCGTAGAGAATCTGTTTCTGATTAGCTCTCTCTCTCTCTCTCTCTCTCTCTCTCTCTCTCTCTCTCTCTCTCTCTCTCTCTCTCTCTCTCTCTCTCTCTCTCTCACTGAGCTTTCCCTTTACTATACTGCCACATTTGGGGCCTTAATGCTTGGCAGCGTAAACCCCTTCAGAGTGTATCTCGTCCAGGCCTTAATTGTTTTAAAACGGGGCTGGCTGACCTGTCTTTCTATTTGGCGTGGTAATTCTCTATCCGTCGGGCTCTCTCTTTCGCTCTCTTTCTATCTCTCTCTCTCTCTCTCTCTGTTCTCTCCTGTCCTTCCATTCCGGCACCGTTTCTCCTTTGTTCCTCCCTTTCTCTCCCAGGGTCTGACACAAATGGAGGGATGAAGGGATGAGAGGGGGGGATCTTATACAGCCTATAATGCTTACCTCCTCTGGGGGCCCGCCTAGCTCATTAACCTCACGTTAGTCTCCGCGAGCCTCTCATTAAAGAGGGACACCTGGCTCCCGAGGGCCCGACAGGGAAATGACAAGTCCAGGCTCCTTTCCCTTCATCAGCTTCCTGGATATACGTGTAGGAATTAAGGGGCCGCACACGCAAGACTTCCTTTATCGTGGCTATAGAGCGGTTATTGATGCTGATGTGTTGACTTCTCAGTCGTGTCAGATGTGCCGTATTGCTGTAATATGACATGTACCGCTACACATTGAAATAATGATGTGCACATTATGTACTAGTGGCTTTCCATGAATGCCAAGTAGCCCCCACTTCTCGCCTTGAAGGAACTCAGGAAATGTGAATAGCAGAGAGAAACACTCACTCACACAGCAGCTGTGTTCAGCTGGAAACGGACCAGTTTTCAGCTGCACAGTTCAGTTTGGTACAGCACAGGATTATTTGCAATTCCACTGTCAAAAGGTCAAAATGGTACCAACAAAAGTGTACCGTGCCGTACCTGTTTTGGTCGCCCCTTTCGTTGGGGTACCAAGTGGTCCCAAAGGGTCCCAAGAGCTTCAGTTGGAACGCAAAGCATGTCTAGGGATACCATTCCGTACCATAGAGATCTGTGCTGTTCAGTGGAAACGAAGGGCTTAAGCTTCTGCTACAGTGGGAACTCTCAGATTAGCCAAAGTCCTTTTCAGAGCCAGGGCAGCATCAGCTACATTCAGAGTTACACATTGAAATGTACACTGTGAGTAATTGCCAGTGGAAAGGGCTAAATCTTATTTGGGGGCCGATGCATCCCAAATCTGTGTTCTGGTCCCCCTAGCTGGCTCTGGCTAATCTGCTTGGTGGAAGACTTAGCCCCGTCTAATGTTCCCTCTTGTCCACTCTGCAGTAGTACAGAGGAATGCAGAGATAAGCAGAATTTCCCCCTGCACTATGCCACATTGGCAACAAAGCAAATGCATGCTTTCAAATGATTTTATTATATTAGGAAACGATGAAAAGATATGCAGATGGCTGGTTTTGCTATCCGTCTTTGTTCAGTTTTGTATTGGCTTCCTGTTCCTCTCTTTGTTGTTTTTCTCACTTCTTTTCTCTCCCCCCATCTGTCATACTCTCTCTGTTTTTTTTTATTTTCTCTGCCTCCTGTGCGTGTAGATCTCTCAACCATGCATTTTGTGGCGCTAAAGCGAGTAAGTTGAACTGCATCACTTTAATGTCAGAATTCATGTTTTCCACCACACTGACCTCTTTGTCTTCCGCTTTCTGCAGTTTCTCTATCCTCTGCCTCTATCCCCTGCTTTTTATTCTCCAGCACTTCCTCACTCTCACTCCGTGTGTGTGTGTGTGTGTGTGTGTGTGTGTGTGTGTGTGCATGTGTGTGTGTGTAGGCGAGCGTGTCTGGCAGACAAGGGGGATGTTGGGGAGTTACAGCAACCTGGAAAAGTCTGCAGAATCTCTTTTCACCATTCTCACATTTTTTTTCTCTCACAGTCCCCCTCACTCACTGTACTTCTCGTCTATTGCGTCTGACTGCTTCCATTTCCCCCAGTATGTCTCCAGTGTTAAGAAATATTAGCATATCATTGCCCTTAAGGATCTCCAAACTTCACAATTAATGGGTTTTTAATGGTTCCCTGGGCCTCACCATTATGTAGCCGGGCCCTTCTTAGCCTAATCCAGTGGGGGACCATATGGGCAGCAGCTCCACTCCATACACTGGACCCAGAGGTGTATTGAAAGCCAGTGGGGAAGCCAAAGCCAGAGTGTATTTAAATCCAGAGTAGCCTCCGGGCTTTATTTAAAAACCAAAGAAAAGTTTATTTGTTTGAGGCCCTCCGAGATGGGAGCGAGTGCAGGAGGGCTCTCTCCTACTGTTGCTAAAGCTGGATTAATAGTCCATTTGGGTTCAAGGTGTGAACATATGCGTGTGTGTGTGTGTGTGTAGGCGTGTGTGTGCGCATGGGCACAGTGGATTAGGCATCTTCTTTGTCTTCATTAAAATAGTGGCTCTTCCAGTGACTTTAAGTTCAAACCGAGGTTAGCATAAAGCAAGCATCCAGCAGGCAGAGTTTATAAAAACAATGCCAGAGGGACCACAAACAAGTACAACTATCGTGGTGTTATGAACTGAAACATTAACAGACTGAAAATAAACATGGCAATAAGCAACTGTTTTGGCATATTTTACTAGATTTACTGTTGCATATTTTTAGGCACTCAGCTTGCCTTGAAAATAAAGATGTATTGTAGGTTTACGAGCTGCTGTCGGTTTGGATAAAGTCAGTTAATTACAGAGCTAATTCACTTACGCTGGCCTCGCACCTCAAATTGTTTCTTTTTATCCTTAAAAATGAACCATGGGTCTTGGTTTCAATTAATCACTTAGTTAAAATTCAAATGACAGTACATTACCATGCCATTTTTTTAAAAAATGTTTTAAAGGAAACTGACTTTTTTTTAAATAAGATATTAGGCCCTTTTATTCAGCCAAAAAAATACAAGCATTATTTGCTGCTCCGCCGTTCATTCATGACTAAAACTTTTAAACAAACCCCCGGACTTTGTCCTTGTTCACTCTTCAGGAAACTCACAGTGATCCAATTTGGAAATCCAATCCTTCCAGATGGAACCTGAGAATAAATTACTAAAGGTCAAACTGACTGACCATGCAGCTAAACAACAAGCCAGCAGCCGAACACCGGTCAACACCTGAGTGGAGAGCAGCCAGAAAAGCTTTTTACTCATTAGAAAGACTGTCAATGGAAAGAAGATTAAAAACGACTAAAGACTGTGTCCTCCTCGACTCACGCACTCTCTCCCCAACATGATCCACTTAGGCTTTTAATATAATCCATGTTCTATAGACGGGGTTGGGATGTTACAGTATGTATACAGTTATCTCTCTTTTCCTTTCTGTCTTCCTCTGTGTGTGTGTGTGTGTGTGTGTGTGTGTGTGTGTGTGTGTGTGTGTGTGTGTGAATGAATGTGTGTGCGTGAATGTCAGGCCATACAGTAAGTGCTGATGCAAGCTTTCTGTGTCCCTGACTGTCCCGGTAATGGCCTGTAGCAGTACTGCAGCCCGGGGCCCTGCCAGGAGGAGGGATGACATTTACTGCCACCTTAACTAGCTCATTAGCCTGCTTCACACTCTTTCCCTTCTATTCACTCCACAGAGGGTAATGAGAAGAGCACTGTTTTACACTGACAGTTGTTATTCCGCTCCATGCCTTTTCAAGGCTATCAAGATGGAACGCTCAGATTGTTTTGGGAAATGGCTTCTTGCTCTCTCTATGCGGCTTTAGCAACGAGTGCTCTCACTCTGTCTCTGAAGAGAAACAATTGATGAGAGCGTGGAGGGTTTATATGACAGCCATTCAATGTGCTCTCGGTGAGATATCATTGCAAAATCCCTACACCTACAGTGTAAGCTCATCTTTTAATCAGGCTTGATCCAGGGGACTGATTTGCCCTATTGTTCATTGTGTGCAGCCTGTTGAAATCTGCCTTTCATTCCCTTCTAAATAGACGAACACGCATACGTATTCACACACACACACACACACACACACACACACACACACAGACACACACACACACACACACACACACACACACACACCTGTGCGCACGGTTACACATACTCACATCTCCATTATGCCACTTCTTCTTGGGTTGATTGGAGGGTTGTTGTGGGACAGACTCAGTATAATACTGTTTCTCCTCTCTAGCTGCCTGACATCTCTCTGTTCTGGGATTTAAAGGAGAAATGAAATAGTAGATGAGATATGTAATTAAAACATCAACATTCGCCCCTTAGAAGCAGCCGGGGGCCTCCTTTAGTGCAGCGGCTGCATTCAGCTCTGTGCTGCCGTTGACTGACATGAGATGTGTTTGTTTAGTAGGCGTGTGAGCACAGTGGCTACACACACACACACACACACACACACACACACACACACACACACACACACACACACACACACACACACCACACGGACATGCAGAGCACAGTTTGTACAGTAAAGCTAGCTATAGTGTTATACCCCACACCCCAGGCACACCCCAAGGCTTTTGTTCGGCCCATGTTTTCTTATTGATAAGAAAAAATGTGGGGGGGGGACTTATAGACAAAAAGCGTTGAGGGATGATGTTGGTTCAAAATACAGCACATGACTACCGTACATTCCTAAACCACACAAAACGCTTAACATTTTTCTTCCGTGCATAGCCATGTGTGGACAGTTTTGTTTTGTCCTCATTGCCTTCCACTTCATAGTCATGAGTCTGCCTGGTACAGTCAGTTATATATAGCAGCACTAGTGCTGGTCAGCATCTCCCTGTCTGACTAAACACTGCCCAAGGCCTGTTCTTAAAGTCTGATCCCTCTTTGTCTTCCTTTCACTAATTGACTGTGTCTGCCAGTACATGCTGGTGTGTGTGTGTGTGTGTGTGTGTGTTTGTGTGTGTGTGTGTGTGTGTGTGCGTGCGTGTGTGTGCGTGCGTGTGTGTGTGCGTGTGTGTATAACTTCACCACGCAACCACACTATATCCTGTGTTTACAGCGTTAATGTAGCGGGGTTAGGGCGGTGCACTGTCTGTGACTCATAATGAGTTATTGTGAGGGAGCCATTCAGAAGACATGTCCAGGGGCAAAGCTCCGTGGCCTCTGCCTGTCTGTACTCTTTAACAGGTATCAGACAGCATTACAGGTTCCCACAAGAAGTGGATTAGACAGCACATACTCAGCCCCTCAAAGTAAACACACCTTCCCACCCCCCCTCCCCCTTTTCTGTCCGTGTCAACATCAGTCCAGCATTGCTCTGGTTCAGACTTTGTTTAGGATCACTTGGAATATGAAACACTCTGGATTTCATGTGCTGTTTTTTTTGTTAAAGAAGTATATAGGTCTATTGTTCTCTTGACCCTGCTGTGCGTTAGGGAGAAACAAATCACTGTTGGCTCCATGTATTCTTGGTATTTACTCTATACTCAATATATAAGAAAGTAATGAAGCCGCACTAAAACTCTGCTCAGGGACTAGTCGAATGAAGATGTTTTGGCGTTCCTTGTACTTCTGGCACAAGACTATGTTTAAACACAGTTAGCCTTGGTTGCCAAATGAGGTGCCCATTTGGCCAGCACCTCACACTCTCTCTTTTAGTCTCTACAAGACCCACTATAAAGGAGAAGTGTCCTCACCGTGCAAATATGCCGACTGTGACCAACCACAGAGTTCCCCTTTTATAGCTGTGGATCAGCCCTGGTCGGAGTAGACAAGTCTTTTTTGATTAGCTTCAGAGTACAAAAACAAAAACAAAGTGACTGCATGCTGGGTCTTTTTTTTTCACACAGTCTTAGCCCATGGCCTCCCCATCATTACAACAACTGCTCATTTCAAACAGCTTAAGTAAGCTGTCTCTTCTTTTTCTTCCCAACTGCTTTGTTATAGCTCCGCGCCTGCTTGTATTTTCAGCCTTCCAGTCTGCCGGCTTAATGACAGCCTTGCTTTGACTTTCACTGTGTGGAAGTGATTGCGGGCTGGGTGCGTGTGTGTGTTTGCTAGTTAGCGTGTATGCCTGTGTTTGCACATTTTTGTGGCCTTATGCAAAGAAGCTATCAACTTTTTGGGCTCAGGGCAGGCTTGTTTTTGGGGCCTATAATGGGGGTTTGGGAGCCGTGTCGAACCGTGCCAGGCTGTGTTAAGGCAGCTCAGCATGGGACTATCTAAGTGTAGTTAACATGTATGAGAGTGGATTAACATGGGAGGCCCTCTCTCTCCTCAGGCACACTCTGTCACATATCTGTCAGGCCTCTCGCAGACCCCTCACAGCACAGCTCTCATCTGTCAACAGGCAGTACACATGCGCACACACACGATCTCACACACACTCACACCCGTGCACATATACGCTCACACAATACATGCAGATGTATGGCTGTCGATGCAAACATATTGTACAAAAGGCATGTAAAGTCACGTACACCCACTATAGCAGTCGCCTAAGGGACTCTATCTGCTGAAGTTTTTGTTTCATCACATGAATTTTGAAATTGGGTTGACATTAAAAATGATGCCTTGATTTCCTTGGATAACCAGCTAAAAGTATCCCACAGTCTCTCAGAGGCAAATACCAAAGTTCGTGTTTAATGTATGAAAGACAGCTGTCCCGAGTTGTAAAGTAATGCGAGCAAATACGTTGTCAGTCGGTGGGACTTATAATTAAATCATTTAGTATGCTTTATCCACATGCCTGTGAGGTCATCCAATAAACTGAAGACGTACTGTAGTTCCTCTTTTGTTGTGGCATATTCAGTTACATACAATGTCCATATTTCATGCAGTAAATATTCCCAAATCATTTCCATTGTTTAAACTTCCACATTAAAGGACATTTTCCAGTTACAATGTATGTCTTGCCACACAAAGAACAAATTAGAGGCCTCTGGAAGAACAAAGACATTACACAGATGAGACAGTCCCATGCTTTAATCACTTTAATTAGTACATTCCTATACCTTAGTTACTGTTTGTTGTCTGCTGTAATACATCTGCAGGCCTTATGAAGACACTGGAAACCGTTTGGAGTCCTCTAATCCACTTACTGTATTGCCTGTGTCGTCATAGTCGAGTGACTCTAAGGGGGTTTGCCCGGACACCGGTTGACAAAGCAACCAAATTGAAAGCCAAACAATACAGCATCAACATTCTGCAGCAGCTCTGATCATCTTAATTCAAGCATAAACCAAGAAATGCGCAAACAGTCAGGTATAAAACTAAATGGACACATCATGTCGGCACTGATGCAATCCATTGTCTAACACATTGTGTGACTTTGTAATAAAATAATTCCAAATAAGCCCTTTCTGCTTTCCACAGTGACGTTATCACCTCAGATGAATGATTGTGGGGCTGTAATGGGGGGAGGGCCGTGGAAGTGTGGAACATGACCATCATAAATAATAATGTTATGGATTCCAAAGGTCAATCCGACGTCACGCCACATTAAAGGACAGGTGATTGATTTTGACCGCAACATGGTCGATAGGTTTCCCCTAGTGGGAGTCTACCCTCCACCGTATAGCCCAGCCTGTTTAGGTTTAAATCGTCTGTCTGAGCGTGCGTAGTGCGTACGTGCATGCGCTTGAGTATGATTTGTGTGTGTGTGTGGGTTGCAGGGCCAAGTTAGCGGTCATGGCCGTGCAGTCATCCAGGGAACTATGGGAGGCAGCTGCACTCCTCCGATCTGTCTCGTGCTCAGCAGGCGGGCGGACTGGGGGTGCGGTGTAGGGCTGAGGGGATCGACAGGAGGAGGGATGGGGGGTGGGGGGATCGAGGATCTCTGGATCTGTCTGTCTGTCGGCCTGGCTGCAGGCTGCAGGCAGCACGTCAGCTGGGCCTGTTCCCCAGACCCCCCACCCCCCACACACACACCCCCACACCCTATTTCAACCATCCTTTCCTAGCCTCTCTCTCTCCCCAATCAGTGATGGACGGATGGTTTGGAGAAGGAGGAGGAGTGGGGCGCGCGGCCGGTTAGTTCCGCTCCACAGCGGCCTGCTTTATTGGGCCTTCATTGGGGATTATTGTTATTGAATTATGGAGGGCCTCCCTTCAGGACCGATCTGTGGCAGGAAGTAGGGACGGCAGGCCTTCACATAACCGCTGATGTGTGACCCTCTTTCCCGCCCTTCTCACCACCCCACCCCCTCTTTCCTCCAATTCTTCTCCAGCCTTTTAGCTTCAGCCAACTCCAGTTAGATTACTAGCGGTTTGGATCCCTTACATTTGAACTCACAGACACAAGTGCAGACACGTGCAGGTACAGAAGCTCCGTCACACACACATTAAGACAGCAAAGGAATGCACCCATTTATAGGCATTTGTCTTCTGGCTGGCGTTACCTAAAGGATTAAGAGAAAAGGGGGGAGAACAAATGAATGGAAAGTGTGAGGCAGATGGGTGAGGTGTATGAAGGGGGTCATATGGAGAGAGCTGTGGCTAGGGGGGGGGGGGGGGTTCCCTGTCTTTCCATATCGCTGCTCATATCGTCTGTTCACCCCAGTTCATCCCTGTCATTGGCCCTAGGACTCTGCATTCCTCACACCCATCCGAACCCCCCCCCCCCCCACACACACCCGAAACACACACACACACCAATACACCCCCCCTACTGCTGTCTGGCCTAAACACCCCTGAGCTTGAACCCTCACACATGTGTTCAGTGGAGGGGCACAGACCAAGAGACACCCAGGAGACTGCAAACCATTTATGCATGTATGAACGTAATTTTACACACACAAAAACACTTGCATGCACACACACAGACACACACACACACTCTACATCTGCTCAGCACTAGGCTCCATGCCTTTGTAAGGAATTGAGATTATGATTCCCTATTGTGCTCTACCCGGAGGGATTACGGTTAGGTGATCCTAGCTTTGCCGGCGTCTGGGAGCGACGTTTGCACACTGTTAAGATTAGACTTCTTGTCATTTATATAGAATCACAGGATATGTTGATGAAATGATACTGTTATGGCTAGACCCCAAATTGAATTCTTTGCCGCGGTGTTTAGGCCGATTATCTTGTGGTAATCTGGTTATAGAAAAACAAAACACGCTGTTTGGGTAAATCTGAGGGATTAACTTCATATCCATCAGGAAATAGTTCATGATACCATAGCCGCGTTCCTTAATGTTCTCCTCTTGACCCTCCAACACACTAGAGTTTCCTTTTTCACACGAGGTAGCTTATGGAGGGTTTTATTGACCTTTGAACTTGAGCAACCCCCCCCCCCCCTTCACATGAAAGAACATATGACATCTGCGGATCAGTAGTGACACCCAAGACTCTCCACAAATATAAATGATCCTCCAGGGACACCACACAATTTATACAATCCTAATAATAAAGCTTTAACCGTTTGCCGGGTAAAATAACCAACCTGAAGTGACTGGTATTTCACTGTTTACACAGAGAATTTAAAACTTTAACTGAGTTTATGTACATAACACTAAAACTGTCAGCTGTTCGGGGCAGCACAGATCCCAGATTGTTTTCCTTACCCCCTCACAGGTAGACTGGGGATATTCTTTACCCAGCCCGAAACTGATCCCAACACTGTTTTCTCTGGCTCTTATGTTATACCACAACAGTGTGTGATGAGTAGGCTATTCCTCGCACCATCTGCTGTTTCCATGTCTCTCTCTCCCTTCCCTCTCTGACACAGTCCTTGCTATAGGTGGGAGAGTGAATTAAGTGCCTAACTGTTTTCCTTATGGCTGGTTTTAAATGCACTATGACCTCTCCTCTTTTTTAAATCCCTTCAGGGAGGGTGTGTGTGTGTGTGTGTGTGTGTGACTGCGTGTGTCTCAAGGGGGTATCCGCTGTCTGCCCCCTCTGAGAGAAAAATACCAACCTAGGTCTGCCAAAAACCGTTAACCAACCAAACACCCCAAAACTCCTCCTCCTCTATTCTACTTGTGGTTACTTCCCACATATGGACACAGTTATTTGGCCTCTTGTTGTCCAAGAACAATGAGAGTGTAAGCAGTGGTTGGTGGGTAGGGAGGGGGGGGGGGGTGATTGTAGACGCATTATATCAATGTGCTACGAATCCTTCCAACAAGGCCTCCAGTCTTCCCCCCATATACCCCCACCATCTTGCTTCAAAAGATGGAAAAAACAAGCCACTAGGTTTGCGTTGACCCAAACATTTTTATGTGGTTTTTACAGTAAGAGGAACAAGGAGGGGAGAAGAAGGGGAAAGAAAAGGAGATGCATTTTTCCAGAACGAGACAGAAAAGCTCAGTTGTGGGATAACAGGAAGCCAGAGAGTTATGGGGGATCTAAAACCGAGGTACCAAAACACGGAGCCGTCTGGCCGGAGTCTGTGGTCAGCTCATGAAAAAGAGAAAAATGTAGTCCGCAGCCATTGTTTTGATGTGGGTCTCTAGACCTACAGCATGGTTTCTTTAGCTAATTAAAGACAAAAAAAACAGGACACTGACTGTACCTGATCTGCCAGCTTTTGCTCACATTGCAATGGTTCATTAAAATCAATGTATCAATTACATCCTGCCTTGAAATTAGAATTTTCCCAAGCGTAAATGTGTGAAAGTAGATGAAATTTTTTTTTTTCTTTTGGGAGAAAAATGATCTCATTCTCAATCTTTGCCAAGTCGTGATAGAGTGAGAGTATAAGAGGAAATGACAGTATACTGTAACATGCTTCCTTTGTGGATTTCACGGCCTTGTATGCTTTTTTGGCAGAAGATTTTGCAACAAAAAACCCTCCACGGCCCCCCCCCCCGCCGCTAATGCTAGACATTACCTCACAAAAGTGGATTTACACAGAGGAAATAGCTAATCCCTCAGGTAATACAGGCAGGAATCAGTCAGGCCAGACGGCAGGAGAGATGGTGCTCCCTTACCGTAGCTCTAGACACAGCAGTGATAGCCCCTCGTGCTGTAACTCTACTGTGTATGTGTAGGAGAGGAAGAGCTGTCACTTTCACTCCCACATAAAGCAATAAACACATGGCGGTATGCATGTGTAGGCAAACTCATACCCATGTTGAAAGGTGGACTCAGCAATTCTGGAGAATGCCTGTCGTGAAAACCACTTTTTGTAAAAAAAAATCTGGGAATATCTCCTCATGATCCGCTTTCTGTCCGTACTGTGTATGCGCTGAACAAAAATAATCCAGTGTTTATACACAGCATAGGCTCTGTAAACAGACATGCTGCCATGTTGGGCTACCTGTGATTACATATGCTTTTACAGAGCCTAGGTTGTGTATTATTTATCAGTAAGGACAGGTAGACGATTGTGAGGAGATATTCACTGATTTTGACAACAAGCATTCTCCTGAATCGCTGACACCACCTTTAAGTTTTGCAGTTATAGATGTTAAAACACTCCAAGGTGCAGTTACTAATGAGTAGAAGCCACCTTACTGCTTCCATTCAAATTTTTGAGATATTTTGAATATGCACCAATCATGCACATCATCAGATTGTGTCTCCTCCCCCAGGGTGTTTTTGCACATCCCCAATTTCTTCACCACACACACACACACACACACACACACACACACACACACACACACACACACACACACACACACACACACACACAGACTGGCTGGCTGGCTGCTGACCGGCACTAATGCCCTAATGGCGTTGTCCTACATACTTGGTACGCTTGTGTCTGTTGGCAACCTCCCTCACCCTGAACTACTGCAGGCGGATGGGGAGGAGACAGGGGAACGAGATGGGAGGAGAGGGACTGTCTTGAGGCTCTCACACACACCTTCACTCATTTGCCACTGCTCCTCCTGCAGTTTGCCAGCGGAGCAGCTTCGGGGCTAGACCATCCTGTTTCATCGTATGAATGATCTCAATATACAAGCATCAACATTTGTGAGCACGGGTAGAAAAATAAAAAAGAGTCAGAGAGCAATGACTGTTGTTGTATGTACTTTATTGCAAGGTCATTTTAATTCCATTCATTAGAATTTGCAGTACCCTTTGTCCTTTTGTCCGAATCACCATTTTCTGCAATTACCAGTACAGCATAATGGCATGTTGAATTTCCTGTATTTCAAAAGAGCAATGTGAGTCTGTCGCCTTAAAGGAAAGGTTTGAATTTTTTCTATCCCACTTAATTCAACACCCACATACAACATACCTTGAGAGAGTACTGAGTCATTCCAATAATCTCTCCTCTCAGTAGTGGTCGTGATACCTTTATACAGCCCACCACTACACTCTAACAAATGTGGAACCAAATTCACAGTCCTTGTCGTGTGCGGCAGGAGCTTAAATGAAGCTTCAGCAGTCTCAGTTGGCCTAATCGGTTGGCTTTGCTTCAAAGTTACTTTCTTTATAGTACGAAATTCCCTCTTACATTGTTGCAAAGGTAAAACGGCAGCAATAGACCTCCATGAGACTGCAAAAGGTGAAGTTAACTCCATAAGTAGCAAGGATACTCAGATTTGCTAATGCCTCCTGAAAGCAATTTAGAATGGATTTTGGGCCCTATTTCGTATAGTGTATAGTTGTTCTGAGAAGGTATCGCTTCACGGAAGGGGTGATTATAGAAACATCTTTCAATACATTGTTTTGAAGAAAGTTTTTACTTTAAATCTAAATCATTTTGAATGATGTCATTAGAAGACCTGACTGTGTGTGCTATGATAACTTCTTGTTTTACAGTCTTAAATGTAATTTAAATTAGGGTTAGGGTTAGGGCTACATGACATGCTCAAGCAACAAAGGCTCAGTTTATTTACTCAATAATTGCAGCAATATTAAACTGAAGTTAGCCGAGATTAGCAAACAATCATTCAGCAATTTTTAGCTTAAGTAAGCTAATAGCTAATGGCATTGTTGTATTCGAACAAGTAAGGCTGTGTTGGCAATTCCTCTGAGTATACTGAATAGGCCTTTCTCACAGAAGACCTTTTTGACAAGTAGCCTACAGGTGTAAATCACAAGATTAATGACGGCTGAATTCCATTTAGCTGCTTCAGTATAAAGGTCCTCTTATTGGGAATGCCGGCTCACTGTTACACTGTCATAGCTTACTACTGGGACACTACTGAGCCATCAATAATGTTAGTAGCAACACTTGTGCGTTACTACTATGACAAGTCAAAATATATTCAATGAAAAAGGCACTTCTTGGATGGGAGTGTTGTAGCTTGTAGATTGAAATTAAATAATTGTTGTGTTATTTTTGTCGAGGGCATTTTGCCTAGCTGCTCCTCCTCAGTATATATCTGTTGGCCACATTGCACAGCAGACTTTCTGTCAGGGATAGCTTCATACAGACAGGGGTGATGTGAGAGAGAGAGCTAGCTGGTCATCTCAACCCACACACCCTGTGAAAAGGGAAGTGCCATTCTCTCTGGGGCTGCTATTCATCCAGCGATCACTGAACCCCTCGATCCGCTGCCCCCCCACTGCCTCTGCATATGGAGAAAGGAAAGCAGAAGCTTTTGCAGTTTGATGGAGGTGTGTATTGACCCAGCCAGGCGATGAGGATGGAATACTAATAGGGTTAATAGAATTAATGGTGCTGTCACCCTTGGTTGGGGAGGAGTGCCAGGGCTTCTCTCGCTGGCTGTGTTTGCAAGCTGATTGCCTGTCTGCTTGCTGTAGCTATATACTCTGGCTCGGATTCGAAACCATTCCTTTCGGTCTCTGACTCACTGTTATCTTGTGTCTCTCTACATCTTTGTCTATCTTGTTTTATTCTGCCTCTCTCCCTTTCTCTATGTGTCCTGCCATCCCTCAATCATTCTCCCTTCAAAGAGATAAAAGCATTTAGAAATGAACCTTTGTTGAACATGTCCTTTGTTCAAGCAGTTATTGATTTTATTAAGTGGATGTGATCTATAAGTCTTTATATTGCTTGTATCCTTGCAGGGGCCCTGATTTGTGTATGTGCAAGTGTTTTGTCTGTGTGTGTGTGTGTGTGTGTGTGTGTGTTTATGATTCTGCGCTGGTCCCGAGGCAGGCACAGTGTGTAATAATGAAAGGTTGACATTTAAAGCAGTGTATTTAGTGCCACTGAATTAGCATACTTTAACTGGCTGGTCTATTCCTTCTGCTGGAGAGAAGGGGGCATTAAATCCTGACGCAAGATTGGTGTGCAATTTTAAAGAGCTTTAGTGGAGATTCATGGACTACAAAATGTGCTGGCACACAGACACACACACACACACACACACACACACACACACACACACACACACACACACACGCCGTGTGTGAGTCCTCTCTACCTTCTCTGACTGATTCTGTCTCTCTCCTTTTTTCAACTTAGTCTGACCCGAGTGTATGCTGTTCGTCTATTCTGCACACACAGCGTTTTTCCTCTCCCGATGCTTCAGAGCATGTGTATGAGTTATGAGGGGATGAGAGAGGATGGAGGAGTGTGTGTGTGTGTGTGTGTGTGTGTGTGTGTGTGTGTGTGTGTGTGTGTGTCGGGGGATAAAGAAAGAGCGTCTGTCATCAACACATGTCTCTACCGATGAGTATCTCTGATCCCCTTGTCTACAGTAAGACGTAGGCCTGTTGCTGTTTTGCATGTGTAATGTGCACACGGAGATATACACAGCCGCAGAATATGGCCCTCGGTGCAGTCCCTGTATATACAAGCATGTGCCTGTCTGATTGTGTGTTTGTGCTGCTTGCAGTAAAAGTCATAAATGTGCACAGAACTGTTGAGGCAACACAACCACAAGTGATTCTTCACAGTGTTTTCTAATTAGCAGACTAAATGAATCAAGGCCTGGTTTGCCACTCTCACAGAGAACGGAATATGGCTGAAAGTCATTAGCTTGTTTTATGTGCAGACAACATTTCACATGCTTGCCTGGACGTACTGTACAGACTGGAAGTATAAATGTCACCCACACAGGCTTGGCTGCATTATTTATGTACAGTAAAGCTATTTTTTAATTCAATTAGTGATTTGCTTTTCATGTGCATTGCTCTCCTAGACAGTTAATGCTAAGCACATTGATCGCGATGGTTGGATAATTGGGTCAAACAGACAGACACACACACACACACACACACACACACACACAAACAAACATAAACACACGTTATCATGAATGTCTATGGTATGGCATCAATTATACAGTACCGTGGTAATACAAATAAATCTTATAAAGGCTTACTCGCCTGGTTATTGAATTTCAAACAATGTGAACTATTGTTGTTGCAATATTTAGTAGTAGGCTATTTTGGCACCTTGAAGTAGGCAATTTTTTCTGATATCACACTATTTACATAGGGGGAAAGTAGATAAAGTATAATTCATTTAGAAAATAGAGCAGTGTGGTCATTCAAAAAAATGTCTACCAATCATATCCCAGAGAATGTGAAAGAAACGCCTTGGTTTCAGAATGACTATACAATGTGTGACTTGATCACAATGGTGTGTGTCGCAACTGCACCAAAAGGCTATTAACCTATTAGAGATAAATCACATTTAACTGGAGTCATGACCCGACATATCCTGTTTGTATCCTAAGAGAGAGTGTCTGTGCTGGAATGCCGGTGCTTCCTGGTGTCATCATTGCATGTTTTCAGTGGGGAAAACCAAAACTGCACACAGCACAACCTTGAGTCCCAACTAAGAGACTAATACACAATCACCACACTCTCTTTACCAGTTCATCTTGACCCAAAGGCTTAAACAATAAGGATGACATCACTGTTTTTTTTATATCTGCAAAAATATCCACATGCGCACACACACACACACACACACACACACACACACACACACACACACACATGGTCTCACACACACACACACGGTCTCACACACACACACACACTTTCAGTTGATTCCCCGCTGATTTCTAGCCCAAGGGGAGAAAGGTTACCATGGCAACCCTTGTCCAGGCAAAGGGGGGTTTTGGCCTGCTTTTCTTGTGAGCATGTTGAATGGGGTCAGACACCCCCCCCACACACACACACACACACACACACACATACACACACACACACACACACACCCAACTCATCAGTGGCATCACTGTCTCCCTGCTAAAGGACAGATTGGATAACCCCTTGTCCCCCCCTGTATAGTTCATCCCATGTTCTTATCCCCCTCCCCTCTCATACTCTGTGTCTGTGGGCCAACAGAGGTCAAAGGTTCACAGTGTGGTGTCCATCTTAACCCTTGGTCTCTTTGTGGAAAGCCTGCAGGAGAAGGTCTAATTAGCCACTGGCTGCTGGGAACTTATAGGTTAGAGGTAATGGGAGTTGAAAGGTTGCGGCATCCGTCTGAGATATGTGTGGTGTAGGTTGGGTTTTTTGTGACAGCATTGGTATGTTGTCACGTAAAGGAGAGCTAGGCCTCATCACCTGACCACTTAAGGGCTCTCTGTGTGCTGGCTTTGAGGACACCCACCCTTTGGAAAACATGATGGTTTTAGTTTTCTCTGTTTCTTTGTTCTAAATGGATGCGTTCATGTCATGATGTGCTCATGTGATAACACTTTGGCACGTGGGTTTTTTGTGTGAGAAAAAGTCTTGTGGCGCACAGGCTCTGTGTGTCTGATGATCTTCGGGGTTAGGTTTATGTCATTATTAATCATTTATATAAAAAGACAGCTTTGTGTAATCACTGAATTGAGATAGCAGAAATTCCAAGGGAAAATAACTCACAGTAGGCAGCATGCAAGCACAGTGCAAAACATAAATAGATTAGCACGGATTTATTGACTGATTGAGGGTGGTGTCAAAAACAAACAGAAATATTGGATTTTGCAGATTACCACGCTCAACACTATCCCTGTCCAAAGTACAATCTTTCCCTTGTCATCTATATCTAGCTTTCCATCTATCCATCTATCCATCCATCCATCTGTCCATCTATCCATCCATCCATCTATCCATCTATCCATCTATCCATATACATGCTTGCAACTATTTATTGCTCCTCATCAACACTTCCCTCCTTTCTATATGTCCTTTGCCTCTCCCAAGGCCTCCCTCCCTGCCCGTGTCTCATTACATGCCCTGTACTTATCCATAATTGGTCCAGCACATGTCAGAAGGGGCCCACATTAACGGTGCCTTGATGAAGACTTTATTGAGTGTCAAAGCCTCATAGCAATATAACATCGATAGCGTGCTCACTCACCTCTGGCAAATGTGTGGCGGTAATATCAACCGCAGCATGAAACATATAGGGAGGTTTTTTTTTTTAAAACTCACACGCATTACATACACGAGTTAAAAGGTTGGCTTGATTGAAGTGCTTTTATATATTCTCATTTGCTGTGTGCCGAATCCCGCTGGCTATAATCCCTGCTATCGCGCTCCCACCTGCCAATCTTGTCCCACATTTAAATCTTACACAAATCCGTTGGGAGAAATTGAAACAATTCTAATTTGCCCCTCACCTGAACCTTTCTTTGAGCTACTTTTTTTGATGCGCGTGTCTCTTTGATCTACTTTTTTAAATATGTCGAAGGAAAGAAGAAAAAAACACACAGGAATGTCATGGTGATATATTTCCCTTAATAACGTTGGTTTAACCATCAGTGCAACAGCTATAGTTGTGCTATTGCTTTTGCCCCTTGCATATTTACTCACATGAAATAAGTATTAGCTTTTGTTTCCTCATTTAACAAGTACATCATAGCAGTAAAGACCTTTGAAACATAATGTTCCCTAGAGAGAGAGAGGGTTCCATTATTAGAAGGAAGGCTATTGTTATGAGGTATGTATGTTGTCATATTGTGTTTGAATAACGCAGAGTTGTTAAATATAACTATGAGAGAATGTGTTATAAGGATGTGGGCCTTATGCATAATCTTTTAAGCATGTCTTGGTATCATATTTTGTGGGTTTTGGCCTGTAAATCAAACCTCAAATAGGAATAATAAATGCTTGTCATCACCAGGGTTTAAGTATGAAACTGTCTCTCTCTTCCATACTGGCATTACCATGTTTGAGTGGGCTAGGGAATCCCTCCCACTACATCCCTCCATTTTTTTTTGCTCTCTCTGAACCTTCTTGGCCTGTGTCCATCCCCGGGAAAAGCTGGCCTCAGTTATTTTTTTTAATGTGGAGCTAAATATAGGCTCTCACATTGTGCTGCTGCGCTTAGTCTGTGTGTGTGTGTGTGTGTGTGTGTGTGTGTGTGTGTGTGTGTGTGTGTGTGTGTGTGTGTGTGTGTGTGTGTGTTCGGGCTGATTAAAAGTTGAGGCCTGATCTCATCCTACCGCAGACCCCTAAATGCGTACAGCGGTCTCTGGTTTCTATTTGGACTTGGGAGGCTTGGAACAGGGGGGGAAAAGTGCTGATATAATCATGTTTCGGTGGGTTGTGAGTTATGTGACCGAGAAAGATGGCAATATTACAGAGCTAATGGGGAATTGAATGGCTCTTTGGATAGAGCTATTAAAGAGAGAGAGAGAGAGACGGCTCTGGTGAGATTGGTTGTTAAAGGCTGACTGGGAATCAGTTGCTCTTAGATACCCCTCCACCCCCCCGACAATCGATGGTGATGAATAATTGGCCGTTTGACTTTTGACTTTGTTATCATGTCTCTTAGCACTTCTGTCCAATCAGATGAGAGAAGATGTTCTTTCGTGGGTGCGGTGTATGCTTTGTAACATGGATTGGAACGGGTCAAATCAATATGGCTCTATTGTGCCTGACCAAACCTGTGAAGTAATTGCACCTTGTATTGGCTAATAAGGACTAAGGTGGTTTTAGCAGATATTTTGAGCCATCATATGAAGAGGTTATGGGTTTAAAGGATGTTCTCAAAATAAGGCTTTAAAAGTATTGAATTTCACTGACAAAATATTGAACTTCCTTCACAGGGGTCTTTCATTCTTTTGATTGCTCTTTTTTCGATGAAATAAATACTTGGAGAGGGGGTCGTAATGTGACAATTAAGCACTTTTAGATTTTCTCACTAAGAGTATACACACACTTCACAAAGCGATTGTCACACAGTACATCAATGTGATTATATTGATGTGAGTATAAGTGAAAAGTCAAGTACCTTAAAATGCGTCAGAATGTTTTATATTTGCCTTGACGTTGGTATCTAATGTGATTTTAAGTGGCATCAAAAAGGTATTAGAGAGTCTTACACTTAACCTGGAGAGCTCTGTGAATACCTTGTTCTTTCATTTGCCCATGTCTTTCCCCTCCATTACAAAGTCTCCTTTTTCTCCCTTACATTTCCTTCAATCTCCTCATCTGTCCATTTTCTTTTTTCAATTCGCTTCTTGGCTCTGGCCCCAGTCTGTCCGATGGGAAGTGACACATAGCGCATATAGGAAAGTGGGCTAACATGGCTCCTTATGGGATCATTGTATTGTACAACAAGGACCAGGGACAAAAGAGATCACATTCTGTGCTGGTGGTGGGGAGCCATCACACACACACACACACACACACACACACACACACACACACACACACACACACACACACACACACACACATAAGCTACAGCACATTTTATTGCCGCCGCTCGCTACTGACACCAGAATTCTTCAGCCCGACACCGGTGATGGATTAGAAGCGTTATCGAGGCGGAGAGAGGCTCCATGTTTTTCCCCAGCCCTGGAGAAAGAAAGTGAGGGAGAGAGAGAGACGGAGAGAGAGAGACATGCATTGCTCACACATAGGCAGCTGAATTGCCAGCACCCATTACAACCTGAAGTAAAGAAATACAATAGCAATCTTCTATATTTCAAGCCCGGTTTCCAGGACTGCCATGCAAATAGATAGAGATAGTATGCCTGGTTCGTAGTACACAGTGTTCTGCCAATTGTTCAATGCAGCCATCTGATTTGTATCTATGTCCGTGTGTGTGTATGAGATCACGATTCATGTTTTTTTCCACGTGACGTGTGTGTGTGTATGTTTGTGTATGTTTGTGTGTGTGTGTATGGGTGTGAAATCATGTGAGTGCGCATCTGATCTCTTGTTAAAAAGGTTAGACAGAGGAAATGAGGGTGAACGTGCCTTACTAGTAACTGACTCATACTACCAGTCCACTCACCCTGATGCAGCCCGGCCTAACACATGATGCCCAGAGGGACTGACTTCATCCTAGAGACTGAGCATTATGCATCCGTCTCCAGGGAATCTGTCAGTACACCTCATACCCATAGTACAGCCCTTATTACTCATTGCCACGTAACATACTCGCGTACATGTAAGCAAACAATATCATGCAAACCCTTTTGCAGCGAGAAAGCGTTGGATTTAAGTCCAGCTGGGGCCACCAGATTTGCATCCTCTCTTGGTTATTATATGTTTTTTTCCTGGTGCACTGATTTTTCCCCAGACTAAAAATACAGTACATGTTGGGTGCCTGCTTTTCAAGCATTGCATTTGCCATGTCCAAAAAACTCAGATGAATTTTTAATGTGGAGGCAGGGAGATGTACAGCAAAGGACAAAAATATAAGTACCGGTACCTGTATTTCGGAGAAGATATATTTTTTTTCCCTCAAAGTTGTGCTTGCACTGCAAATAAGGAGAAAAAATTGATGTGGTGAGAGCACACATCTGTCACAAAAAAAGCATTTCAAATCACGGATGCCTCCTGACAAGCTCCACTGGCTCTTAAAACGCTGCCAACAGTCTGTCACCTGTCATCCTGGGCCCAAGGTATATAATACCAACCGACCAATCTCAGCAGACATATTCAAAGCAATTTACTGGTGGTGGCTGAGATTGGGTCCCATCAAAACATATTGGATTTGATTAGATATGGTTTATCCTAGTCATTGTCAGATCCCTCGTATACCCTGTGTCTCTTTCAATTGTCATGAATAGAATTGAAGTCAAAGCAACCACGTTTCCTCAGCGG
Organism: Hyperoplus immaculatus; assembly: GCA_949357725.1. Classification (NCBI taxonomy): domain Eukaryota; kingdom Metazoa; phylum Chordata; class Actinopteri; order Uranoscopiformes; family Ammodytidae; genus Hyperoplus; species Hyperoplus immaculatus. The sequence continues at coordinate 28,117,645 of OX442360.1, forward strand.
AGCCTTCTCAATGGTATAAGGGGCCATTGCATTCAGACACAGAATCTAATCCAGTGCTTTGGGATCAGCCCGATAAAGGCAATACTTATCACTTCAACATCCAAGAACTAGATTAGCGTAGATGCAGGAGATAGCTACCAGTAAGGTTACTTAGGGAGCTCATCTTTCACTCCTCTCGCTCCCTCTCTCTCTCTCTCTCTCTCTCTCTCTCTCTCTCTCTCTCTCTCTGGCTCTCTCTCTCTCTCTCTCTCTCTGGCTCTTAAAGCACAATATGTTCCTGGATTTCAGCCATAAAAAGCTCCAATCTCCCTAAAACCAACTCCTCTAGAGTTACACTGTGTAGGTGGACGAGAACCTACAATTTGACTTAATCCTATATCCTGGTACAAGGTGTCAGTGTTGAGCTCGCCGTGCACTGTGGTTTTTTGGTTAGGGGTCCCCAATGCGTTGGTGGGTTTTTTACATATTCTGCTCTCTGCCAGATGCTAGTAAAATAATGTACAACCCTCCGGTTTGGATTTGTATTGGTGTTGGCAGCCACCTGTACACACGTGCATCCTGTTTCGGAGACGCTATATAACCTCAAGGCTAAGGTTAGAAATTAGCCCTCTTTTTCAAAAAAAAATCGGAAAAGAAAAAGCAACACTCAGGTAATAGTTGGCAGCTGTGGCCATTAAGAAAATTGAGTCGCTGACGTTGAGCAAACACTTGCAGACAAGTTGTAAAACAGAGGCCGAATCAGTAAGTCAGCAAATCATCCCTCGCCTTTTTATACATGTTTTTATATCAGAACTACATTTAAACACTGTCATTTTATCTCTCAGTTTCTTCTCATAAGGAGTGTACAATGTGGAAACTTGGAATTTTGGCATTTTGCCTATTTTATGTTATCTATATAGGAGACGTACAGTTTTGGTCTTGTTTTTCTGCTATATCTCTTAGCAGCAGCATTCACAATGCAATGCAAAATACACATCTGATGCACTCGAACCGTGGGATTTATTCAGCGCATTTCACTCAAGCAAATTGCTTCACATGGACTCACACGGTTTAGGGATCTAGTGTCTGGCTCCGTGTTCAAAACCAGTGAGACCAAGGGACAGGGACAGAGAGAGAACAACAGAGAGAAAGAGTGAGAGGGAGAGAAAGAGAAAGAGGGAGAAGAGCAATTTGAATTGGAGTTTGGTCAATCTTCAAAGGTTTTTTGCAGGGTGCTTACATGGTCTGATCAAAAGCCCCCCCACTGGCACAGGCCCTGGTAGCCACGAGGGGAGGCTTCTGATGCTGCTGCCATGGCTTTCCCTCCTGGCCAAAAGCAGCACCTCCCGCCGCATATACGCCTGACTAGGTGCTGTGACATAAAGTTTTTTTTAAAGGATGTGGCAGCCTTAGAACTGTGCCCCTGTCTTGACAAAGTGAAGTGTTAGCATTATTTTACTGGGAGGTTTACGCTCCCAGTGCTGGTTAGAATACACACACAAGATACACACATTTTGGGAAACATATAATTACTTAGTTTGTCATTATTTTAACCTTAAAATGTAAATATTTGATTGAATCCATTTGGCCATCCTTGGTGGCGGGTAGCTTTAAAGAAATATTATTTTTCAAATGTATATATTACAGTGCAGTACTGCAGTTAAG
>OX442360.1:28124288-28131788 GCA_949357725.1 Hyperoplus immaculatus
GAAGTCTGTTTCCCATATTTACTATATATTTTCTTCTTGCTCCGCGGATAGAACAAGCTTTTGATGTCGGGCTCATATTTGCTAGTCATCTGAATGAGAAGTGAAGTTGGGTGAATATTATTAGTATTCCGCTTGTCGACTCTTCTGTTTTGCTCTCCAGGGGCTGGTGAGGATCGAAGCAGACAGACACACACACACACTCACAGACATACTGAGATGTTTTCAACTACTTTGGGGGATGTTGCTGTGCATTTTAAAGGTGTACCACTTGATAGTCACACCTAACAGAGTAACTGGATTGGGATTTAGCGTGTCCACACACACACACACACATACTGTTGGACTCGTAATCTCATAAATTCTACACAAACACTGTGTTTTTTTGACATGTGAGTGTAGACTGTTAAACCACAGTTAAAGGTGGAATCATTGATTCTGGAGAAAATGCTTTTAGTCAAAATAATGTTTTGTTAAAATCAGTAGATATCTCCTCACGATCCGCTACCTGTCCTGTGTGTGTGCTGAAAACAATTGTGCTGTGAATACACAGCCTAGGCTCTGTAAACAGCTATGTAAACAATGGGTATGCACAGTACTCAATGGGGGCCTACCGTAGCAACAAACATGCCCGTTTACAGAGCCTAGGCTGTGGATTAACACTGGATTTCTTCCAGCGCACACACAGTACGCACAAGTAGCAGATCGTGAAGAAATATTCCTTGATTTTGACAAAAAAAAGTGACTTTGACAACAAGCGTTCTCCGGAATGGCTGACTCAACCTTTAACTGATCTATGGGAACATAGCTCTCTGTGCAAAGCTGTAATTGCCACATTGGCCCGACTTCAAACCAGCCATTTCCGCACTATGGCATTCAGGGGAAGAGATCTAGTTGACCTTTATCTCATCGTTAGGCTAAATGTCACCTCCAGCTACACTTGAAGTCAAACACGCAGGACATCACCAGATCTCTCTCTCTCTCTGTCTCTCTGTCTCTCTGTCTGTCTGTCTGTCTCTCTCTCTCTCTCTCTCTCTCTCTCTCTCTCTCTCTCTTTGCTTGAGCTGGGCTTGTTCCCTTGTGGTCTGGTCTGGCTGTTGCTGTTTGAGGCCAAGCTTGCGGTGATGGAGAGAGAGAGAAAGAGAGACTCTAAGAACAAAGGGATGGGGATGATATCAAACGGAAAGCGAGGGCACATTTGGCTCACGTTGCATTTCCTACTCTGAATAACAAAGAGGCCGTCTGTGTTTGGCACAGTGTGAAGAGAGAGAGAGAGAGAGAGAGAGACAGAAATACAGACACTGAATGAGAGAGAGAGAGAGGGGAACGGATAGATAGAGAGAGAGTAATATTTGCTCAGCCAGGCCGTGCTCCAGAATCTGGGCTCTCACTCTCTCTCTCCATTCCTCACACCTGCTAGTGTGTGTGTTTGTGGCGAAGCTGAGAACCGTGGGATGTGTGAGGCGTTTGTCAACACAAACATGCATGCAGGCATCCACAGAAAAACAGACACACAGACACTCACGCATGCACACACGCACACACACACACACACACACACACACACACACTCGCTCGCAGACATACACACACACTTGCACGCAGACAGGCACAAGCACACACACACACTCGCACGCAGACACACACACACACTCTGACAGACACAATGGACAGGCTTCCTCACTTGGTCATTTGCATGGTAGGTACAGACATAGTGCACTGGCTCTCGCAATCACGTGTACGTTCGCACACAAAAAAACTAAAATTACAGACACACGTGGAAGCATTGTATTCAAATGGAATCTCCACAACACTCTAGGAAGGTTTTCATCTAGCCCTTTTTTCTCATCCGCATATATATATAGATTCCATCTACCATACAGTCTACTGTATAGATATTCTTCGCTCTCACACGCATTCTTCCACATTCACTGCCTCTAGTCATTTTTCAGTGTGGGAACGACCATTACTGGTTCTCATTTGTTTCTTTCTCACACGCCCACACGAGACACCAGCATTCGCTCACTCACTCCCAAACATATTTAATAGCTCCCTGACTCATATTGGATCCGCGGGGCCGCCATGTTAAACTGTGCTTTTGTTTTGTAGATGTAATGACAATAGCATCCACCATATTAATGATGTGGTGAGATTGACCCAGTGTGAGGCAGCGCAGTGGAACTGATGAAAATACCTAGCTCACTGACTTTCTCTACTCCGGTAGCAGAGTGTATACGTGTTTTGTGTGTGTGTGTGTGTGTGTGTGTGTGTGTGTGTGTGTGTGTTTGCGTCTGTGTGAATGTGTGTGTGTGTGTGTGTGTGTGTGTGCCTTCCTGTAGGGTGCTGTATCATTACTGACAGTTCTGAAATACATAGCAGCAGGTTGTCATGCCAAGATTTATATTCAGACGTCTGTGCATGGTGGTGCGGTGCCTCTATTGCAACAAAAAAACAAAAAAGCCTCAAAATCATGCAAAGTGAATCATCTCTCCGGATTTCTCACAGGAGGACTCCCACTTTGATGTACAATATGTGTCTTCCAACTGTCCTTGTGCATCCTGTGATTCTGCAGATCCATTGTATGGATTTCTGCCAGATCTCACGTTTGAGTCATGTTGTGTGTGTGTGTGTGTCACTGTTGCTATATTTGGACCAATAATCCGGTAATTTTTAGTACAATGTTGGCGGCGAATGCAGCGATACTGAGAGAAAGGTCATGGATGTTTCTGGAGATTCGGCTGAGCTGCCTCCTAGACACGTTCTCGACTTTTTTGCTCTTTTATTTCTGTTCTGTTCCTCCGTCTGTGCCATATGAAATGCTCCCTGAAATGTCTTACATTCCTGAAACACCTCACCCCATTTAATATTGCATCAAGAGCTGCGGATTTCAAACCAAATACCACATCTTTCACTGCTTTATAACAAAGAAGGCATCAGTATGGCATTTTATATGGGGTTGCTTGGGGTGGCTTTACCATCCATCCATAAGCCCAACTCTACATACAGCCAGATACACTGTGTGCCTACAGTAATACCCCAGTGCCGTAACAAGAGGTTCTTAATCAAACAGGTAGAAAGAGTATCCATGTGTGAATGGCAGCTGGAGCCCAGCTAAGCCACTGGTGCTTTTGCCAGCTCATGCAAATTCAGTGCGTTGGATCTGCATGAGTGTTTTGGCCCGGCCTCATCCCCACGGACTGGAGCCTGTGTCTTTTCTCCCTCCGCCTCTCATTCCATTAATCAACACACCTTTTTCTTCTCTCTTCCTCGTATTTACATATTTTTTCAGGGAGTCTATGCCTTGGGGCGCTCTCACAGTAGGCCATCCTACAGATGCTAATGACGATCTCCGCGACCCAATACGTCCATGCGCGCATTGAGGATAAAAAAAAAAAACATTGCCGAAGGGTATGGGGTTGGGCTGATGTGAAAGTGTAATGCTAAAAAATGTGGCTAGATGAAAAAATTCAAAAACAATGGCATACAAATACGCTCCAAATCCCAAACCGGGGCGTATCAAGACGTGGTGACGTATTAGCAAGAAGCAATGGTACCTATAGGCCCGGATCTTTAGCATAAGTGTGAATGCAGGCCGGGCCTGGACAACGCAGGAAGAGGCAGGGGGGACAATTGCTCTTAAGCATGGTACGGATCAACCAGGCCAAGTGCGAGTGCCCCCTTAGAACGCTAAAGGGCCTCACGTATTTTCTTTTAGAGGTCTTTTTACACAGTCTTTTATTTTTTTGTATGTGAGTGAACGTATTTTGGAAGTTCAAACAAACAGAGGAATGGACAAGAATGCCACTGGCACTGTGGGCCACATGAGGCCTTAAGCTGCATTGGCTCTCTCTCTTTTGTGGTCGGTTTTATCAACACAATGCAGCGCACTAGGATAAATGGCCACAACCACTCCAGTGTCGAATGTTTTTTTTTTTTTCGCGGGGCCCTGGATTATCAACATTTTATATGAGTCCCTTTTTCATTCCCTTTGTGGCGTATTGTGCTGTTACGGCCGCTGGCACTCAGCAGCAGGCGAGCCACTCATCACACACGGTTTGAGAATCAGTGACTGCATTATGTCGCTAGCTTTGGTCAGCGGCCAGTAGTCACCAGAGCACGGGCTGTAATGTATTATTCATGGCCAACAATCAAGATTTAACATCTGAAAGGGTTTTGAAGTGATACCTGTGGCGTGGCCTTAGTTCTGCCTGAATGGCTTTTTAGAAAACACCTTAATATAGAACATAAATAAGTGGTAACCTTTTTATCATGTCTTCATTCAATCCCTAAGAAAAGAGGCAGGTGTCTACTTCGAAATAGAGCTCAATGGTTTTTGCAATGTTTTATGGCTGTTACACAGAAGAGTATACAGTACATAAATAGCCCTTTACAGACTTAACAGTGTTCCCAATGAAATAGTGGCCGTCTTAATTGCCAGCTCTTTATAATGATAAGTGTGAAATTCTGGCTAGCATGACCGACTGGAAGGATACTGAGCTGGCTTGTAAAACAGACTCGTCTTTCACGGACAGACACACAGTCCCTCCTCCTATAGAGGCGATCAGCCATGTGCTGCTGTCACTCTCCAGCACACTCTGGGCTCTTTAGCAAACATTAAACCCCTTCATACGCCATCCTTCCTCCCCTTACCCCGGCGCCATGTATGGAACGCCAACATTACAGCTCACGGATTATCAGAAAAGAATAGAAGATCTTTCTTTTTCTTTTTTTTCCAAGCCTGCAATTTCTTTCAGGTGCTCAGCTGTGAAATTTGAAATCCATGCATGGATTCTTTCTTCTTTTTTACATTTTTTCTTTTTTTTTTATATCAGACCCCCCCACCCTCCTTTTCCCCTCCTAGATTTATCTGGCTCTCCTTCCCCGCCCTTCTGCCTATCCCCCGGGACCTTTGTTTGGCCGAGTGTGGTTAGATTGGGAGGAAATGGGTTCAGTGGTTATCGAGACAGGAGGAAATAGGATTCATTCACACCTCGCGCAGGGCTTAGATTAGCTGGACATGCTACCGGCTCATCATTATGCAGGACTTTGGTGTGTATGACACGCTGATTTCCTGTGTTAATGGCAGTGGAACACACCGTGGCTCGTAGCCAGGACTTCCACTGCTGTGCACTGAAGGTGTCACAGCATGTGCAGACTTTTAAACAAAATAAAGCGTCTAGCAGTGTTGGTGGAGAACCTTTTGTTTCTTGGTTTTAATGTTTTCACTCTCCACAACAAGGAGATTGGATTGGCTCATGTCCAGGCCACTCATTCAAACCGTTAAAGCTGTAACTTGTAACTATTTTCATATGAATGTTGGTTACTTTCAAGCCGTCGCCAAACAAATTGATGCAAAGTTGATTAAGCCAACAGTTGATTCGTCCCCCTACACTGGTACAGGAGCTCAGAAAAATACCAAGAAGCACCCAAGAAATGTTTCAGTTAATAATTTCTCCTAACCTCTGATTTTAACATCCTAGTCTGGAGCTAAGCAAATGACACTTTGTTTTCAAACTTTTCTCATAGAAGAGGAACAATATTATGCTCGGGAGTATAAAAAAAAATAAGAAGTCTGACAAAGGACCCAGAGGAAATGCACAATGGTAGAGCAAACAAAGTTCAAAAAGGCACAGGGAAAAAAGCTCAGTGCTCCATGTCTACTTTTTTTGAGCCTTTTCCACTGTTTGTTAGTTTGCTGTCAGGGCTGAGTACCAATGGGCTTCTCCGGCGACTTCCCTGACCCCGACAAGCGTTGCCCTGTCGTCCCCTTTGCCTCTGTGTGTTGCCCCCCCCACCCCCCCAGGGCAGAGTCTGCTTAGCTCGCAGCTGCCAGAGACTAAACAAGACCAGTGCTTTGACCGTTGACCCTTATCTCTATGTTTCTTACCAATCTGTCGGTCAGTGACACTCGTATACAAAGAGTTCCCAAATACCCATCGTTTCAGCGGAAGGGATGGAGGACAATCAAGGGGCAGCTTTCAGGGACGAAAAGAGAGCAATCGGTAGAATGTGTCGAATTCAGTTAGACACTCTCTCCTTTTCAAGTCTTTTCCCACAATCCAATTTTTTTTCTACACAACTCAGGTTCAAAAACCTGGATATTCTTCTCTCTTACTCTTGAATGCTTCTCTGCATCCAATAGAGTGTAAGAGGTCTGTTTCCATAATTCCCCTGTTGTAATTACATTTGGATTTAAGGCAATAGGAACAGGAGTTAAACACAGATAAATTGTGCCAAACGTAGGCCTCCAATTGGGGTCAAATGAACCCTAACCCATTTGTTTTATGAGGTACTACTGAAAATATGAGAGTGCCATATATTCTAGTCAAACTATAAAGTCTACACCGGTGTTTATACAGGAGATGTGACCAGAACACAAAGGTTCTCTCTCATGCGTGTGAAAACTGTGGATTCCATGTGCCAACACATCTGCATCCCATTCCAACCTCATCTGGAACCATGGCTACAGCTTAGTTGCATCAATCCGTTTTTTTTCGACAGACCGCAACAACTGACAAACATCTCCAGGACAGGCCCTCCCTCTCAGTCAGACAACAGACACTGGCCTTGATAGATTGGCCATCATGTTCTATCTGGGGTGTAAGTGTGACAGCGGGGGTCATTTTGGCAGCCGTGAGGGGTGAGGACCAGCAAATCAATCGCATATAGCCGCTTCCTTACACAGGTGCTCTGTTGTTTGAAATGGGGGAGGATGGGGGGGGGGAAGGGAGGGGGCTTGGAACCTCGGGCTTTAGAGTCTTACAGCTGCTTCCCTGACAGCTTTACTTGTTATTGACACCTGGACAAATTAGGATAAATTCTCCTGTCAATAACCTCATCCAATGTTATTGATGACGCCATTTAGCTTTTCTATTCCAGAGAAAGCACTTTCATCCCTGACCCACTTGACAAGCTCCCTTAATCTTGAGCTTACGCGTATGTGTCCGTATTTGTAAACAAGTGTGTGTGCAAGTTTCTATGTTCTCGCAATATTATTTTTGTAGTTTGACTACACATTGCTATTGCTTGTTGGTGGTTTAACTTAAGTGTATATTGTCGGTACCTTTGGTTTTGTAGTATTTTTTTTTTATGGACCATATCTAATCGAACCATTTATTGTTTTAACCATACTCATTATGTCTCTTCAGGCTCTCTTGATGCACATGTTTTGGAATCCCCTTTTTCATTTTCAGTTACGCAATTTTGTATCAAATGACAGTGCAGCTGCTTAATGGAAATTCGATCCGTCTGTATTTTCTGGTAATTAATATGCGTTTCCATTTCGTATTAGGGGCCCTGATTTGCTTCCTGGATCAGTGAAAGGTTTATGTGGCTGTATGTTGACATACGTGTTCCATGTGCTTGGTTTTAATATGCATGTGCACTTTATCGGTTCATGGGCTGTCTCTCCGTAATTCTGAGGTCAAGCAAGGGGGGTTGTGGGAAGTTCAAGGGTTGACTGAGTCTGTTCATAAAACCATGGGGGTCACTCTGCAGGGTCAG